>JAGGCT020004111.1:293612-300185 GCA_017654935.2 Phymorhynchus buccinoides
TTGAATATAAAGTTGTTAAGAAAAGGGACAACAAATGGCATCTAGTTCCATTCGTTGATTGGGAAATTAAGTTTGAATTTTTAAGTTCATTTACATTCTTTGATAATGACAAATATTTTCGCAAATCATTTAACTCAGGACCGTTACATATCAGTCTTATTCCACAAAACAACAGCAGAAGAGAAATAGCAATCAAACCGCATAAAAAGAGACAGTACATGCTGCACAGAAAAAAGACAGTGACAAAAGACGCAGCCACGCAATTAGAGTTCATTCCTAAAATGGTTTTAGCAGACGAATTTACTATGATATTTGAACTTTCTGTTAGAGCAGACAACCCTGATTCCCTACCTGTTGGTGTTAGCGACAACCTAATGAAAGAGATTCTTATTTCTTGGCAAAACTTGGATGTTGAATCAGTGAGATGTACTATCGTTATTCAAAACTGTGGCAAAGAAATTAAGGCAGTATCGACCAGCGATAAAGTTATATTGAGTGTTGATCCAAACAATCTCAAAGAATTAACGTTCATTAATGTTACTAATTTAGATCTCATTGGGTTTTATTACACTGAAAGCATTTTGTCTGATGATCTTCTCAAAATAATAACAAGTGTAAATTAAATGATAATTTTTTTTAAATATAAAAAGATGTCAATTACAGTATATCCAAAAATACCGAAAGAAAATACTGACAAAGAAAAGACTGGGGGTGATGATCCTGAAATAAGAAAGTTCAGATTGTCTACCATTACAGAAATAAAAAAAGAATTAGAAAAAGACCTCGCTAATTATAACAGAACCAAACGAAGGTACTCTTCTATCTTTAATGCTGCAACATACTTAAATACTGGATTTGGAACTCTAGGTGCTTTAACAGCAGGAAACTCTGTAGGGTTGTTAGCGACGGGTGTCGGATCGCCCATAGCTTTGCCGCTAGGTTGTGTGTCATTAACTCTTGGTGCATTTTCAATCGCAACATCAGCTTTCAACACACACAAAAATAAAACTTCAAAAGCATACAGCCATAGTTTAATTAATAATGGCTAAACTTAGTTCATTTCGATTGATTATTAGTAAAGCTTTACAAGACTCTCAAATTACAGATGAGGAGTTCAATAGATTGCATGCAGACTACAACGACTACAAAATGCAAAAGTTTGAACTTCAGAAAAAGTCAAGAACGACTTTTTCACAACCGCAAGACATAGAAGCAATAAAAAAAGAATGTCAAAAAAAAGTAAACGAAACATTAAAATCTGTTCTAGGGAAATAACAATAAGAAGTCTAAAGGGTGTTTATTCAATAACGTATGATTACAAGATTAAAAAGTCTACTGACTATGACAATTAGTTCTCCAGTGACCAACTGCATACGAAAACTCTGGTGATTTATAACACACGCTTTGTATTGTTTGAGTCAAGCGATTTTTTATTTACAACTGTTGTGTTTATCTTGTGTAACTTAGATTGTATTTTTATGTTGTCATGATAAAACGTCTTGCTGTCGAACAACGCTTCTTTATAGTTGTCATGTGTCATAACCATTTGAACAACAGGTCTACTGATTCCTTTTGCTTTTTTAATAACACTAGTTTGGCTGGCAACGCTATACATCTTTGCTTTCAGTCCAACGTACTCTTTGATTAATGTTCCATTCAGTTCATCCTTCATTTTACCGATCATCTTTTTATGTATTGAATGTAATGGAGATTTTTGAGTAGTCAGATGTATCATACTTAGAGTCTACACCTTTTACTACTTCTGTTTCTAAATCTTCGTAAAAGTCTTCAGTCGGAATGTCTAGAATAAATGAATCCGTGTCTGTGTACAATACTTTCGAGTCTGGATACAACGGTTTAAAGTAATCGTATAAAAATTCTAACATCAATAACTTAGACAATTCTAGAACAGCAAATCCAATGAAAAACTGGTTTGTCTAGTTTTACAGTAAGTTTTTTCATCATTATTCCGTACAGGAAGTCATGAAATTTTCTGGTCTTGATAATTAGGTTTTGAGGTTAATTTGATTGCTTTGTTTTCTTGGGTAACTAATCTGACGTCTTTGCGTTTGTGCGGGTTTTCCATTGTCTTTCCAAAACAAGAGTTATTCAAAAGCCTAAAAAAGTATTTTTCTGAAGGCGTCAGTAGCCTCCTTCTTCCTAGATTAGTATTCTCGCGCATATACGGCTCCATGAACTTCTCCTGACATTAACGAAATGATTCTATGACACTGCTGTTAGTCTTAATCCATGGCGTAAATAGAATTGTATAAGTCTATAATGACAGACGTATTTTTTTTTGCCGATGTAGATTGAGGCACAAGTTTAGGTCGGTCATTTCCTAACACAAGTCTTTCTCCTGCTAACAGGTAGTCATTGTGCCTGTCATGGAGTTCATCAGGATAGTCTAAGTCAACTTCTAAAATAAATCCGCGTTTCGTAGCGAAAGACAAGAATCTGGTAATTTTACCCGCTCTGCCCCACAAACACGGCCTTGATGCCGACGAAAATCTGACGTGGACCTGACCCGAAAAGTATCAGGGGGATAGTCCGAATTCTCTACTGGTAGTACACTTCAATGCGAAAAGCATTTGGTCAGGGTAACTGGAGGGGATAGCGGTACTCACTGACATGAATGACAATTACACGCTTCTGCGATAAACTCACGAGGACAATGCCGACAGTACACCCCTCCTGCTCCGCGAGCAACCAATCCAGCACTTTTCGATCGGACGTGGAAATCAAAGCCGTATACCAGAGATATAAAAAGCGAGTGAATTAAAATTGTGTCCTCGTTCCGAAGCGTACTTGCTGCGCTCCAACACT
The DNA here is from genome assembly GCA_017654935.2 of Phymorhynchus buccinoides. NCBI lineage: Eukaryota > Metazoa > Mollusca > Gastropoda > Neogastropoda > Raphitomidae > Phymorhynchus > Phymorhynchus buccinoides. The sequence goes on from JAGGCT020004111.1 coordinate 296,439, forward strand.
TCCCCAAGCTGTATTCCAGGTAGTAGAGTTAATAGTTTTGTCCAGTTGACATGACCCAAAAGAACGATTGCGATTTAATACTTGTTAAGTTAATTTATTAGTAGGTAATCACTGCCTAATCTAACTTAAATCGGAAAAGTACGCGAACTTTCTTTTGGAGTTTTTTTTTTTTGTATTTTTGGATAGTTTGTTACAGACGCGCAGACCGTCTGGAATACAGAACACGAACGACGCAATATTTACTAGTAATATTTGAACTTTTCGGAATTAGCTGAGAGCTAGGGTTTGACAACCCTGATTCCCTACCTGTTGTGTGTCTTTACGTTATTAGCGAACCAAAATCTGTCGATAATCTATGGGGAGGGGTGGCGCTTGATTTCTTGGCCAAAACCAAAACTTGAATAGGGTCGGAATCATGACCCCGCGTACTACGTTATCCTGTACCTGATAGTGTACAAAATTGGTGCCTGTTCGGTTTTTGGTGAAGTAAAATTTGTTGTGAAGTGACATAGAAATTAAGGCAGTACATAGTAGGCCCCCTGAGGCGTTAAGTTGATGTAAAATCTTTCTTAAGTCAGATCTGGTTATTGTGAGGTCATTTGATGTAATAGATCTTTTTTTAGGACAGAAATCAAGGCAGTCTGTGGCCGTAGAAATGAGTACAGTCAGAGTAGAGTCAGAGTGTTTTTTTGTTTGCCATTTAGTGTGGGATTTCGACCAAAACACGCGATTTGATAAAGTTATGCGTAAACAGTTGTTTTTGATCAAAAACAATCTAGGGTTAGTAAATAATTATATTAACGTTCATTATTAACTTACTAATTTAGATCTCTCCCTTGGGTTGGTTTAGTCGTGGATGGAGTGTTTGGTAGGGATTTTGGCTGAGGATTCTTCTTAAACATGTATATTGATATCAGGGGAAATTTTAAGATGATACAATTTTTTTTAAATATAAAAAGAGCTCAATTGTGCGTGATATCCAAAAAATTAACCGGAAAGAAGGTAGGTGTTTGTGTAAAGTTGAAAAAAAAAAAAAGATTGAGGTGTGGTGTTTGGTGTTGATGATCATGAAATCAGTAAGTTTGTTTTGTTTACAATTTTTGAAATACAAAGAGAATTGGAAAAAATTTCTGTAAAAAAAATAAGACTTGCCTCCTCACTAATTATAACTTAACCAAAAGAAGGTGTACTCTTGTCTGGTATTGGGGTACTCTTTGTCCATTTAATTCAACAACATACGTAAATACTGGAAGATTTGGAAAAAATAAGGTTACTTTAACTGCTTGGTGAAGCTCTCTTTGTAGGGTTTGTTAGCGACAGGTCTTGGTCGGATCACCCATAGTTTTGCCTCTCTAGGGGTTTGTTTTGTCACTTGTTTGTTGTTATTCTCGTTTATCGCTGACGCTGGGGTTCTTTGTTTGTTTCAAATCAGTTACAGTAGTACGTCTGCTTTCACTTGTGTTTTTATAAAAGTCTCGCTCCGTACTTGTGATATAGCTGTTGTGTATTTTTTTCTTTTTTGTTACTTTCTGTTCCTTGTTTGTGATCTCTTTATGGTATGTTTTCGTGGTTTTGTAGGGTTTGTGTTCGTCGCCTCTTCGTTTCTTCTCTGTTTTCTTCTTACGTGTATTGTTGTTGTATTTTTGTGGGCTTGGTGGTAGTAGCTTCCTGGTTTCAAGATACGTGTATTGTATTTTTTGTCGCCCGCTTTTTGTTGTTGGTGTTCTTGGCTGTGTTGTTTTTCTTGAAAAAAGTAAACGGAAACATTAAAAAATCTGTTCTAGGGAAATAACAATAAGAAGTCTAAAGGGTGTTTATTCAATAACGTATGATACAAGATTAAAACGTCTACTGACTCTGGACAATTATTCTCCAGTGACCAATCTGCATACGGAAAACTCTGGGATTTATATACACGGTTTTGCTTGTTGGAGTCAAGCGATTTTTTATTTCAAACTTGTAGATTTACTCGAACTAGATTGTAATTTAATGTTGTCATGATAAAACGTCTTGCGCGAACCCCGTTCACTTTATAGTTTCATGTGTCATAACCATTTGAAACAAACAGGTTCTACTGATTCCTTTTGCCTTTTAATAACACTTCGTTTTGCTTGGCAACGCTATACTCTATTCGCTTTCAGGTCCAACGTACTCTCTTTGAAATGTTCCATTCGCAGTTCATCCTCATTTTACTGACATCTTTTTATGTATTGGCGAGTCTTTTGATAGCTCAGATGAATCATATATTAGAGTCTACAACATTTTACTACTTCTGGTTCTAAATCTTCGTAAAAGTCTTCAGTCGAATGTCTAGAATAATGAATCCGCTGTCTGTGTACCAATACTTTCGAGTCTGGATACAAACGTGTAAAGTAATCGTTATAAAAAATTCTAACATCAATAACTAGACAATTCTAGAACAGCAAAATCCCAATAAAAACTGGTTTGTCTAGTTTTACATTAAGTTTTTTTCATCATATTCCGTACAGGAAGTCATGAAATTTTCTGGTCTTTGATAATTAGGTTTTGAGGTTAATTTGCTTGCTTTATTTTCTTGTGGTAAATAGTTTGACCTCTTTTCGTTTTGTGCGGGTTTTCAATGTCTTTCAAAACAACTGTTGTTCATTAATTGAAGAAGTCTTTTTCGAAGGACGGTTGATTTGTTCGTTTGTTCAGTGTTTTCATAATGTATGGTTTCAGAATGATTCTTGTTTAAATGAGATTATTCTAGAACTGCTGTTAGTTTAATCCTTGACGTAAATCGAATTGTTAGTAATCTATAATGACAAACATATTTTTGTTTGCCTAGGTAGATTATGTACAAGTTTTGGTAAGTTCTTAATCCGACCTGAATTATTTCTGCAATATGGTAGTCGTTGTGGATGTCATGGAGTTTCATCGGATAATCTAAATCACTTCTAAAATCAAACCTCGTTTGAATCAGATGGTTTTAGCGGTATAGCAATCTATAAAGTGATCAACATCGAATGGACATGATGCTTTTAAAGTTACGTATTGGAAGTGGTTCACACATCGTCCATCCATACAAGTTGTTTGTATCTAAAATACATGAGGAATTGGATGGTTAGTAGGAATCATCGTCGTCTAAAGTGTTGATTATTTGCTTTACAAATAACTGTGAGAAGCCATACTTATTCCCTCCGCGTAGTTCCACTTCATCATCTGTAATCATTGGTAGGTCAGGAAACCAATGCAATCTCTATTCAGTCAATTTAAGAATGCCATCCAACTAATTCAGGTGCAGAGATATATGGCTGGATCTTAGACTGTCATGTTTCAAACACGTTTTTCTATAGTTTTCAAATACGTCGCAAGCAAAACATAACGGTCAGCCATCAAGTAAGCGTTCGTGGAGTCTCCCATGGTTTCACAGTTTAGTTTAGTCCACGTTGAATGCGCATGCTCGTAGTCATCGTCACTTATATTTTTTCCTTTCAAACTAGAATAGAATACATCTTTAGGTGGTAAAGAATCTTCATCAAACCGTTCCCAAGAGTTCATGTATTCCCTAAGGGTATACTCCTTTTAAACGTACGAGACTAGGATCAAAGTATTTTTCTGTTATAGAACATTTAGCATAACGATTGCCCTAAAGTCTCTAACGACCCATCATATTTTGCAATGATTCGTAAAAAGATATTGTCCTAATGTAAAGTTGTTGTACTTTTCTGAAGACTGAGCAATCACTGACGGTTCTAAGTGAATCTGTCACTGCTTATATAATTA
>JAGGCT020004112.1:0-5000 GCA_017654935.2 Phymorhynchus buccinoides
TTCCCACATACATATGCAGGCATATTCCCTTTAGCCTTTTAGATTTTAAAAAAACCCAAGAACGATTCCGTCTATTTTATGATTATGTGTTCGTATGGTTTCAGTGTAGTTAGATTTTTAAAGAGTCATCATGTAGAATATAACAACAAATCAGTATAACTTATCTCAGTTGTTTTCTTAACGTATTTATCAGAGCTTATATTGTTTAATTGTATCATATGTTTGTACACATTTTTGTATTTATACTGACAGCTTGTGTGTGTGCATTGATACAACTATTACGATTCTGCTGAATATTTTTAAATACATTTTTATTTGAAAGTTAACTGTGTAGTTAATACTGGAACATGTTTTAAAGGATCTGTTATGGGAACTTATTGTATGGTCATAAAATGGAGTGATGACATTTTTGCAAGCGTGTCATAATGCGTGTATATATCTGCATTAGTGTTCTCTTATTAAGGCAATCTTGATGTGCTATCTCTAACACTCGTCTATACACTCTCTCTCTCTTTTTTTCTGTCTTCTTTATTTATCTTACTTTGTCCGTCTCTGCTCTATCTCCGCGAGAGAGACAGAGAGAGAGAGAGAGAGAGAGAGAGAGAGAGAGAGAGAGAGAGAGAGAGAGAGAGAGAGAGAGAGAGAGAGAGAGAGAGAGAGAGAGAGAGAGAGAGAGAACAGAGAGAGAGGAGAGAGGAGAGAGAGAGAGAGAGAGAGAGAGAGAGAGAGAGAGAGAGAGAGAGAGAGAGAGAGAGAGAGAGAGAGAGAGAGAGAGAGGGAGAGGGAGAGGGAGAGGGCGAGGGAGAGGGAGAGGAGGGAGGGAGAGAGAGGAGAGAGAGAGAGAGGGGAGAGAGAGAGAGAGAGAGGAGAGAGAGAGAGAGAGAGAGAGAGGAGAGAGAGAGAGAGGAGAGAGAGAGAGAGAGAGAGAGAGAGAGTGAGAGATCGGCATGAGAGAGAGAGAGAGAGGACGAGAGAGAGAGAGAGAGAGAGAGATGAGAGAGAGATTGATTAATTCACTGACTCTAATTATTTTGTGCAGTGGACAAAATACAGGCTAACTTCTTGAAATTTTAGCAAAACGATTACGATAAGGCAGAACTTTTTAATAAACGTGGTTTTTTTAAGCTGTCCAAATATGATGCACATTAAGAACACGCACGTCCACATATATTTTAGACTGCATCGTTACTTAGTTGCGATCCAGAGAGTTTTTATTTCAATGTAAGGAAATTTTTCAATTGGAATAAAGACCCATCAATTCAGGACTTAGATATGGAATTAGATGCGAGTCCAAATATCCATGCTACCAATGACATGTTTATCAAAATATGTTGATTGACTCGAAAACTATTAAGATGTACTAACAGAAAACCAATGAAAATAATTGTCAATGCGAGCATTATCATTGCTACTAGTTAGTGTTACGTAGTTGTCTAAAATCTACAGAAGGATCTTCACTTTGCGTATCAGCAAATAGTCCCCAAACATTATATCTGATTTCCCCAGAGAGAAAGGTGGCAGAGTGGTTAAGACGTTCGCCTGCCAAATGTAATACGTGACTGCAACGTGAGTGACCCGGGTTCGAATCCAGGCCTCGCCCTTTCTTTCTAGCTTGACAGGAAAATCGAACTGAACGTCCAGTCCTTCGGATGGGGATTTAAAGTTGGTCTGACCCGTGCGCTTTACGCACGTAAAAATCCCACGGCAGTTGAAAGTCGGTAAGGGCAGGGAGCAATCCCGCTGCCTGGTATGGCCAGATTGATAGCTAGGTTTTCCAAGTGTGCCCCCCCCCCCTTCCTCGCCCTGTGCCCCCCCCCCCCCAACAAAAAAAAGAAAAAAAAAAAGAAGGGTAGGCACTGCACTTGCGGCGCCCGCGCTCTCCGGGGGAGAGCAGCCCGAATTTCACAGAAATAAGTCTCTGTGACTAGAATATACCAAATACCAAATACCACCACGTTTACAGTAGGCTTACATTTTCCATGTAGTCACAGAGAAGGGTAATAAAGAGGCAAATCAATAACGACACGAAGTTCACTCAACAAAGATAACAAAGCGTAGCCGCGGATCTGTTAAATACACAAGTAACCCAGCATCATGAAAGGGACATTAAGCGTCAGACTGACCATTCTGAGAAAATTATACATTTGAAAACGTCAGACAATTCTCTTTCTAAGTGATACAAGAACCATGCTTGTATCTTTTTCCGTTCCCAAATTATGAGCGGTTGCGGTTAGTAGGGTGAGCGTCAATCATTTTGAGAAAACACAGTCTAAAGTCTAGCCTAGCTGAAGAAAATGCATTGTACCTGCTCGTTTGAAAGCACTTATAAGACCATTTAGAGACCATATTAAATATCCTTTGTAAATATGAAAGATAATATGCTAGACAACACCAAAATACCCATACCTCAAAACTGACAAAAAAATGATCTTTTTGACTTTGCAAGCCTGTTGTGAGAAACTAGCCCAGCGACGTAATGTCCCTTTCGTGGTGCTGGGTCACAATATATTAATGGAAATATGTTTATGTATACAAACGAATGTGATGTCGATGCATAGTAATATCCATTATTGAAGACACATAGGAAAGACCGTATCAAGATCATATGGAAATACAAAGGAATCTCAATTCTACTCTCAAATGTTTGCTCAGATCATCATTTAATATTGATTCGCACAGGGTCTTGAACCTTGTGTACGAATCATTACTAACGATTCAATGTGGTACACCGACGCATAGCCATTGGGAATAAGTAATCAACTCATTTGATCCTCCCCAAAGCTACCGATAACGAAGTAAACGTCGTTAATAACATCATTCAGTCTGACCGTCTTCGAAAGGTCAGCCACACTGAATTGCAACAGTACATCAATGCAGACATGTTGCTGTCAGTATTGCTAGTTCTGTTGTCGCTAAGTCCGAAGGGTTAATTCCTTCTGGGCAACAAGCAATCAGCCAAAGTTATTGGAAACTGTTCAAGAAACCGTGGGAGAGACAGACAGGCTTCCAAAACTAAATGTATGTAAATAAATAACGACAGAAGTATAGATGGTCATCCTGTCACCATGATTAACCACTATTTAGTTCTACCGTGGTGTTTCGCGTGCAAGCGCGCGCACACACGCACATACGCACGCACACACACACGCACACGCACACACACACGCGCGCGCGCGCGCGCGCGCGGGCGCACGCACACACACACACGCACACGCACACGCACACGCACACGCACACACGCACACACACACACACACACACGCACACGCACACGCACGCACACGCGCACGCACACGCACACACACACATACACACACACACACACACACACACACACACACACACACACACACACACACACACACACACACACACACACACACACACACACACACACACACACACACACACACACACACACACAAGCACCCATTGTCACTAATAATCAACGCCCATGTGGTTTGTACTTGTATCGAACGAATCCGTAGGTCTGAAATCGTACCTTCCTGTTAAAACAATCATTTGTCGGTATTGAGTAAAACCATCGGCCAATACCTTTGTCACGAACATAAATCCCCTCTTTGCCTGAAAAGGCAGACTACAGGTGGTCAACCTAATGAGATAATGTAGAGATAATTTAGAGGTCATCGGGAGGTCCGGTCCAGTATTTCAGTCCAGGCACGTTTCTCTCTGTCTCCAGCCCAGCCTCTGTCCTGTCAAATTGGTCACTTCCCACCTAGTACCTACCAACCACATTACTGACCAATCAGACCGTCAGTTCTAGCAGTTAGCACTGTATTGTGACAGACAGACTGCAGTTATAGGATTTGCTCACTCACTGGTTCTATAAACCATCTGAACTGTAAAGCGTGCACGGCCTTGTTAGTTCTGACGGTCACAAGCGACAGCGTTGCATATGATACAATAATAGCAATAGTTGATGAGAGGTCTTACAAGTAACCAAGTCCGTCAGTAGTTATCATGTAAAATGACCTACAGGTGTAGTAACAGCTTTATTTGTACAGCTCAATAGTGTGATAGTTATGGGGTTTTGCCTTTTGCCTGTAATTTGTATTGTGTTCAGGAGCTGTTTAGTAAAACTTCACACGTGCAACTGATGATTTGTTTTCAACGTGATTGTTTAAACAGCAGGCGAACAAGCTATCCTTTATAGGTCAACGGTAGTAAACTCTTGAATGGAAAGTGAAAGTTTGACGGAAATAGGATCAATTCACAAAACAGAAAATTCAATTTGACATAACAGCGTTTTACCCGAGAAGAATGATAGCGTCTTCTAGGACATACGGCCCTCGATTTGTACGGTGGTGTGCTGCCTTTTCCAAGAGACTTCGGTCAAATCAGCCAATATTTTAGAACTCTCTCCCTGGAGGGTAACGAGGTAGAGGCCTTGTACAAAGTAAGCGAGAGAACACAAAATAATTGACTCGGAACTAAAATGGCCAGGCCCAGACAAGCAGCATTGATTGGAGAATTGGTGAAGTTCCTCCAGAGGAATCCAGAATGAAAGAAATATAAGCCTTATGTTAGTCTCTCTGAGAGACATTGAGTTGTAGACCTCTCCATCATTATTTTCAGCATCAGCAACCCTTCTTCCCTGTCCTGTTTCCTGCCTTAAAATGATGTCCCCCACATTGTGGGTGGGTGGGTGTGCGCGCGTGTGTGGGTGTGGGCGTGTGCGTGCGTGCGTGTTGTGGCTGTGTGAATGTTTGTGATAGTTGATATTGTAGTAGCTTATTTATGATTTATGTATTTATTTAAACAATTGTGAAGCGCCGTGAGCTCAAGAGAGAAAGGGCGCTCTATAAATGTTATTTATTATTATTATTATTATTATTCGTCAGTGCCAGTCTTGTTCCAGGAGACAACGAAAGAGTGAGATAGACAGGGCAATGGAAATGTTATGTCCACTTTTATGAAGGTTATTAAATGTTAGGCATTGGTAATATTTTTCTTTTAAATCGGACAAAATTTATCAATCA
>JAGGCT020004112.1:22500-25000 GCA_017654935.2 Phymorhynchus buccinoides
ACCGCGTAAATGTCGGACTCTTGCTTGCCATACAGTTCCAGAAGAACGGGTTGGGACGCGATTCCGCTATGTCTGGTTCAAAGTTGTGCTTTTGAAAGTTGATTTTGAAGGCAAAATGTATGAAATTTCCTTGAAATGTTGTGTCGTCTGCGTCGCCCGAGCTGTGTCGGAAATTGCCGAATCTACCTCGGAAAACACGAAGAATGCCGAACCTGTGTTTCGTAACTTCCGCCCTATTTCTTTGCATTTCAAAATTGGGTGTAATTAGTAATGATATAATCTGAACGGTGGGTTAAAAGAAAGAGAGCGATGTGTTAAATAATGGGAAGAGCATTATACACTGACGTGACGCACGCGCGCACAGACACAGTCATAGACACAGACACAGTCACAACACAGACACATAGACATACACACAAATAGAGACAAACACACACACGCAAGCACATAGAGAGAAATAGAAAGAAGAGAGAGAGAGAGAGAGAGAGAGAGAGAGAGAGATAGATAGATAGAGAGAGAGAGAGAGAGAGAGAGAGAGAGAGAGAGAGAGAGAGAGAGAGAGACTGGACACTGGACACTGGACACTGGAAAACTTTATTTGACAAGGATAAAGATTTTAGGCGATGCCTATTCTTACATACAGACAGACAGAGAGAGAGAGAGAGAGAGAGAGAGAGAGAGAGAGAGAGAGAGAGAGAGAGAGAGAGAGAGAGAGAGAGAGAGAGAGAGAGAGAGAGAGAGAGAGAGAGAGAGAGAGAGACTGGACACTGGACAAGTTTAATGTCATCAATCAAAATACTAAGTCCTAATGGCATGGGGGCAATGCAAGGGTTACGTTTGCATGACATTCAATAATAAAGCAAAATAATAATAAACAATTAAGTAGAGAGAGAGAGACAAACAGACAGACAGGCAAACAGACAGAGGCACAGAGAGGGAGGGGGAACACACAAAACCAAGTTGACACCCTTTTAATGCTGCTGATAAATGCAATTTCTGTAAACTGTTCGCGGGCTATTCGTCGGTCACAAAAGAGGTCTGGAAATCCGAAATGGAGTGCTGTTGAAGGCGAGGTACGCGTCTCGGGTTTATTTTGGCATAGATAGGATCACACGGACAGCTCTGTTTATGACTGTGTGATAATAAATTTAGCGGCTTCTAAATAAAACTGTTGTTGCCTGTGTTTATAAGGTGGCAGGGATATCAGGGCCTTTGGATTGAAATAGAGTGGCTGGCTGTCGTCTGATAGCTAATGCACTCTAGCTATCCCAAGAGGGGGAAAAGTTGATGGAAAATAATGTTGATGTGATCATGTAAGTTTATTGTTTAGAATATGTGTATGTAGTGTAGAAACGACGCTCACGGGATGAATAGAGTGTCATTTTGTATCTTAAGTTCCCAATAAATATCTGAGACAAACACAGAAATAAACAAAGGAATGCACTTGGTGACAACAGCAACAACAACAACATACATGCAGTATTACTCCAACCCACCCCCATGGGGATACCGGGGGATCTTTTGTATAAATAGGTCCCCCACCTTCTGCAAATTCTGTGCTTGTAACTTCCTCTAATCTGTCACTCTCTTTGACTCTGCCTTTTCCCTCTGCTTACTGTCATCTACTATCTTTCTGCCTTACCGGTCCATTCTCCTGCCTTTTTTCCACGAACCACTTTCAAAAGCATTTCTTCCAGCCGAAGGCGAACGTGCTGGACCTAACTATTTCTTAGTCAGGCGCACAACGGCAGCATGACGCATCTGCGCTCATAATTGACAGGGAAATGTCTGAGCGATCGAAGAAGAATAAAGTATTAATTTTATACGGCGCTAAATCTTGATAGAAATCATATTGGCGCTATGTCTTGATATAAATCAAATCGAAGCGCACAACCACACCCACACAATCATAAACCGCATACGTACACGCACGCACGCACGCACGTACACACACACACACACACACACACACACACACACACACACACAGTACTGCGACCTACCATCTCCTAGAATGTCCCTAGATCCGAAGTGCTGATTTACTTTGGCATAATTTCATCGCTTTGAAACCAGTTGTCTACTTAGCAATGATGACACTTTATTCAGACGTCATTGTGTTCAACGAGTAATACTAGTAATAGTTAGCGTTCATTCAAACCTCACGCAAACACATTTTGCTTCTATTTATAACAATTATCACAGTTCTGTTGTCTTGTATCTTTCTGTGACTACGACTTCCAAATAAGCATGCTTGTTCAGCTGTTCGAGAACAGAGAAAGACAGTGAATAAATTATGTTTAATAACTAGACCGTAACTTCGTTCAATAATCTATGCTTGATGTTTAAAGTACTCAACTTTCTCATTCAAATTTTTTTTTTTTTTTAAACCAATTGGTTAGCGCTGGCCTCTGGCTGCGACGCGCTCTCCAGGTGGGAGCAACCCGAATTTCACAGATACGCCTCTGTGACTATAAAGTACCCAATACCTAATACCAGGCTA
>JAGGCT020004113.1:0-39491 GCA_017654935.2 Phymorhynchus buccinoides
AGCCGAAGGCTTGAACACTAGGGTACAAATGCACCAGCAGGATAGAGAACATTATGTGTGAAGTTTTGATATACCCCCTCCTCGGGGCAGCCACACTCCGACTTTGGGGTGAGTTTTGTTTTAAGAATTTGTTTTACCTTATCTACCCTAAACCTCACCGAAGTGACCTCAGATATTAGTGTAATCTCATCATGTACCTTCAATGCGTGATGCGTGCCGTCATACTGAAATGGGTTGTGAGCAGGATGATATGAGGATGAGGATGATAAACGATGATAATGATGTCAGTCAAGGAAGTTGGTGTGATGTGCTAATGATAATATGAGATAATGATGTCAGTTAGGGAAGTTGGTGGTGATGATGCTAATGATAATTATGTGATGATGTGAAATTTAAGGAAGGGTGTAGGTGATGATGCTAATGATAATTATGATCACGGATGTCAGTTTAATAAGTTGGTGTTGATGAGCTTATGATAATGATTTCAGTTAAGGAAGTTGGTGGTGTATGATGCTAATGATAATGATGTAAGTTAAGGAAGTTGGTGGTGATGGATGCTAATGATTAATGATGTCAGTTACAAGTAAGTTGGTGGTGTGAGCTAATGATTAATTATGATAATGATGTGAGTTAAGGAAGTTGGGGTGATGATGCTAATGATAATTATGATAATGATGTGAGTAAGGGAAGTTGGGGTGATGAATGCTAAGGATACTTATGATAATATGATGAGTTAAGGAAGTTGGGGTGATGATGCTAATGATAATTAGATAATGATGTGAGTTAGGAGTTGGGGTGATGATGCTAATGATATTATGATAATGATGGAGTTAAGGGAGTTGGGGGTGATGATGCTAATGATAATTATGATAATGATGTGAGTTAAGGAAGTGGGGTGATGTGCTAATGATAATTATAATATGATGTGAGTGAACCGGAGTTGTGTGATGATGCTAATGGATATTATAGATAATTATTGGAGTAGGGAGTTGGGGTGATGATGCTAATAATAATTATGAATAATGATGTGAGTTAAGGAAGTGGAGGTGATGATGCTAATGATAATTATGATAATGATGTGGTTAAGGGGTTGGGGTGAGATGCTATGATATTGTATGATAATGATGTGAGTTAAGGTAAGTTGGGGTGATGAGTAATGATAATTATGATAATGATGTGAGTTAAGGGAGTTGGGGTGATGATGCTAATGATAATTATGATAATTATGTGAGTTGCTAAGGGAGGTTGGGGTGTGATGTAATGATAAATGATAAATAATTATGTGAGTTAAGGAAGTTGGCGCGGTGAATGATGCTAATGATAATTATGATAGATGTGAGTTAAGGGAGTGGGGTGATGATGCTCATGATAATTATGATTAATGATTGAGTTAAGGAAGTGGGGTGATGAATGCTAATGATAATTATGATAATGATGTTGAGTTAAGGAAGTTGGGGTTGATGATGCTAATGATAATTATAATAATGATGTGAGTTAAGGGAGGGTTTGATGTGCTAATGATTAATTATAATAAGAGTGAGTTAAGGGGAGTTGGGGTGATGATGCCCTAATGATAATTATGATAATGAGTGTGAGTTAAGGAAGTGGGGTGATGTGCTAATGATAATTATGATAATGATGTGAGGTTATGGAATTGGGGTTGAATGATGCTAATGATAATTATAATAATTATGCTGAGTTAAGGAAGTTGGGGTGATGATGCTAATGATAATTCTGATAATGATGTGATTAAGGAAGTTGGGGATGATGCTAAGGCGAATTATAATAATTATGTGAGTAAGGAAGTTGGGGGTGATGATCGCTAATTATAATTATGAGAATGATGGAGTTAAGGGAGTTGGGCGTGATTATGCTAAATGATAATGATGATAATGATGATGAGTTAAGGAAGTTGGTGGTGATGATGCTAATGATAATTATGATAATGATGTGAAGTTAAGGAGTTGGGGGGTGATGATGCCTAATGGATAATTGATTATGAGAAATGATGTGAGTTAAAAGAAAGTGGGCGGTGAGGATGCTAATGATAATTATAATAATTATGTGCGTAGGGAGTGGAGGTGATGATGCTAATGATAATTATGATAAATTATTGAGTTAAGGAAGGTTGGGTGGATGATGCTAATGATAATTATCAATAATGATGTGAGTATCAGGAGTTGGGGTGATGATGCTAATGATAATTATGATAATGATGTGAGTATACGGGAGGTTGGGGTGATGATGCTAATGATCCAATTATGATAATTGATGTGAGATAAGGGAGATTGGGGTGATGATGCTAATGAAAATTATGATTAATGATGTGACGTTAAGGAAGTGGGTGTGATGATGCTTAAGATATTATGATAAATGATGTAGTTAAGGGGCGTTGGGTGATGAGCAATGAGAATTATGATAAAATAGTGTGAGTTAAGAGGAGTCGGGGTGATGATTGCTAATGAGTAATTATAATAATTATGTGAGTGTAAGGAAGTGGGGTGATGATGCTAATGATAATTATTATATAATGATGTGAGTTAAGGAAGGTGGGGTGAGATGCTAATGATAATTATAATAATGAGTTGTGAGTAATGTTTCGTGGCTTGGAGTTTTTTAATATTATTAATCTGTTGGAATCTACGGGAAATACCAAAAAATGTTACTTGATAAAGATCGTACTCTACTTAACAGCCGACCCTTCGTTAACGACCTCAGTCGAGCAAAGTCTCCTTTCAATTTTTGAAAATAAGCTGCTGGATCCTAACACTAGCCCGTTCCCAAAGACGATAGAATGTGGTCTCACTGAATGTTCATTAGCACGGGTTGAACTACACGTTTTTTTTAAAAAACTGCATAGCCTAGCATGTACAAGAATATTTTGTGTTTTGCAAGTGTGTTTGATGTAAGGCAACTGAAAGGATGCTACGTTCAACTGAGGACAACAGCTTCTGAAGCAAAACAGCCAACGTGGTTTATTTTAGGTAAGGCCAGATGAAACATTCACGTCAACTGTGACAACAGATCTGAAGCAACAAATCCAACAATGTTTTCTTTTCACCCAGCCACGCATTGTCAAACTGGGCATGTTGGGGGGGGGGTGGGGGGAGGCATGGGTGGACGGAGATCACAGCAAAGCCATGGTGGGACAGAGTGTAAACGAGCACCGTGAATGAATCACAATGCGTCAATTCCCGTGACGTGGCTGTAGAGAAAAACACAAATCCCAATGATCAATGTCCCTTGACTGTGTGCTGTAGAAACCCAAAGCCCAAAGGATCAAGTCCCGTGACAGGGGGGCTGTAGAAAACCAAAGCCAAATGTGATCAATTCCCCGGGACTGCGGGCGGTAGAAACCAAAAGCACAAAAGGGAGCAAGGCACGTGACTGTGTGGCGGTAGAAAAACCAAATCCAAATGAGCAAGGCCTGACTGGTGCTCGTCTGTTAGAAAACACACAGGGAACCCCTGAGTAGCCACTGATCTACTCCCCCCCCTCACTCTTGCGCTCTCCCTGGGTGTGGGTGGTGTGTGTGTGTGTGGGTGTGGGGGTGGGGTGTGCTGTGTGGTGGTGTGTGTGTGTGTGGTGTACTGTGCATGTGGTGTGTGGGTGTGGGGGTGTGTGGGCGATGGGGGGTGGTGGGTGGGTGTGGTGTGTGTGTGTGGTGCGTGCGTGCGCCATGCACGTGGGGCGTGTGCGTGTGGGTGAGTAGAATAGTGTGCAGTTTTTCAAACCCCATTGTAGGTTCGTGACCAGAACCGGATATGACGTCATGCCAAATATGACGTCACATCCACATGACCGGAAATGACGTCACTGACCCGCGGGATCGGATATAGGCTCGCAGACGAGCCTTCAATGGTGTTTGAAAAACTGACACTATACTACTTGTGTGTGTGTATGTGTGTGTGCATGCAGGCAGCCAAGCATAAGAAAGACACTGTTGGTTTGTGTGTTTTCTCTGTACTATCCACTATTGGCACTATGTTGTTGATTGTGTTCCTCTGTTAAATTCTTGATCTCTGTACCCATCTCCTGTTCTGTTGTGATTGAGTTGTCCTTCAGTGGACAACTTTACCTCTGTCTGCCTGACTGTCGTCATTGTTCTCTGTACATCTCCAGTGTTCTTTTTGGATTGTGGGCTTCATGTGTGGTGACAAGGAGGGAACATATTACTCTGGTCTGCCTGCTGTCTCTTGATCTCTGTACCATCTCCATGTTCGTTTTGATTGTTGTCTTTCAATTGAACAGACATTTTTACCTCTGGTCTGCCTGCCTGTCTCTGTTCTCTGTCCTCTCCATTTCTGTGTGATTGTTGTCTTCAGTGGACAGACTGTAAACCTCTGTTCTCCGTTGGTGCGGTGTCCTCCGATCTCTACAAGGTTGTGTCTTCTTATTACTTTTGGCCTGCTCCACATTATCAGCAGTTCTTGACTTTGTCTGTCGATTTCGTTTGCCTGAGGCGATCATGTTTAAACGGCCTTTCTCTCGTCGTCCTCGTCTCTGTTCTTCACTGCTGCGCCTTTACTCACAACAGACCTTCTGCTGTTGTTTTATTTGGATCACAATACACTATTAAGTTTTTTCGGGGGATGCCCCCCCGCCCCCCCCCCCCACCCCCCCCCTGGCAACACTGTGATTGCAAGTCATATAATTAACTATGTGGTCACTGTGTTGTCATGGGAAAAGATGGAAAAATAGCAACGTTCACTTTGTCAATTGGTTGTGAGAACTGTGGACCAATATTTGATCATCGATTCCAGGTGTGTGTGTGTGTGGTGTGTGTCGTGTGTGAAAACGATTTGTGTTCCATGCTCTACTGCTAAACTACACGGCCTATGGAAATTGACTATGACAGAACTTCTATCATACCTTGTTCTTTAGGACGTTGTGTCAGTTTGCCATAAGGCCCCTTTCTTTACAGGGGGGGCAAAAAACTATGATAAAGTGTGCACCGTAGCCAAATCAGTCCCGTAGCAGACGACTTTCAGAAATACCACTGACGTGATTTATCATTCGTAATGGCTAATCTGGTTCCGTAACAGGCGATGGCACAGTATCACTTTCGGGGTGCATTTCAGTTAGTTAAACTGTTTGACATGGCAACTTGCGAAAAGAAGTGTCGTGCAATTAGCACATAAATTATTTCATCACTTGTCCTTTTTATTTCCTAACACACTGTCTTGGTCTGATAAAGGGGTGTTGCGTGTTTAGTGCTCAGAACCAACACTCTCCGAGCCTAGAGTACCTACCTTTGTTGTTCACGATCGTGTCGAGAAAGATCTCGATGGGCCACGGGGTGACAGCCTGACATGGCCTTTGTTGTCGATGGGGCTATAAACTTATCCATCATAGTCTTGAGATCGTGTGCTTTACATCAAGAACGTTCATAATTACACAAGTTAATGTTGAGAAAGGATCTCATGTGCTTTATCACGCAGACCAGCACGTACTCGTGTTGGTGTGTATGAGCCTTTGTGGCGCGCGTAGTTTGTGTGTGTTTGTTTGAAGGTGTATAGTGAGACTTGACCTCTGTTTACACCCAACGTTGAGAAGGACTCTAAAGCACACCTGGGGACTTACACTACAGTCCAGCTAAAAATGGTATTAACATGATGCCATTGGGGTTCAGCTGTGTTGTTCGGGGGGTGTTGCTGGTCCGGGGGATTACGTTTAACACGATCCACTAGGGTGTCAGGTTTGTGTTCGGGGGTTTGCTGGTCACTGTAGTACGTTACATGAGGCCATGGGTGCCTGTTTTGTCGGGGTGTTTGTCTGGTCACTGGCAGGTGACGTTCATTGATGCCGAATGGGGTGATGTTTATGTCGGGTTTGCTGGTCACTGGAGTACGTTAACATGATGCCAATGGGTGTATGTTTGTGTCGGGGTGTTGCTGGTCCACCTGGAGTTAACTGCTTACATGTCGTTGAACAATCTTGAGTTTTTTTCTTGCACGTAAGGTCGAACTTAGAAGCTATTTTCTGTTTTATCACTATTAGGGCCGAAACAAGATTAATGCTTGTGTTTAATTTATGAACGTTTCTTGAGTGTAACTGGTTATTGATTTTGGTATTGTGAAGATGTTTTTGGACTTTATTGATTAAAAGTGCTATGGATTTTTTGTTGTAAAATGTTATGGATTTTATTCATATAAATGGGTTTTTTAATCTTGTCACACGGATCTAGAATTTCAAATTTGTTTTTTCTTGTTTAACTGTGAAGACGCTACCGTCAATGCACTGCATTTTGGTATGTTGATCATCACTGATTTGTTTCTGTGCCTCCAAAGCTTTGTTTGGTTGTATATGTAGTGAAACAAGAAAAAGAGTATGTGAGTTCTGTGACTCAATTGGTGACTTTGTGACTGAGAAGAAATCAGCATCTGGCTGGACATTGTATGCTAATGTAGTCATTAGACCTGATACAAACGAACAATACGGTGCTCGTTTTTTCCTAGCACTTGACAGTGTGTCCTGATGTAACGTCCTGGTCGCGCATACATATACAGCACCTGAGCTGAACTAACAAATGTGTGTTCTCGTTCTTTTCCCTAGTGACATTGTGGTCTGGATTTAAACGTCGTCTGGTCAGCATGAAGAAATCCACTGAACTGAACTAACAATGTGTTAGGAACGAGCGGACTGTTTGTGAAAAATGGGGATCTGATGGTGGAATTTTTTTTCCTTTTCAATCTTTTTGATCTTTACAACATCCCTACACGTGTTTTTTGATTGTGAACCCCGTGCACACTGTGATGATGCTCACTGTTTCTCCATGTTGTTCCTGGGAGTGTTTGCGGTTTTATGGCTTTTTCTGGACCTTGCTCATGCTCGAGATCTGAGAGAGAGAGAGAGATAGAGAGAGAGAGAGAGAGAGAGGGGGTCCTTTTGGGGGTGCTTGTTTAATTCCAGTGTACGTCATTGATGTTTGTTGCACAGAATACCTCACGATTTTGAACCACTGGGCGCTGGTTTCTGTTATTTTATAATTAGTGTGTGATGTCCAACAGATGATCTTTTTTGTATGTTTTATATTTACTCTCTCTCCCCTCTCTGTCTCTCTCTCTCTCCCTCTCTCTCCTATCTTTCCCCCCTCTCTCTCTCCTATCTCTCTCTCCTCTCTCTCTCTCCCTCCGTTCCCCCTTCTCTGTCCCCCATCTTCGCTTCTCACCCTCTCTCCCTCTCTCTTTTCAACTGCTGTTTACCGTCATTGCTTGTGTGTCCTTCCTCCTTTCAAATCATCCTAAGATAGACATAGGCATTCTGTTTGTGTCATTTCTGTGGTCCTTTTGCCAATACATCCTAAGATAGACCATAGCCCATTCGTTGTGTCATTTCTTGTGTGTCTTTGCAGAAAATACATCTACAGATATACATAAAAAATAACCTTCCTGTTATTCATCTCTTGTGTGTCCCTTGCAGAATACATCCTAAATACCCTAAGTCCATTCTGATTGGTGTCATTTCTGTGTGTTCTTTGCATATACAGCCTAAAGAATAGACATAGCCATTCTGTTGTGTCATTTCTTGTGTGTTCTTTGCAGAATACATCCTAAGATAGACATAGCCATTCTGTTAGCCAGACTCCAAGCCTCTAAAAGTGCATGTCAACATTATAGTTGAGCAAAATGAAAAAAAAAAATATTGACCCATAAGACGTCAACTTGGCCGTGGGGGGGGGGTGGGGGGGGGGGGAGGGGGGGGGTATGTGTCTGTGTGTGTGTGTGTGGTTTGTGCGTGTGCGTGTGCGTGCGGGAAAGTTGTGTTGTGTTTGTTGGTGGTGGTGGTGTGTGTGCGTGCGTGTGTGTTGTTGTGTGTGTGTGTGTGGTGTGTGTGTGTGTGTGCGGTGACCGTGCGTGTGTGTGTGTGGCTGCTGTCCCATCTTCCGGGCCGTACAGTGGCGTTGCTCCCACGCCGCTCGTTCCTAGTCCCAACTCGCAGCCACACCCTGAATTATTTGAGCATGTTTTTGTTTGAATATGAATATGAATGTTATAAATACTTGTTTTAAAAATGCTCAGACTCTAAATCTCCTCAAGAGTGAAACTGGCCAAGTGATAAATGTGCTAAGAATAGCCGGGCGATTATTATTATTTTTTAAATTTCATATTTTCAGACTGCTCAAGAGTGAAAATGACAAATCAGTTCTGTGCCAAAACACATTGAGCATTTTGATAAGTTCCATAAGTATGCCACAGTTTTTTTTTTTTTTTTTTTGTGTTGGGCAGACCCCCTGTTTTCCATCTGTTAGTGGTGAGGGATGCCCTGGTCATGTCACTGTGTGCAATGGTTTTGTCGAACTCACAAGCGGGTGAAAGTAAGAAATATCTAGTGATGTTGTATACTAATGTACCTGGGGGTGGGGGGGGGCCCCCCCAAAAAAAAACCCACCAACACCCACACCGACTTGTTAACTACTGTATTCTTTCTACATATCCCTTCAGCCCCTCTCCTACCACGGGGCCTCTCTTAATACACTGGGCCTCTCCTACCACGGGGCCTCTCTTAATACACTGGGCCTCTCCTAACACGGGGCCTCTCTTAATACACTGGGCCTCTCCTACCACGGGGCCTCTCTTAATACACTGGGCCTCTCCTACCACGGGGCCTCTCTTAATACACTGGGCCTCTCCTAACACGGGGCCTCTCTTAATACACTGGGCCTCTCCTAACACGGGGCCTCTCTTAATACACTAGGCCTCTCCTAACACGGGGCCTCTCTTAATACACTGGGCCTCTCCTACCACGGGGCCTCTCTTAATACACTGGGCCTCTCCTACCACGGGGCCTCTCTTAATACACTGGGCCTCTCCTACCACGGGGCCTCTCTTAATACACTGGGCCTCTCCTAACACGGGGCCTCTCTTAATACACTGGGCCTCTCCTAACACGGGGCCTCTCTTAATACACTGGGCCTCTCCTACCACGGGGCCTCTCTTAATACACTGGGCCTCTCCTACCACGGGGCCTCTCTTAATACACTGGGCCTCTCCTACCACGGGGCCTCTCTTAATACACTGGGCCTCTCCTACCACGGGGCCTCTCTTAATACACTGGGCCTCTCCTAACACGGGGCCTCTCTTAATACACTGGGCCTCTCCTAACACGGGGCCTCTCTTAATACAATTATACATACTTTTTAACGATCTCAATTTATAATGAGCATATGCTCAATTGTGGTTCATTTAATCATTCACCCCCCCCCCCTCCTTCCCACCTCTCTCTCTCTCTCTCTCCTTCTCTCTCTCTCTCTCGAAACAATCAGAAAGACTTTTGCAAAGGATGGAAGTTCAGTTTAACGTCGCGTATCGGCTTTCGCCATGTACGACGGGCTGAACAAACCAACCAGGGTATAAACAAAAATGTATGTTCCTGAATCACTGTCTTAGCCAAAAGGCCGAGAAGCGATCAGAATATGAACATTTTCAAACAGAAGACTTTTGCAAACGATCGATGGCGTTTATTTGTGAAATGAGATGTGTAACGTGATACGCTAGTTTCGTTGTTAATCTTATTGAAGATTTGGGACTGCCTTGCAGGCAGACTTTGTATTATTTGTTGATTGATTGTTTTATTATTTGTTGATTGATTGCTATATTATTTTGTTGATTGTTTTATTATTTTGATTATTTTATTATTTGTTGATTGATTGTTTTATTATTTTGTTGATAATTTTATTATTTTGTTGATTGTTTTATGATTTTGTTGGTTGTGCTATCATTTTGTTGATTTTCATTATTTTGTTGACTGGATTTTTTTTCTTGTTATCACAAAATGTCTATGTGTCCACCGGTTGTGCTCTCTCTGATTCACTGTGGCCGCTCACTCACTTTACCCTCAACTGTTGTGCTCATACTTTGGTTGTTCTTTGCTTTACCTTCACCAGTAACGACTGGTTGTTCTTTGTTTTACCTCCACCAGTAACGACTGGTTGTTCTTTGTTTTACCTCCACCAGTAACGACTGGTTGTTCTTTGTTTTACCTTCACCAGTAACAACTGGTTGTTCTTTGTTTTACCTCCACCAGTAACAACTGGTTGTTCTTTGTTTTACCTTCACCAGTAACAACTGGTTGTTCTTTGTTTTACCTTCACCAGTAACGACTGGTTGTTCTTTGTTTTACCTCCACCAGTAACGACTGGTTGTTCTTTGTTTTACCTCCACCAGTAACGACTGGTTGTTCTTTGTTTTACCTCCACCAGTAACGACTGGTTGTTCTTTGTTTTACTGTCACCAGTAACAACTGGTTGTTCTTTGTTTTACCTTCACCAGTAACAACTGGTTGTTCTTTGTTTTACTGTCACCAGTAACAACTGGTTGTTCTTTGTTTTACCTCCACCAGTAACGACTGGTTGTTCTTTGTTTTACTGTCACCAGTAACAACTGGTTGTTCTTTGTTTTACCTCCACCAGTAACAACTGGTTGTTCTTTGTTTTACTTTGTTTTACCTCCACCAGTAACAACTGGTTGTTCTTTGTTTTACTGTCACCAGTAACGACTGGTTGTTCTTTGTTTTACCTTCACCAGTAACAACTGGTTGTTCTTTGTTTTACTGTCACCAGTAACGACTGGTTGTTCTTTGTTTTACTGTCACCAGTAACGACTGGTTGTTCTTTGTTTTACCTCCACCAGTAACAACTGGTTGTTCTTTGTTTTACCTTCACCAGTAACAACTGGTTGTTCTTTGTTTTACTGTCACCAGTAACGACTGGTTGTTCTTTGTTTTACCTTCACCAGTAACAACTGGTTGTTCTTTGTTTTGCCTTCACCATTAAAAAACGACGAAACCAACACTGCTGGAATGATGTGGTCTCTTGTGTGCTAGCAGACTGTTCTGTGTCTCTCTCCTCTCTCTCTCTCTCTCTCTCTCTCTCTCTCTCTCTCTCTCTCTCTCTCTCTCTCTCTCTCTCTCTCTCTCTCCCCCCCCCCTTCTCATTCTTTTTCTCTCCGCCTGTCAATATCTATCTTTCTGCTTGTCTTTGTCCCTCTTTTTCTGTCTCTTCCTCTCCTTCTGTCTGTCTCTCTTTCTCTCCCTCTGTCTTTCTCTTTCTCTCCCTACGTCTGTCTCTCTCTCTCTCTCTCTCTCTCTCTCTCTCTCTCTCTCTCTCTCTCTCTCTCTCTCTCTCTCTCTCTCTCAGCTATTCTTACTCTCTATTGTCAGATAACTGTCTGGTTGTTCATTTATATTGTATTTCGCTTTTTTACTCTGCCTCCTCTGCTCTTTCTGCTTTCTGGCTCGTTCTCCTTACCATCTCTCTCTCTTTCTGTCTCTCTCTCTCACATGCACGCGCGCGCATACACGCACGAGTGCACACACATACACGCACACGCATAGACACACCCACACATACACCCTCACACAGACACACACACGCACGCACACGCACGCACGCACACGCACGCACACACACACGCACACACACAGAGGACTGGACGAGCATCCCCCCTCTCCCTTTTGTCACAGTCTGCTGAACAGGACAATCTGACTGCAGACAAGAGAGAGAGAGGGAGAACTGGGAACGATTTTAATGTACATCCGCCATGGGCCACGATACATTGTTAAGGGAGGAGGGGGAAGGGGTAGTATGTTAATACTATAATATATTAAACTTCATTCAAATATCCACATAAATTAAACCAATCAAATGGAATACAGTACACAAAATCAAATAATGACATTAACTTCTTATATATATCATGTCAAGGACATCATTAAGTTAGCTCATTTAATTCTGGTCTATGTATAAACAAAATTGTTAATATGCCTACTATGTATTTCAATTCAGAATTAGTATACAGATTTACAAAAGCAAAGCCTTTTTTCGTCTGTTAATTGCGTGAAACACAAACCGAGATACGTTGAATCTGTGACCGGTCAGGTCAGGTCAGGTGAGGTAGTTAGGACCTTTTTTTTGTGGCTGTAAAAATAAAGTGACTGGGAAGAGTTGCTGACTGTTTCAGGAATTTACTTCTCAAATCACTGTAGAAAGAACAGTTGAACAAAAAGTGCTCTTCGTCTTCTGTCTGGTCTCTGCAAAACGGGCACATCGTATTCCTATCTGTGTTGTTATAGCGATGAAGATTGTTGTTAAGTGGGAGAGCGTTTAATCTTACCTGAGTAATAGCAACGCGGAAGCAATGGGTATCCATGTCAAGAAGATATCTTTCCTTTTCAAATACAGTTTTTAAAGTTCTATAGCTATCATATCTATCACTATCTCTGATTGAACCTGTCCATTTTTGAATGTACATATCAATAAGTCTTTGTTTAAATTCAGCCAAGAACATTTTTGATACCACACAAAACCAAAACCTGTCAAACACAAAATTCCCCTTACCTTTGAAGCCCAGCATTGTTTACCTGATTTATCTCATTTTAGAAGCATCAAATACGCTTTGTGTGGAAGCCTTTCAAAGTTCATTTGTAAAACTCTTAACCAATAACGAATACATGCAACACATGAGTTGATATAAAGTGGATAACGGCCACATTCTCCGCAAACCATTCTGCAATATGTTTTATAACAAGGACAATAACCCCACCAGAATATCTTCCATGGTGGGAAAGTTTCTTTGCTTTTGCTGTGAATATTACATAATCACTAAACAATGAATTTTCGAAGCCAAACCCAATAAAAGTTTCAGTAAGACAAATAAAGTCGTAACACAAGAGAAATGAAATGAAATCATTGTTATTTAACTTATGAAGTAAACCATTAACATTGTAATTAAGAAATTAAATATTTTGTTATTCTTATTTACATTTTGTACACGAGAATTATCAACATTATCACGCACTGAATCTCTTTCAACACTTTTATTCTCTTGCACCTTAGAAGCCAAGAATTCACTGTGAAATAATGTGGCCTGGCCGAATCCCTATTTGCTGTCTCCTGAGGAACTATCTTCCTTAGACATGGATTTGGGGGGTTGAGGATTTGCTTTGGCTTTTGAGTGATTTCCTGAATCTGCCTTTTTGAAGGACTCAATAATGCCGCTCTGATTATTACCTCTTTCATAGCTTTTGCTTTTGCCCAGTTGTGAAAGAGATGCATTGCGTTTTGGGCGTGGACTGCGTATTGGAGCCACAGACTCCTGACTAGCAGCCGTTTCTTTGATTCCTTTGTCACGCGTACGCCCTCTGTTCTGTTTGTCTTTTGTGTCAGTTTGTTGGTCAACAGTCTCAATTTCACTAGAAACACCAGCGGCCAGTTAACAGAATGAGTCAGTGTCATGTCAGTCCTCAGGGTGTCTGTCAAGGACCAGTCAATGCCATGTCAGTCCTCAGGGTGTCTGTCAAGGACCAGTCAATGCCATGTCAGTCCTCAGGGTGTCTGTCAAGGACCAGTCAGTGCCATGTCAGTCTTCAGGGTGTCTGTCAAGGACCAGTCAGTGCCATGTCAGTCCTCAGGGTGTCTGTCAAGGACCAGTCAGTGCCATGTCAGTCCTCAGGGTGTCTGTCAAGGACCAGTCAGTGCCATGTCAGTCCTCAGGGCGTCTGTCAAGGACCAGTCAGTGCCATGTCATCTTTGTGTGTGTGTGTGTGTGTGTGTGTGTGTGTGTGTGTGTGTGTGTGTGTGTGTGTGTGTGTGTGTGTGTGTGTCTGTGTGTCTGTGTGTCTGTGCTTGGTCATGTCTTGTTTACTTTGTATACGTCACCTCTTGCCAACATCATCGACCAACACAACATGAAACATCACTTCTATGCAGATGACTCACAACTCCAAAACAGTACAACCCCTGAAGATCTAGATTCCATTCTTTCAGAAAGTAACAACTGCTATATTGATATTCAAAATTGGATTGTTCAAAATAAACTTCAATTAAATGGTGAAAAAACCCGAAGCAATGCTTGTAGGGACAAAAAACAAACTAGCCTCTGTTTCCATAGAGTCAATCCAACTGGGTAACAATCATTCCCCTCTCAGCCTCTGTCAAAAACTTAGGTGTCATTTTAGACATTATTCTTTCCATGCAGTTTCCTGACTCAGACCTATCAGTCCTGCTACTATCAAATTCGTTGCATTGGCTATTTTCGTAAATACCTCTCAGATGTCTAGGGTTAACTGGCAATGGGTAGAGGGCTGGCCACACTCGTTCAATAAGACAGAGTCAGGGTGTACGGGAGTACAAGGTTTATTCTAAGACTGAAGACCAAAGCACGTAATGGTTATCATGGCGTACATGCGCATAGCTTACTCGAGAGTAGCGTCCCTTGGTTTCTCTTGGGCAGACTAAACCAATCGATGCCAAACTACTAGATAATACCATACTTCCCCTCCAAGTTTTATAATTATTCAAGAGTTGACGGACATTGTCATAAAACGGTAATCCCTGGTCACCATTACTACATTAATCACTGTCAAGGGTTTTTTGATTACGCTACATTGTTCATTACTGATTATTCGTTCGCTTGTTTATAAATCAAAGTCACTGGGTGTAATAACTGCAAATTGTTCGTGTTCATTATTGCTGCTCTGTTCGTTCTTACTGCTTGTGTACACACCAGGTAAAAATTATATAATTGTGACTGAGTCACTTAACTAATAAAATAATACGAAACAAAATATAAGAGTTGGCCTTTCACATCTCGGCATGCAATCATGCACATATAAAATAATATTCATTCAAGTACTGTTTTGTAAGATCATAAACAAATCACACAAGTGTTCCATGGACTGAAGGGGGAGAACTGCTTTCCACTACCTAACACTCTTTCTTCGCCCATGCGAGTAAGCCCTAAGGGCCTTCTCTAACTCACAGGGCACACCTTGCCATACTGGTTCCCAAGCAGGTGAGCCATAGGGGCCTTACTCAGACCTGCTTGGGCTAGCACACATTCACAGATTCAGCTTCACTGGCTTGGTGACTGGTCTGCCTGATTTTGTGTACACTCTGGGAGTGCTGGTGACTGCTGGCTCTGGGGCTGCAGGTGGTGGAGCAGGTGGCGCCTGCTGCTGGACTGGTTGCTGTGTGGGAGATGCTGGTGCACCACTCCCGGCGGCTGAGGTAGGCGTAGGGACGATGGATATGCGATTTCGTCGAATCGTCCCTTTCTGCGTCTGGATAATGTAAGACCGGGGGCTGTTTGATTCGGAGATGACTTCACCAGGTCGTGCCATGTCTCTGACCCAGACTGGATCGCCTGGCTAGAGTGGAGGAAGCTCCCTAGCGGCATGCCGTCTGTCGAAGTTCAGCCGCTGTTTCTCTTTGCTGGCCATCTCTTTCTCCTTGACAGCATCATGGTTGGGGGTTTGGGGTTTCAGGGAGTTGGAAAACAGGGACCTGGGTTCTGAGTTTTCTCCCCATGAGGAGTTCACTCGGGGAGAGGCCATTCTGGAGGGGTGTTGCCCGGTACATGAGGAGGGCGAGGTATGGGTCCTTGCTTTTCTTGAGCAGTTGCTTGAGGGTCTGCACTGCTCGTTCAGCTTCCCGTTGGATTGAGGGTATTTTGGGGAGCTCGTCACGTGTGTAAAGCCGTAGGACGCTGCGAAATCTGTGAAGTGCTGGCTGCTGAATTGGGACCCGTTGTCAGTCATCACCACGTCTGGGATGCCATGGACTGCAAACACGCTCTTGATGTGGTGGATGGTCTCTGTACTGGTCAGTTTGGTCAGAAGTGTCGTCTCCACCCATCTTGAGTAATAGTCCACAATGGCCAAGTAGGTGGACCCATTCAAATCCAACAAGTCCATCCCGAGGCGAGCCCAAGGTCGTTCCGGGAATGAGGATGGGAGAAGTGGTTCCTTGTGTTCAGGGCGATGGATGGCACAGATGGAGCACTTGTTGACCATTTCTTCTACTTCTGAAGAAATGTACGGCCACCAGACCGACGATCGTGCCATGGCTCGGCACTTTGCGATGCCCAGGTGACCCTTGTGCAGCCTGTTGAGGACGTCCAGCCGCAGGCCTCTTGGTATCACCAGCCGTTCATCAAAGAGGAGGAGGTCGTCCACGATGGTGAGATGCTGGCGGATGATCCAGTACTGCTTGAGGAGAGTGTTCTCAGGCATGTAGGCCGGCCATCCCTGGACGCAGTACTGCCTGACCTGGTGGGTGATGTCGTCTGCCTTTTGGGCCTCCCGTATTTCCTGCAGCTTGTGAGAAGTAGCTGGCAGGATGTTGATGGTCTGGTCGGCAAGAGCCGTGACGTCCTTCAGGAGGTTGACGTTAGCATCATCAGGACTCCCGACTGGTGCTCTTGACAGAGCATCAGCGGTGATCTGGTTTTACCCTGGCACATGGAGGATCTTTGGGCCGTATCTCATGAGGCACAGTCTGAAGCACTGGATGCGGGGCGGCATCTTGTAGAGTTCTGTGGTACTGAGGAGGGGTACCAGCGGCTTGTGGTTCATTTTCACGGTGAACTCGAGCCCCAGTACGTACTCACTGAGACGCTCACAGGCCCAGGTCGCTGCTAGGACCTCCTTTTCAATGACCGCATAGGTTTCTTCGGCGTCACTGAGTGAGCGCGAGATGAAGCAGATTGGTCTCCTCGATCCATCGTCCTGTATCTGCAGCAGGACTGCTCCGATGCCGGCGCAGGAAGCATCTGCCGCGATGATGGGTGGACGCTGTGGATGGTAGTGTGCCAGTACTCGTGGCGACATCAGCTGTTTTTTTATGTCCTCGAAGGCTGTCTGCTGTGGCTGATCCCACACCCAAGCCGTGTCCTTGCGCAGCAGGTGGCGTAGAGGGGCATTGATGTCAGCTAGGCCTGGGAGGAACTTCGCCATCTGATTCACCATGCCCATGAAGCGCTGGAGCTCGGTAACGTTCGTAGGAGCTGGGAATTTCTTGATGGCCTCCACTTTCTTGGGGTCGGCCTGGATGCCCTCTGCATTGATGATGTGACCCAAGAACTTGATGGAAGCTTTAGAGAATTCACACAGGCGCTGAAGCACTGCTCGGACGTGTTGGTCGTGAGTGGCCTGATCCGGCGCATGAATGAGGATATCGTCCATGTGGCAGATGGCTCCGTCAACGCCGGAAAATCTCGCTGGCGGAGCTGATGCCAAAGGGTAGCCTGTTGAAACAGTAGCGTCCAAAGAGTGTGACGAAGGTGGTGAGAAGCCTAGACTCTGGAGAGAGTGGGATCTGCCAGAACCCACTCTTGGCGTCCAGCTTGGTGAAGACCTTGCTCCGACCCAGTTTGGCGAGGCTCTCGTCCACAGATGACATAGGGTGGACTTCCCTTTGCACCACCTTGTTGAGCTGGGTGAGGTCCACGCAGATGACATTGGGTGGATTTCCCTCTGCACCGCCTTGTTGAGCTGGGTGAGGTCCACGCAGATGACATAGGGTGGACTTCCCTCTGCACCGCCTTGTTGAGCTGGGTGAGGTCCACGCAGATGACATAGGGTGGACTTCCCTCTGCACCGCCTTGTTGAGCTGGGTGAGGTCCACGCAGATGACATAGGGTGGACTTCCCTCTGCACCGCCTTGTTGAGCTGGGTGAGGTCCACGCAGATGACATAGGGTGGACTTCCTTCTGCATTGCCTTGTTGAGCTGGGTGAGGTCCACGCAGATGCGGACGGCACCACTGGGTTTGGGCACTACCACGATCCCTGAGCACCAGCTCCTGCTTCACCATGTTCTCCAGTTCCGCCTTCACCTTGGGGATGAGAGGGTGTGCCACTTTTCTTGGGGTGTAGATGCACGAGGGGTGTGCGTCTGTTTTTGTGGATATCTTGTACGAGGTGTTTATTTTCCCTAGGCCACAAAAGAGTCCTGGGAATTCTTCCACGAAGCTGGGTGTGCTGGTCACAGCGTCAACACGTTTGACGATGCCCAGCTTGACACAGGCGTGCTTGCCAAGAAGAGAGCAAGGCTGATTGTCCAGGACATAGATGGTTTCACGCGTAGACCTACCATGATAGGTCAGGTCTGCAGTGAAGGTTCCTCGTGGGGACAGGCTGGAGCCTCCTGGTCCTCGCAGGGTCTTCTTCGTGGGGTACAGTAGCTGTTCCTGGAGCCATGGTTCGGCGCTGTTAACGATGGTGACTGAAGCCCCTGTGTCCAATTTGAACACCGCTGGGTTCCCGTCGACGGCCAGAGTTGCAGTCCAGTTGTCCTCCACGTCTTGCTCAATGGAGCCTAGAAAGTATGCATCCTCTTCGTCGTCGTCCACTTCGTTTACTGGCTTGCCATCAGTCCTTTTCTGCGTGGAGGAGCGGCAGACTGTAGCATAATGTCCCCTCTTTGTGCACGGTCTGCATGTTGCTGATCTGGCTGGGCAGCGTTCTCGTGAATGTGGTTCACGCCCACAGTAGCCACAGTTCTGGTGCATTGGGGTGTCCCGGTGGTTGCCTGCTGTCTGTTGCCTCGAGCGGTGACTCTGCTTAACGAAGTTTACATTTGTGGACGTGGTGCTGGGACTCTGCCTGATGAGGGGCTGGCTTTCCTTTCTGGCTTCGGCTTGCCTACTCAACTGCATTGCTTCTTGCAGTGTGAGATTGGCCTTCGCCTGAAGCTGCTCTGACAGGTCGTCATCGGCCACTCCCACGACAATCCTGTCCCAGATGAGGTCTTCTTTTAGCTGGCCGTAGTTGCAGCTTTCCACAAGTCTGAAGAGATCCTGGATGAAAGAGTCTGCCAATTCAGACTTCTGGACTCTTCTATTGAACTTGGCCCGTTCGACGATCGCGTTCTTCCTGACGCTAAAGAATTCGTTGATCTCTTTCTTCGTCTCTTCATACGTGGCCTTGCTTTCGTCTATGCTTGTCGTAGCAAGGATGTCATCTGCACAATCCCCCATTGCATAAAGGAAAATGCTAACCTGTTCTTTCTTAGCCCTGTTGGAGATTCCCGACGCGATGTGGTATCGCTCGAAACGAGCGAGCCATTTTTTCCAATTGTTGGGCTCGCCATCGAAGGTTTTCGGAAGAGGCAGGTTGCCGGAGGCAGGCTGGCGACGAACGAGTGTTTCGTCTGCTTGCTGCAGTTGTTGGCCGTCTTCCATCGTGACGTGAGGTCGTTATGTCGCTGCCACCATCTAGGGTTAACTGGCAATGGGTAGAGGGCTGGCCACACTCGTTCAATAAGACAGAGTCAGGATGTACGGGAGGCGATTTTGTTTTTCGGACCCCATTTCTGCATCGCGCAGGCTCCGCAAGGGACGTCACTCCTATCGGCTAGCATGTCGAGTTTCGATTTGTGATTGATCATGTTCACACAACTTGTAAACATTGCTGGGTTTTGGTTGCTCATGGCCAATTTTTGTGTTAAAGATAAATGATATTGCTGTTTGAATCCTCGATTTGCCTCCTGAGGGAAACAGCCAATATTTATCGAATGATCACGCCCATTTAATAATTTTAATAGTAGGCCTATCACTGAGACTAGGCCTATCAAGCACTAAGCGCGAAGTAGCCTAGCAGACGAATTGTTGCAAATAATCACACTATTTAGCATTTTAGCAAGCGTTCGTGTGTGCGTGTCACTGTGTGTGTGAGTGCGTATGTGTGTGTGTGTGTGTGTGTGTGGATAATCGATTTTTTCCCTTCTAATTTATAATCAACACTGCAATTTAGTAGATCTACTATCATC
This sequence comes from Phymorhynchus buccinoides, assembly GCA_017654935.2. NCBI lineage: Eukaryota > Metazoa > Mollusca > Gastropoda > Neogastropoda > Raphitomidae > Phymorhynchus > Phymorhynchus buccinoides. The sequence continues at coordinate 19,548 of JAGGCT020004113.1, forward strand.
ATGATATTGATAATCATATAATAAAAAGCCAAGTGTCCGTCTCTCTCTCTCTCTCTCTCTCTCTCTCTCTCTCTCTCTCTCTCTCTCTCTCTCTCTCTCTCTCTCTCTCTCTCTCTCTCTCTCTCTCTGTGTATGTGTGTATGCAACCGTGTTATGATTACCTGTAGAAAATCTGCATTTGCGCTGGTTTGTGCATGTTAATGTGCGCCCACGCATGTTCTCGATGCAGACGTTTGTACTGATTGTATCTTCCTCCATGTCAATGTTTAGTGGCACGAATACCTTCGATTTAAAAGTGATGCATTAAACATAAGTTATTCCTGTCTGCATTACAATGTTGTACTACACACGGGGTATACTAATCCATGCCAGTCAGTTAGGCCCATGCGTGTTTGTAGTTTACTTAGTGCTTCTTTTCATTGTCATGAGTTGAGACTATGATGAGTTGAGACTGTACACGTGTGTTGTTGTTTTTTGAACGACACATCATGGTTGTTGTTTGATATCATGGTTGTTGTTTGGCATCATGGTTCTTGTTGTTGTTGTTTTTTGACATCATGTTGTTGTCTGACATCATGGTTGTTGTTGTTGTTTGACATCATGGTTGTTCTTGTTGTTGTTTGACATCGTGGTTGCTGTTGTTTGACGTCATGGTTGTTGTTTGACATCATGGTTGTTGTTTGACATCATGGTCGTCGTTGTTGTTGTTGTTGTTGTTTGACGTTATGGTTGTTGTTTGACATCATGGTTGTTGTTGTTGTTTGACATCATGTTTGTTGTTTGACATCATGGTCGTTGTTGTTGTTGTTGTTTGACGTTATGGTTGTTGTTTGACGTCATGGTTGTTCTTTGACATCATGGTCGTTGTTGTTGTTGTTGTTGTTTGACGTTATGGTTGTTGTTTGACATCACGGTTGTTGTTTGACATCGTTGTTGTTTTTGTTTGACATCATAGTTGTTGTTTGACATCATGGTTGTTGTTGTTGTTGTTGTTGTTGTTGCTGTTGTTTGACGTTATGGCTGTTGTTTGACATCATGGTTGTTGTTTGACGTCATGGTTGTTGTTTGACATCATGGTTGTTGTTTGACGTCATGGTTGTTGTTTGACATCATGGTTGTTGTTTGACATCATGGTTCTTGTTTGACGTCATGGTTGTTGTTTGACATCATGGTTGTTGTTTGACATCATGGTTGTTGTTTGACGTCATGGTTGTTGTTTGACATCATGGTTGTTGTTTGACATCATGGTTGTTGTTTGACGTCATGGTTGTTGTTTGACATCATAGTTGTTGTTTGACATCATGGTTGTTGTTGTTGTTGTTGTTGTTGTTGTTGTTGTTGTTGTTGTTGTTGTTGTTGTTGTTTGACGTTTTGACTGTTGTTTATGGTTGTTGTTTGACATCATGGTTGTTGTTTGACATCATGGTTGTTGTTTGACGTCATGGTTGTTGTTTGACGTCATGGTTGTTGTTTGACGTCATGGCTGTTGTTTGACGTCATGGTTGTTGTTTGACGTTATGGCTGTTGTTTGACGTTATGGCTGTTGTTTGACGTCATGGTTGTTGTTTGACGTCATGGTTGTTGTTTGACATCATGGTTGTTGTTTGACGTCATGGTTGTTGTTTGACGTCATGGCTGTTGCTTGACGTCATGGCTGTTGTTTGACGTCATGACTGTTGTTTGACATCATGGCTATTGCTTCGTAGTGTGTAAGCTTACCACCGCAAAGAACTGTGACACCAACGGTGCAGGTGGTTTAAATAAATCTGTAATAATTTCCAAACAATACATATAATACAAAACAAAATAGGTCATCAAGAAGATAGCGCTGATAATGTGCTTTTAAACCATTTCATTCCATTTTAATGAAAGCCAACTGTACGGGTTTCCACGGTAGGCCAGCATCGTGTTGCGCCTCTCTAGGCTGAACTCGTAACGTCTTCTGTGTCCACGCTGCCTTACCAGGGTCAGTGAGGGCACAACTCCGCAATGACGGACTTTCCGTGAAGGTAGGCCTACAGCTCAGTACTAACATAGACCCCAACTCCACAATGACGGACTTTCCGTGAAGGTAGGCCTACAGCTCAGTACTAACATAGACCCCAATTCCACAATGACGGACTTTCCATAATAATAATAATAATAATAAATAACATTTATAGAGCGCCCTTTCTCTCTTGAGCTCACGGCGCTTCACAATTGTTTAAATAAATACATAAATCATAAATAAGCTACTACAATATCAACTATCACAAACATGCACACAGCCACAACACGCACACACGCACACGCACACGCGCACACCCACATACGCGCACACACCTACCCACCCACAATGTGGGGGACATCATTTTAAGGCAGGAAACAGGACAAGGAAGAAATCAGAGGTATTGCCGGAAGAGGTGAGTTTTAAGAGCGGTTTTGAAAGACTGGAAAGATTTAGCAGAACGAAGTTCATATGGTAGGGTGTTCCAGACAGAAGGGGCGCTGAAAGAAAATGAACGTTCACCATTTGTCTTAGTGTTAGTACGAGGAATAGAAAGGATAAGTTTGTCAGAAGAGGAACGGAGAGACCTGGAGGGTGAGTACAGGTGAACGAGATCAGAGAGGTAGGCAGGACTAGATGAATGGACAGCATTGAAACAGAGGCAAGCAATTTTATACTTTATTCTTGCCTCGACTGGAAGCCAGTGTAAGGTATTGAGGTGGGGTTTGATGTGGTCTGTACGAGGGACTTTAAGGATTAACCGAGCTGCATTGTTCTGAACTTTCTGAAGTTTGTTGAGGAGGGTTTGAGGACAGCCTACAAGTAGGGAATTGCAATAATCGTTGCGAGACAGTACAAAAGCTGATACTAGAGTCTTGGTGGCTTCAACTGTGAGATAGTGACGAATGGCACTAATACGACGGAGTTCAAAGTTCACATTACGAATCAGAGTCATGACATGAGTGATCATAGTTAGTTGACAATCGAGGGTTACACCAAGGTTTTTAGCTGATTGACAGAAAGGGACGGTAGCATCGCCAATGACAAGAGAGTCAGGAAACTGAACAGAGGTGGAAGTTATCTGAGTGGAAACAATCATTGCCTCAGTCTTGTCTTCATTGAGTTTTAATTCCATGAAGGTAGGCCTATAGCTCAGTACTAACATAGACCCCAACTCCACAATGACGGACTTTCCGTGAAGGTAGGCCTTCAGCTCAGTACTAACATAAACCCCAACTCCACAATGACGGACTTTCCATGAAGGTAGGCCTACAGCTCAGTACAAACATAGACCCCAACTCCACAATGACGGACTTTCCATGAAGGTAGGCCGCCTTCAGCTCAGTACTAACATAGACCCCAACTCCACAATGACGGACTTTCCGTGAAGGTAGGCCTACAGCTCAGTACTAACATAGACCCCAACTCCACAATGACGGACTTTCCATGAAGGTAGGCCTTCAGCTCAGTACTAACATAGACCCCAACTCCACAATGACGGACTTTCCATGAAGGTAGGCCTTCAGCTCAGTACTAACATAGACCAGAAACAGGCCACCACCGCATGGAAACACAGAGACAGCGGCAAAAGCATTCCACCTGAATTATCATTTGATTTAGGGACATAAGTTTGGGGGAGAACTTTTTTGAAATTAAGGGCTAGGCAGGCTGTCCCTCTTGTACTGGGATGGGTGAAGTCTTTGCACAGAGCCTTCCGTGGGTATCCATTATCAGTTAGGCCTATAATGGAGTGGGAGTTATCAATCATACCGACCTGCAGATTTGCACAACAGTCGTATAGGTTCTTATGGCATTATTTAACTGGTGACGGCCACGAGCAGGAATGATAGAGCTGATGGCAATGTAAGCAGATGGGAAGCGACTTTTACAGAGATGTATCAGTTCTGTCCAGGTTTGGGTTGTGATGTGTCCAGCCAGACAATCATTGACACCCACATGTATGATGACAGTGTTCACATGAGATTGTTCATCTAACTGTTGTAGCCAGTCCAGCACATCCGCCACAGTCAGCCCTGGAATACAGATTTTAAGCATGGAATCCTTAGGGGACCCCAGTCTTCTAGGATTAATGAATCTAATGACAGAGTCCCCTATCAATACAGAGGATGCACTTCTTGGGATTCTCAACTGTTTTAACGTGTCACCTGCAGAAAGTTTCTTAGACATTTCTGTTGCTTCTTTTATGTTTGTATCAGAAAGTTTGGGGTGTGTCTCTGGATGAGGGGCATTACCTTTAGATGAGGGTGAGTTCTGTTGTTCTTTTACCAGAGACACATGATCTTTGGGGTGTCTCTGGATGAGGGGCATTACCTTTAGATGAGGGTGAGTTCTGTTGTTCTTTTACCAGAGACACATGATCTTTGGGGTGTCTCTGGATGAGGGGCATTACCTTTAGATGAGGGTGAGTTCTGTTGTTCTTTTACCAGAGACACATGATCTTTGGGGTGTCTCTGGATGAGGGGCATTACCTTTAGATGAGGGTGAGTTCTGTTGTTCTTTTACCAGAGACACATGATCTTTGGGGGGTGTCTCTGGATGAGGGGCATTACCTTTAGATGAGGGTGAGTTCTGTTGTTCTTTTACCAGAGACACATGATCTTTGGGGGGTGTCTCTGGATGAGGGGCATTACCTTTAGATGAGGGTGAGTTCTGTTGTTCTTTTACCAGAGACACATGATCTTTGGGGTGTCTCTGGATGAGGGGCATTACATTTAGATGAGGGTGAGTTCTGTTGTTCCTTTACCAGAGACAAATGATCTTTGTGGGGTGTGTCTGGATGAGGGGCATTACCTTTAGATGAGGGTGAGTTCTGTTGTTCTTTTACCAGAGACACATGATCTTTGGGGTGTCTCTGGATGAGGGGCATTACCTTTAGATGAGGGTGAGTTCTGTTGTTCTTTTACCAGAGACACATGATCTTTGGGGGGTGTCTCTGGATGAGGGGCATTACATTTAGATGAGGGTGAGTTCTGTTGTTCTTTTACCAGAGACACATGATCTTTGGGGGGTGTCTCTGGATGAGGGGCATTACCTTTAGATGAGGGTGAGTTCTGTTGTTCTTTTACCAGAGACACATGATCTTTGGGGGGTGTCTCTGGATGAGGGGCATTACATTTAGATGAGGGTGAGTTCTGTTGTTCTTTTACCAGAGACACATGATCTTTGTGGGTGTCTCTGGATGAGGGGCATTACCTTTAGATGAGGGTGAGTTCTGTTGTTCTTTTACCAGAGACACATGATCTTTGGGGTGTGTCTCTGGATGAGGGGCATTACCTTTAGATGAGGGTGAGTTCTGTTATTCTTTTACCAGAGACACATGATCTTTAGGGGGTGTCTCTGGATGAGGGGCATTACATTTAGATGAGGGTGAGTTATGTTGTTATTTTACCAGAGACACATGATCTTTGGGGTGTGTCTCTGGATGAGGGGCATTACCTTTAGATGAGGGTGAGTTCTGTTGTTCTTTTACCAGAGACACATGATCTTTGGGGGGTGTCTCTGGATGAGGGGCATTACCTTTAGATGAGGGTGAGTTCTGTTGTTCTTTTACCAGAGACACATGATCTTTGGGGTGTGTCTCTGGATGAGGGGCATTACCTTTAGATGAGGGTGAGTTCTGTTGTTCTTTTACCAGAGACACATGATCTTTGGGGTGTCTCTGGATGAGGGGCATTACATTTAGATGAGGGTGAGTTCTGTTGTTCCTTTACCAGAGACACATGATCTTTGGGGTGTCTCTGGATGAGGGGCATTACATTTAGATGAGGGTGAGTTCTGTTGTTCTTTTACCAGAGACACATGATCTTTGGGGGTGTCTCTGGATGAGGGGCATTACCTTTAGATGAGGGTGAGTTCTGTTGTTCTTTTACCAGAGACACATGATCTTTGGGGTGTCTCTGGATGAGGGGCATTACCTTTAGATGAGGGTGAGTTCTGTTGTTCTTTTACCAGAGACACATGATCTTTGGGGGGTGTCTCTGGATGAGGGGCATTACATTTAGATGAGGGTGAGTTCTGTTGTTCTTTTACCAGAGACACATGATCTTTGGGGTGTGTCTCTGGATGAGGGGCATTACCTTTAGATGAGGGTGAGTTCTGTTGTTCCTTTACCAGAGACACATGATCTTTGGGGGGTGTCTCTGGATGAGGGGCATTACCTTTCGATGAGGGTGAGCTATGTTGTTCTTTTACCAGAGACACATGATCTTTGGGGGGTGTCTCTGGATGAGGGGCATTACATTTAGATGAGGGTGAGTTCTGTTGTTCTTTTACCAGAGACACATGATCTTTGGGGGGTGTCTCTGGATGAGGGGCATTACCTTTAGATGAGGGTGAGTTCTGTTGTTCTTTTACCAGAGACACATGATCTTTGGGGGGTGTCTCTGGATGAGGGGCATTACCTTTAGATGAGGGTGAGTTCTGTTGTTATTTTACCAGAGACACATGATCTTTGGGGTGTGTCTCTGGATGAGGGGCATTACCTTTAGATGAGGGTGAGTTCTGTTGTTCTTTTACCAGAGACACATGATCTTTGGGGTGTGTCTCTGGATGAGGGGCATTACCTTTAGATGAGGGTGAGTTCTGTTGTTCTTTTACCAGAGACACATGATCTTTGGGGTGTCTCTGGATGAGGGGCATTACATTTAGATGAGGGTGAGTTCTGTTATTCTTTTACCAGAGACACATGATCTTTGGGGTGTGTCTCTGGATGAGGGGCATTACCTTTAGATGAGGGTGAGTTATGTTGTTCTTTTACCAGAGACACATGATCTTTGGGGTGTCTCTGGATGAGGGGCATTACATTTAGATGAGGGTGAGTTCTGTTGTTCTTTTACCAGAGACACATGATCTTTGGGGGGTGTCTCTGGATGAGGGGCATTACCTTTAGATGAGGGTGAGTTCTGTTGTTCTTTTACCAGAGACACATGATCTTTGGGGTGTGTCTCTGGATGAGGGGCATTACCTTTAGATGAGGGTGAGTTCTGTTGTTCTTTTACCAGAGACACATGATCTTTGGGGGGTGTCTCTGGATGAGGGGCATTACATTTAGATGAGGGTGAGTTCTGTTGTTCTTTTACCAGAGACACATGATCTTTGGGGGGTGTCTCTGGATGAGGGGCATTACCTTTAGATGAGGGTGAGTTCTGTTGTTCTTTTACCAGAGACACATGATCTTTGGGGGGTGTCTCTGGATGAGGGGCATTACCTTTAGATGAGGGTGAGTTCTGTTGTTCTTTTACCAGAGACACATGATCTTTGGGGGGTGTCTCTGGATGAGGGGTATTACCTTTAGATGAGGGTGAGTTCTGTTGTTCTTTTACCAGAGACACATGATCTTTGGGGTGTCTCTGGATGAGGGGCATTACCTTTAGATGAGGGTGAGTTCTGTTGTTCTTTTACCAGAGACACATGATCTTTGGGGTGTGTCTCTGGATGAGGGGCATTACCTTTAGATGAGGGTGAGTTCTGTTGTTCTTTTACCAGAGACACATGATCTTTGGGGTGTGTCTCTGGATGAGGGGCATTACCTTTAGATGAGGGTGAGTTCTGTTGTTCTTTTACCAGAGACACATGATCTTTGGGGTGTGTCTCTGGATGAGGGGCATTACCTTTAGATGAGGGTGAGTTCTGTTATTCTTTTACCAGAGACACATGATCTTTGGGGGGTGTCTCTGGATGAGGGGCATTACCTTTAGATGAGGGTGAGTTCTGTTGTTCTTTTACCAGAGACACATGATCTTTGGGGGTGTCTCTGGATGAGGGGCATTACCTTTAGATGAGGGTGAGTTCTGTTATTCTTTTACCAGAGACACATGATCTTTGGGGGGTGTCTCTGGATGAGGGGCATTACCTTTAGATGAGGGTGAGTTCTGTTGTTCTTTTACCAGAGACACATGATCTTTGGGGTGTCTCTGGATGAGGGGCATTACATTTAGATGAGGGTGAGTTCTGTTGTTCTTTTACCAGAGACACATGATCTTTGGGGTGTGTCTCTGGATGAGGGGCATTACCTTTAGATGAGGGTGAGTTCTGTTGTTCTTTTACCAGAGACACATGATCTTTGGGGTGTGTCTCTGGATGAGGGGCATTACCTTTAGATGAGGGTGAGTTCTGTTGTTCTTTTACCAGAGACACATGATCTTTGGGGTGTCTCTGGATGAGGGGCATTACATTTAGATGAGGGTGAGTTCTGTTGTTCTTTTACCAGAGACACATGATCTTTGGGGTGTCTCTGGATGAGGGGCATTACATTTAGATGAGGGTGAGTTCTGTTGTTCTTTTACCAGAGACACATGATCTTTGGGGTGTCTCTGGATGAGGGGCATTACATTTAGATGAGGGTGAGTTCTGTTGTTCTTTTACCAGAGACACATGATCTTTGGGGTGTCTCTGGATGAGGGGCATTACATTTAGATGAGGGTGAGTTCTGTTGTTCTTTTACCAGAGACACATGATCTTTGGGGGGTGTCTCTGGATGAGGGGCATTACCTTTAGATGAGGGTGAGTTCTGTTGTTCTTTTACCAGAGACACATGATCTTTAGGGGGTGTCTCTGGATGAGGGGCATTACCTTTAGATGAGGGTGAGTTCTTTTGTTCTTTTACCAGAGACACATGATCTTTGGGGTGTCTCTGGATGAGGGGCATTACATTTAGATGAGGGTGAGTTCTGTTGTTCTTTTACCAGAGACACATGATCTTTGGGGTGTGTCTCTGGATGAGGGGCATTACCTTTAGATGAGGGTGAGTTCTGTTGTTCTTTTACCAGAGACACATGATCTTTGGGGTGTGTCTCTGGATGAGGGGTATTACCTTTAGATGAGGGTGAGTTCTGTTGTTCTTTTACCAGAGACACATGATCTTTGGGGGGTGTCTCTGGATGAGGGGCATTACCTTTAGATGAGGGTGAGTTCTGTTGTTCTTTTACCAGAGACACATGATCTTTGGGGTGTCTCTGGATGAGGGGCATTACATTTAGATGAGGGTGAGTTCTGTTTTTCTTTTACCAGAGACACATGATCTTTTGGGTGTGTCTCTGGATGAGGGGCATTACCTTTAGATGAGGGTGAGTTATGTTGTTCTTTTACCAGAGACACATGATCTTTGGGGGGTGTCTCTGGATGAGGGGCATTACCTTTAGATGAGGGTGAGTTCTGTTGTTCTTTTACCAGAGACACATGATCTTTGGGGGGTGTCTCTGGATGAGGGGCATTACATTTAGATGAGGGTGAGTTCTGTTGTTCTTTTACCAGAGACACATGATCTTTGGGGTGTGTCTCTGGATGAGGGGCATTACCTTTAGATGAGGGTGAGTTCTGTTGTTCTTTTACCAGAGACACATGATCTTTGGGGGGTGTCTCTGGATGAGGGGCATTACCTTTAGATGAGGGTGAGTTCTGTTGTTCCTTTACCAGAGACACATGATCTTTGGGGTGTGTCTCTGGATGAGGGGCATTACCTTTAGATGAGGGTGAGTTCTGTTGTTCTTTTACCAGAGACACATGATCTTTGGGGTGTCTCTGGATGAGGGGCATTACATTTAGATGAGGGTGAGTTCTGTTGTTCTTTTACCAGAGACACATGATCTTTGGGGTGTGTCTCTGGATGAGGGGCATTACCTTTAGATGAGGGTGAGTTCTGTTGTTCTTTTACCAGAGACACATGATCTTTGTGGGGTGTCTCTGGATGAGGGGCATTACATTTAGATGAGGGTGAGTTCTGTTGTTCTTTTACCAGAGACACATGATCTTTGGGGTGTGTCTCTGGATGAGGGGCATTACCTTTAGATGAGGGTGAGTTCTGTTGTTCTTTTACCAGAGACACGTGATCTTTGGGGTGTCTCTGGATGAGGGGCATTACATTTAGATGAGGGTGAGTTCTGTTGTTCTTTTACCAGGGACACGTGATCTTTGGGGTGTCTCTGGATGAGGGGCATTACATTTAGATGAGGGTGAGTTCTGTTGTTCTTTTACCAGAGACACATGATCTTTTGGGGTGTCTCTGGATGAGGGGCATTACCTTTAGATGAGGGTGAGTTCTGTTTTTCTTTTACCAGAGACACATGATCTTTGGGGTGTCTCTGGATGAGGGGCATTACATTTAGATGAGGGTGAGTTCTGTTGTTCTTTTACCAGAGACACATGATCTTTGGGGTGTCTCTGGATGAGGGGCATTACATTTAGATGAGGGTGAGTTCTGTTGTTCTTTTACCAGAGACACATGATCTTTGGGGTGTCTCTGGATGAGGGGCATTACCTTTAGATGAGGGTGAGTTCTGTTGTTCTTTTACCAGAGACACATGATCTTTGGGGTGTCTCTGGATGAGGGGCATTACATTTAGATGAGGGTGAGTTCTGTTGTTCCTTTACCAGAGACACATGATCTTTGGGGTGTGTCTCTGGATGAGGGGCATTACCTTTAGATGAGGGTGAGTTCTGTTGTTCTTTTACCAGAGACACATGATCTTTGGGGGGTGTCTCTGGATGAGGGGCATTACCTTTAGATGAGGGTGAGTTCTGTTGTTCTTTTACCAGAGACACATGATCTTTGGGGGTGTCTCTGGATGAGGGGCATTACATTTAGATGAGGGTGAGTTCTGTTGTTCTTTTACCAGAGACACATGATCTTTGGGGGGTGTCTCTGGATGAGGGGCATTACATTTAGATGAGGGTGAGTTCTGTTGTTCTTTTACCAGAGACACATGATCTTTGGGGGGTGTCTCTGGATGAGGGGCATTACCTTTAGATGAGGGTGAGTTCTGTTGTTCTTTTACCAGAGACACATGATCTTTGGGGTGTGTCTCTGGATGAGGGGCATTACCTTTAGATGAGGGTGAGTTCTGTTGTTCTTTTACCAGAGACACATGATCTTTGGGGTGTGTCTCTGGATGAGGGGTATTACCTTTAGATGAGGGTGAGTTCTGTTATTCTTTTACCAGAGACACATGATCTTTGGGGGGTGTCTCTGGATGAGGGGCATTACCTTTAGATGAGGGTGAGTTCTGTTGTTCCTTTACCAGAGACACATGATCTTTGGGGTGTGTCTCTGGATGAGGGGCATTACCTTTAGATGAGGGTGAGTTCTGTTGTTCTTTTACCAGAGACACATGATCTTTGGGGGGTGTCTCTGGATGAGGGGTATTACCTTTAGATGAGGGTGAGTTCTGTTATTCTTTTACCAGAGACACATGATCTTTGGGGGGTGTCTCTGGATGAGGGGCATTACCTTTAGATGAGGGTGAGTTCTGTTGTTCCTTTACCAGAGACACATGATCTTTGTGGTGTGTCTCTGGATGAGGGGCATTACCTTTAGATGAGGGTGAGTTCTGTTGTTCTTTTACCAGAGACACATGATCTTTGGGGTGTGTCTCTGGATGAGGGGCATTACCTTTAGATGAGGGTGAGTTCTGTTGTTCTTTTACCAGAGACACATGATCTTTGGGGGGTGTCTCTGGATGAGGGGCATTACATTTAGATGAGGGTGAGTTCTGTTGTTCTTTTACCAGAGACACATGATCTTTGGGGGGTGTCTCTGGATGAGGGGCATTACCTTTAGATGAGGGTGAGTTCTGTTGTTCTTTTACCAGAGACACGTGATCTTTGGGGTGTCTCTGGATGAGGGGCATTACATTTAGATGAGGGTGAGTTCTGTTGTTCTTTTACCAGAGACACATGATCTTTGGGGTGTGTCTCTGGATGAGGGGCATTACCTTTAGATGAGGGTGAGTTCTGTTGTTCTTTTACCAGAGACACATGATCTTTGGGGGGTGTCTCTGGATGAGGGGCATTACATTTAGATGAGGGTGAGTTCTGTTGTTCTTTTACCAGAGACACATGATCTTTGGGGGGTGTCTCTGGATGAGGGGCATTACCTTTAGATGAGGGTGAGTTCTGTTGTTCTTTTACCAGAGACACATGATCTTTGGGGGGTGTCTCTGGATGAGGGGCATTACCTTTAGATGAGGGTGAGTTCTGTTGTTCTTTTACCAGGGACACGTGATCTTTGGGGTGTCTCTGGATGAGGGGCATTACATTTAGATGAGGGTGAGTTCTGTTGTTCTTTTACCAGAGACACGTGATCTTTGGGGTGTCTCTGGATGAGGGGCATTACCTTTAGATGAGGGTGAGTTCTGTTGTTCTTTTACCAGAGACACATGATCTTTGGGGTGTCTCTGGATGAGGGGCATTACATTTAGATGAGGGTGAGTTCTGTTGTTCTTTTACCAGAGACACATGATCTTTGGGGGGTGTCTCTGGATGAGGGGCATTACATTTAGATGAGGGTGAGTTCTGTTGTTCTTTTACCAGAGACACATGATCTTTGGGGTGTGTCTCTGGATGAGGGGCATTACCTTTAGATGAGGGTGAGTTCTGTTGTTCTTTTACCAGAGACACATGGTCTTTGGGGGGTGTCTCTGGATGAGGGGCATTACATTTAGATGAGGGTGAGTTCTGTTGTTCCTTTACCAGAGACACATGATCTTTGGGGGGTGTCTCTGGATGAGAGGCATTACCTTTAGATGAGGGTGAGTTCTGTTGTTCCTTTACCAGAGACACGTGATCTTGGCTTGTATTGGAAAGAACGTCAAAACGGTTTTTGACAGACAGAGAAAATATTTCAATACTACTTTTCCCTGGTGCCAGACTATGGTCGGTGTCTCCACCACTACACTCTCCTTTTTCATCACGTGGGGTTTGGGGAGAACCAGACTGGGCTTCCCCTGACACTAGGCCCTGAGCTACAGGAGGGGTGGTTGGACTGCCCTGAGGGACAAAACCACACTGGGCTTCCCCTGACACTAGGCACTGAGCTACACGGGAGGGGTGGGTGGACTGCCCTGAGGGATAGAACCAGACTGGGCAACCCCTGAAACTGGGGATTGAGCTACAGGAGGGGTGGGTGGACTGCCCTGAGGGATAGAACCAGACTGGGCAACCCCTGAAACTGGGGATTGAGCTACAGGATGGGTGGGTGGACTGCCCTGAGGGATAGAACCAGACTGGGCAACCCCTGAAACAGGGGATTGAGCTACAGGATGGGTGGGTGGACTGCCCTGAGGGATAGAACCAGACTGGGCAACCCCTGAAACTGGGGATTGAGCTACAGGAGGGGTGGGTGGACTGCCCTGAGGGATAGAACCAGACTGGGCAACCCCTGAAACTGGGGATTGAGCTACAGGATGGGTGGGTGGACTGCCCTGAGGGATAGAACCAGACTGGGCAACCCCTGAAACTGGGGATTGAGCTACAGGAGGGGTGGGTGGACTGCCCTGAGGGATAGAACCAGATTGGGCAACCCCTGAAACTGGGGATTGAGCTACAGGAGGGGTGGGTGGACTGCCCTGAGGGATAGAACCAGACTGGGCAACCCCTGAAACTGGGGATTGAGCTACAGGAGGGGTGGGTGGACTGCCCTGAGGGACAGAACCAGACTGGGCAACCCCTGAAACTGGGGATTGAGCTACAGGAGGGGTGGGTGGACTGCCCTGAGGGATAGAACCAGACTGGGCAACCCCTGAAACTGGGGATTGAGTTAATGGAGGGGTGGGTGGACTGCCCTGAGGGACAGAACCAGACTGGGCAACCCCTGAAACTGGGGATTGAGCTACAGGAGGGGTGGGTGGACTGCCCTGAGGGACAGAACCAGACTGGGCAACCCCTGAAACTGGGGATTGAGCTACAGGAGGGGTGGGTGGACTGCCCTGAGGGATAGAACCAGACTGGGCAACCCCTGAAACTGGGGATTGAGTTAATGGAGGGGTGGGTGGACTGCCCTGAGGGACAGAAGCAGACTGGACAGCCCCTGACACTAGGCACTGAACTGCAAGAGGGGTGGGTGAACTGCCCCGGGGAGACACAGAGGTGGGGGCATCACCTTGCCTAACACAGGGAGTGGGACATTCGTACTGTGTTGAGGCACATGTAGTAGAACAAGACTTTTTTCTTGTTTGCTTCAATTCTGATTGCATTGATCCTAAGAAAGTTTTATGTGAATTGTTTTCTTTGAGCAAACTATGTACTTTGGCGTCAAGGCTATCTATCATGTGCTTAAGGTCATCGATGCAGGAGAACAGAGGTTCTATCAGTCCTATGGTCAATGTGGCATTTCAAATAATTTTTAATAGCAACTTTTGTGTCCTCTATCTTGGAAAGCACGTTGGATTTATACGTGACCTGATCATTAAGCAATGCATTGATTGTGTCCTCAACATTACCCAGTCTTTCAATCAATGTCTTGTTGCTGTGCACTGATGGGCAAAGAGTGCGTCTGCGGTAACGCTTTGAGTGTTTGTGTATCTTTGGTGTGTGCATGGTTTGATTTGATTCAGCATTTTGAGTTGAGTGTTTCACATATGTGTGATCTGTTGCCATGTGAACATGTTTTGGTTCAGTGCACTCAACACTATCTGCCACAGGCGACACAATAGACAAGACTATCAAAACAATTGGCTAGTCCAGACACATCACTTTGTACATCACTTTTATCAGGAACATGGCTTATCATGGGGGAAGGGGTGTGACTGATGTGTGCACCGTTTTCTGTGGTTAGTTAATCAGTTGGAGAACGCAACAATATCGCTTCTCCTTCTTGTTCCAGAAAACAAACAGGGAGTGAAATGAGGTCCGTCTGTATTGTTTGCACATCACCTCCGTCACGAGTCCTATGCACAATGTCTTTCACCACTTCACATTCTTTGTCATCCCATTGTCGACAATCGACCCCCTGACACAATAGTGTGCCAGTGCCTTTTCTTGTGCAATACAAGGACACTGTTATTGCTTTGTCATCATTGTGAAAAACACGCAGGACAGACTTGGCGAGGGAGGGGGTGGAAGATCAGGGATCCACGGTGGAAGGGAGATAATTTCTTCATCATCTGAAAGTGCAAACAACACGCCAGCCACGTTACAGTTCCCAAATTGCACGTGCAGAATCGAAATAAACACCGTGTACTTTGAGTGATTTTTTTTTTCAATTGCAGTTCCTTCTATATTTCATATTAATTATTCTGTAGTTAATTACGTACAGTACCTTGGTTTTCACCACACAATAACGTTTCTCGATCGATGCACTATTTCCTTCAGAAAACACCTTGAAAGCAGGAGAATTCAAAACGCGTCTTTCAACCACTCACAATCCTCGTCTTCCAAGAGAGAGAGAGAGAGAGAGAGAGAGAGAGAGAGAGAGAGAGAGAGAGAGAAGAGAGAGAGAGAGAGAGAGAGGAGAGAGAGATAGAGAGAGAGAGAGAGAGAGAGAGAAGAGAGAGAGAGAGAGAGAGAGAGAGAGAGAGGATGGAGAGAGAGAGCTGAGAGAGAGAGAGAGAGAGAGAGAGAGAGAGAGAGAGATGAGAAGAGAGAGAGAGAGAGAGAGAGAGAGCGAGAGAGAGAGAGAGAGAGTGAGAGAGAAAGAGAGAGATGAGAGGAGAGAGAGAGAGAGAGAGAGAGAGGGAGAATAGAGACGAGACGGAGAAGAGAGAGAGAGAGAGATTTTGTGAGAGAGAGAGATTGCGAGACTTAGGAGAGACCATTTTGAGATCGAGAGAGAGAGAGGAGAGAGAGACTTGACTGTTTTAATTGCCATTGACAATACAAGGGGACACGTGATTTGAAATTAACTAATAATCAAAGCAAGCGGGAAAAAGTATAATTATAAGAAAATAACAAACCAAAAGGATCATCATATTGACTGCACCCGCCAGTCATTCAATTATAATAAACAAGTCAAAGCAGCTATTTACGCAAACAAAACAACCGCGTATATTGAAACTTCCACACTTCACACACATAAATGCAACCCACTCATGCAGGCTCACCTCTGCGTGCACATACGCCCGATCGCACACACACACATACACGCACAGCGTACGACACACGACACGTACGCACGCGCCGCACGCACAACCACACTGCACCCGACGCACACGCCACACCCACGCCACCGCACGCACACCCACACACACCCACACACAACCACACACTCAGCAGCGTATTCAATGACATACTCGACATCGCAATCATATGGCGACCATTCAAGTGTTAATAACTGAAGCGGCAAAAGCCTATCTGTCAACAGATGCTTTTGTATTTCTGAGTTTCCAGGCAAGAGCAATAAATCTTGCAAGTGAAATAATTTATTTTTCATTGTCAGTGGACAGCAGTCCGGTTATATCCCTTGGTCCTGTAATATGCCTACATCTCACAAAAACTAAACATTTATCACGAATAGTATCGTGGGAGGCCTTACATTTAAACAAAAAGTGCTCTTTAGGGCAGTGGATGTATCAGCGGAGTACCATCTTTAAGATGCGTTTAACTCTATGACTCTTAACCTAAATATAGCAAGACTGAACCTGTACCATTTGTTATCAATAAGTTTGTTTGTTCTTTTTTCTGTTTAAAAAATGTTCTTAAATGGAAAAAACCAACGATATTTATCAGACTCTTCCAATGATACATGCTAATCTTGTTTGTGCGATGCAATGATTCTATCTTTGAATTCACTTAGAAAATGTTGTTCATAACCAACTGCCTGACACATCCAAACAACTCCGAAACCATGAGAAATCAATAATGTTTTCACTGAATATGCCCAGTTTTGATTACCAAATTCAAGTTGATTTAACATCATATCATAAGCTTGCCTGCAAGTACGGCAACAAGCCGTCCGTCCACTGACTTGGTGCCAAGTACGGCAACAAGCCCTCCGTCCACTGACTTGGTGCCAAGTACGACAACAAGCCCTCCGTCCACTGACTTGGTGCCAAGTACGACAACAAGCCCTCCGTCCACTGACTTGGTGCCAAGTACGACAACAAGCCCTCCGTCCACTGACTTGGTGCCAAGTACGACAACAAGCCCTCCGTCCACTGACTTGGTGCCAAGTACGGCAACAAGCCCTCCGTCCACTGACTTGGTGCCAAGTACGACAACAAGCCCTCCGTCCACTGACTTGGTGCCAAGTACGACAACAAGCCCTCCGTCCACTGACTTGGTGCCAAGTACGACAACAAGCCCTCCGTCCACTGCATGATTGGTGCAAGTACCGGCAACAAGCCCTCGTCCACTGCATCGACTGGTGCCAAGTACGTGCAAACAAGCCCCCGTCCACTGCATGACTTGGTGCCAAGTATGACCAAAGCCGTTTCCATCCAATGACTTGGCCAAGTATGGCAAACAAGCCCTCCGTCCACTGCGATGACTTGGTGCCAAGTACGGCAAACAAGCCCTCCGACCACTGCATGATTGGTGCCAAGTACGACAGCAAGCCGTCCATCCACTGAATTGGTGCAAAAGTATAGGCAACAAGTCCTCCGTCCACTGACTGGTGCCAAGACGGCAACAAGCTCCGTTCATCACTGAATTGGTGCCAAGTACGGCAACGAAGCCATTCCGGACACAAGACCTCAGTCCAACTGACTTGATGCGAAAGTAGTATTATGTTGTTATGCTATGCTATGGGTCAAAACAGTAGTATATGTTGTTATGCAATGCTATGGTAAACAGTAGTTATTCTGTTGTTATGATATGGCTATATGAAAGCAAGTCTGACCCACGAAAAAGACAGCTGGTGAGCTGGTGCCAAAAAGCCGATTCCCGGGCCGATCCAGATTCATTTGTGAAAATACAGAGTTCCTCCTGGCGTGAAAATAACGAGTTTATCGCGAATGGACAACACGCGCTGTGTGACTCCAGATTTGGACCTGCATTCCTGCCCACTGCCAGCCAATTTTGAGACACCGGTTCATGGTTGGCTCCTATTGGTCTTCTCAAGAAGTTATGGTGGTAACATGAAATCAATGCGTAACACAGAAGAGCCATTTAGTTTAGACTTTATGCTTTAGATGTTAGCCTTTAGGTGCCAGAATGCCACAGAGAAGAAGAAGGGAAATCATACGTTTTGACACGGAATACGAATAGGATAGTCATGAATAGCTCCAGTAGTGAGTAGTCTTGATGCGTTGGCCACTCATCCCAAACACAAGGCAAAACAGCCCTGGTAGGAACCTTAGAATTTTTTTTTGGTCAAATCTTAATGAAAGTTTATTCAATAGGAAGAGCTTGAAAAAGCCATGATACCAAATTATCATAATCGGTCAAAAATTGAGAAAGTTACGACGTTTAAAATGATAGCCTTTTTTACATGAGTCTATATAAGAAAAAAAGTTGATCACGGTTTCCCACGTATCAGTTAGGACTGAACCCCGAACTTCAAACAGCCATACTATTTATTTTTTACCAATTAAACAAAACATTGGTACCAAAATAAAGCTTATTTAATGGGGCAACATCAACCTCAAGCACATTGACAGATTAGGCCTAAGCTTTTAGTGCGGACTCGCAAGATCGCAACATCACAGGGAAAATGGAAGAAAACAACATGTCGGGGGACAGGCTCACGTAAACACTCCCCGACTTGTGGAGACCTTGAGCAGCATGAGGATGTAGTCTAGGAGGAATCAAATTTGGTGTACGTCTAGACAAATAATTAGATGTAATAAGCATTGTTTCAAAAAAAGGAGTCATCATCGTTCAGAATGGATAAACGAATGAATTGAGCCAAAATATTGGATCGCTTGTCTCTCGCATAGCGACCCAGCTTCGCGTAAAAAAAAAGATTGTTCACGAATGACCGGGTGTAGGGGTTGCTTAAAAGATTAGAACACCAATAAAAACAAGCAAAAGGAAACAGGGACCGTTTCGCACATGGCACAAAATTGGGGTAGATTTTCAACGGGAAAAACGCCTGCGACTTGTAACCTAATTCGGGTCGCTCCTGCACTAGGTCGACCACAGTAATAAGGCACTGGAAAAGCCTAGTATCCCCTCAGACAAGAGGATCCCATTGGGCCAAAATAGTGGAGCGACACTTTTTTTTCTTCCTTTCTCAATCCACCATCCCATCATCAAATTGATGTTGTGTGTGCATAGAACGTGGGACTGCGGTCAGGCAGAAACTGTCGAGTAAAAATAGTGCCGCCAGATGATCAGGTAAAATGGGAAGCAAAGGAGGGTGGAGAGGTTAGATGTTCTCAGATCCGGGATTTGAAGCCCCACCGAGGGCCGATGTCACCGCGTCAGGGGGATAGGAGTGAGAGTTCCAATCTACGAGGTCGGTGGAAAGAAGGAGAAACTTTCTATACCTGTGTAGGCAGGAGGGAAAGGAGCGTAAGTGACTCGTCGTGACGGTCTGTTGGCGGTCGTGGCGGGGGAGGGAGACGGGCTGTAAGGGAGGTGCTGAGGCGAATTCCCCCCAGCTGACCAGCTGATAGTTTGAAGAAAGGGACAGTCTAGATGCAAGCCTCCTGTCGGCGAGTGTGAGTCCAGTTGCAGCGGAAGTGTACATGTCGCCACGCTGGATGTTGGCGTTCCCTGTCACCAACAAAGGGCAAGCCCGTGCGCTGCACCTTTTCCACTCTGCCGTACATCTACGAGGTGTAGGGGTACAATACCGGCTAGGCATTCTAGTAGTGGGCCTGCCCAGCGACTGTAGCTCTCCTTGATGTTGACGACCACTTTTAGGGTTGCGCCGGAGGAAGCAAGGTCTTACTGGCTTGGCTGATCACATTTGAGATGTGGGTGCCCCGTCTAGGCTTGTGAGATGATAACACACAGATTACTGGTTCATTTACCCGTTTCAGGTAATGCCCAATGGAGTGGAGTTTTATCAGGGATTTCTTTAGTTCACATGGAGGCTTCAATTTGCGAGGTGGTGGATGAACATCCATTGTTCTCCAGGATGCAACGCATTTAGTCAAAGTGGATACTGTGGTCTGCAGGAGAGTCATGGTCGGCCAGAGTGTATCTTCTGGAAAAAAGAGACGAGAAGTGAAGAAAGCTGAATTTGAAGTCATTTGAGAGAACAGTGTAAAGGGCAGGCCCAAAGCACATATTTTGTATCCTTGATTCAACGGGATATCCATACTTGTGCTCCCCAAACC
>JAGGCT020004113.1:39991-56281 GCA_017654935.2 Phymorhynchus buccinoides
GTCGCCTACCCTAAAGCAAGAGCGGAGACGCGGAAAAGTCTTTTTCGGTCCCCCCCCCCCCTTTTTTTTTCTTTCTTCCTTTTTTCTTCGTCCAAGACGACACACAGACAGACAGACTGGACACACAGAAAACCGAAAGAAGCATGAAATCTACTCTTTCGCATCGTTGACACGAGTGAGCCCAAAAAGGTTCATAAAAGGAACAAGGGCGTCGCTCGAGCGGACAGGACATGTCCCCGTCACAGCAATGCCACGTACTTGCGACACACCGTAGCATTGTCACATCCCTGACACAAAATTGGAAGGGGGGGGGGATTCTGTCTTCTAGTTCACGAGAGACAGTTTGAAGAAGAAATACATAGCGCAAAGAAGGAAATTTCGGTTTTCAAGGTCACACTTCAAGGTCAAGGTCCGCATGGTGATAAATTTAATGCTCGGACTATGTTTTCTTCGTCTAGGTTATACAGTGACCATAGTAGCCACAATCTGTGTGGAGCGCTTCTGTCAAGTACCAATTTGGAAAAAATGGCTTAAAAACCAATTTTTTGACCCCTACCACTTTCAAAGCCAACCGATTTCCCGGACCGTGACTTTGACCTTGATCTGTATGCCACCATCAGGACGGGCATAAGACCAAAGTAACTACTTCATGCCAAATTTGAAAGCTCAAACACTAACGGTGTGGGAGTTATGGCCCATTAAAGGTTTTCGGTTTTCAAAGGTCGTACGCCAAGGTCAAGGTCACGACGGCACACATGGTTTGCGCGGATGCCTTCCTCTCATGGTGACACACCAACAAACAAAATTTTATCGTGTGTTCGGTCAACCTCGTTCTAAAGATAACCTTAGGTCCAGACGGAAGGAGAAAAAAATGACCCTCCGTTTTCATGTTCGCAGGCGATCTTTTTGAGCGCTTGTGACGTTGACCTTGATCGGTATGCCATTATCAGAACGGGCATTAGCCAAACCACCTTCATACCAAGTTTTCAAAAATCCTATGTGATGGTGCCGAGATATGGCTAAAAATAGATTGTCGGTTTTCAAGGTCGTACGTCAAGGTCAAGGTCACGACGCAAATGGTTTGCGCCGATATCTTCCATTAAGGAGGCACACTCTCACACAAAAATGTGACCGCCCCCCCCTGATTCGGTCAAGCGCGTTAGGGAGATATCCTTGGGACAGACAGAAAAAGAAAAAAAAAAACACCAAAAAAACCCAAACAAAACAAACAAACAAAAATACAAACCAGCCCATGGCAATAGTCAGTTGGTGGACCGGACTAATAAAGAAAAGCCAGATATACGTTCTGCAGGGAAAAACATGATATCAGGTAGGGAAGTATTATGGCTTTTGCATATAATAATCCAAGTGGCCAGGACAGTAAGAGCGACAATGGCGTGCAGTTGGTAAGCGTTTCACCGCTTCACTGCGAATGTGGCGGGTTCGCTCGCAGTCATGGGCACATGTTTTTCGTTGTTAGTTGTCTTTTGTAATGGTCAAACCGAGTGAGCCTTGAAGGCTTGCCGTCTTGCGTTTTATTCCCCCCCACCCGCTCTCCTTTCCTGAAGTTTCCCTTTATTTTCCAGTTTCCTCTTCCGTTTAATTTGGTCTCTGTCTTGTCTGTCTCTCTTGTCTTCGCCATCTGTCTGTATACGAGATTCGCAGATATCAGAAAAGTTTTCGGTTTTGCCGCAACGCACGATGCTGGGCACGATGAGTAAGAAAACATAAATTTTTTAATCAAAGATCATAGGCCCACTTACCACTGTCCATCGAGCTGGATGGGTGTTTGGGTGTGTGTGTGGTGTTGTATCTGCTTTCTTATCCTTTTATGATACGCTTTTGGGCTCACTCGTGTCACACGATGCCGAAAAGAGTATGATTCATGTTCTTCGGGTTTTCTGTTTGTCAGTCTGTCTGTCTGTGTGTCCGTCTGTGGTAACTTTAACGTTGGCTCTTTCTCAGTATCTAAAAGGCTTTCATCGATCAAACCTTTAGCACAACGATATAGATGTCTATTAAACCTTTTAAACAAACAATAATGATTTTGAATAAATTAAATACCATTAAAACAACACTGTAAAACATATAACAAACAGATAACATTTAGAATTAGTAGGGTTAGGAGAAGGACGGAGTAGAATTCGAGAACCACAGGCAACATGAGTTAAGAAAGCTCATCAACACTGAAAGCCTCGATAGCTCATATGCGTAGAGCGTCCTGTCTGTCATGCCAATGGTTCCGGGTTCGATTCTCGGCAAGGGCACTTTTTATTTTATCTCTTAATTTTTAGTTGTATCCATTAACGATAGTTTCATTTGTACTTTAAACACCCCCCTCATGTTTCACGAACCCTCCATCTCTAAAAGTCAATTATGTGTTGGCAATCTTGTACTTTAAACACCCCCTCATGTTTACTACCCTCAGTCTCAAAAGTCACTTTGTGGTTGTCAATCTTGCGTACTTTAAACCCCCCCCCCTCTCATGTTTACTAAACCTCAGTCTCAAAGTCATTATTTGTTGGCAATCTTGTACTTTAACCCCCCCCCCTCATGTTTACGACCCTCAAACTCAAAGTCATTTATGATATGTTGGCAAAGTTGTAGTTTAGACACCCCTCTCATGTTTACGACCCTCCGTCTCAAAGTCATTATTTGTTGGCAATTTTGTACTTTAAACACCCCCTCATGTTTATGACCCTCCGTCTCAAAGTCATTATGTGTTGGCAATATTGTACTTAAACACCCCACCCCCTCATGTTTACGAACACTCCCTTGCTCAAAAGTATGTGTTGGCAATCTTTGTACTTTAGACACCCCCTCATATTTACGACCCTCCGTCTCAAAGTCATTATGTGTTGGCAATCTTGTACCCTAAACAACACCCCCTTTCATGTTTACGACCCTCCATCTCAAAGTCATTATGCTTTGGAAATCTTGTACTTTAAACACCCCCATCATGTTACGACCCTCAATCTCAAAGTCATTATGTGTTTGCCAATCTTGTACTTTAAAAACACCCCCCCCCCCCCCTCAATGTTTACGACCCTCAGTCTCAAGTCATTTTTTTTTGGGCAATCTTGTACTTAAACAACCCCCTCATGTTTATGACCCTCAATTTGATAGTCATTATTTTTTGGTAATCTTGTACTTAAACACTCCCCATCCCCCCACCCACCCCTGAGTGAGCCTTGAAGGTTTTGTCTCTTGTCTGGTATGTACTCTTTCTACTCTCACTTCAAAAAAGTTAACAACTGATTTACTATCATATCACTCTGGCTACTTAAAAAAACAAATATAAAAAATGGGGTCGACCCTCCGTCTCCAAAAGTCAGTATGTCGTTGGCAATCTTGTACTTTAAGCCCACACCCCCCTCATGTTTACGACCCTCAGTCTCAAATTCATTTTTGGAGGGCAATCTATGTACTAATCACCCCCACTCCATTGTTTATGGACCTCAATTTGAGAGTCATTATTTTGGTAATCTTGTACTTAAAACTACTCCCCACCCCCCCTGAGTGAGCCTTGAAGGTTATTGTCTCTTTCTAGTATGTACTCTTTCTACTCTCACTCAAAGGTTAATAACTGATTTACACTCGGGCTACTTTTTAAAACCAAATGGGTCACTGAAAACATAACATGGCTTTATCGCCCCTGCAAGCATTTTGACTGTGCTAGTACTTGTAGTTCCAAGGAAAATACAAGTTAACCCTTTCACGCCAGCCATAATGTAAAAAATAAATACATCAGTGGATAGCTGGCATCTTGGCAAAATAGTATTTTTTTTTTACCAAATTTGATGATGATAGACTGAATAGTTTTGAGAAAAACGACGAATAGCCGGACTGACGGGACGCACGGACGGATCAGACAGAAACAATAGCTCCCGAAACCGTCGGCCGGGGATTAACAAGCAAATCTGATTTAATGTTAGTCGTCTTGGCTCAATATGTCAGCGGCACAGTGAGTAAAGGATTATTTTATGGAGTCCATGTTCTTGCAGCTTAGGTGTGGGGTAAGTGTAGGGGTGCGGGCTCTTAAAACTGTGTGCCTGCGGTGTGTGTGTGGTACGCGCTTGCTCGCACACATGCACTCACAGACCCAGACAGTGTTCTACCACGTCAGAATAATCAAAAAACAGATGCATGCAAAGCACAAAATAGACTACCTCCGAACTGATCCTGCCCCCCCTCTATCTCTCTCTGTCTCTCAAACTTTACTTTTTCTCTTACCTCCATTTTGGCTCACTCGTGTTAACGAAGTGAGCCTTATTCTCATAAGTTCGGCGGGGGGGAGGTAGGGCTAATTTGTGTGCTATTGGCCATGCAGTCTGTTGTAAGTTGGAATTAATTCCTGACTTGGTAAGACACTGTCTGGGTGCTGTGAGTGCATTGATATGTGTGCGAGCGCGCGTACACACAAAAAGAACCGATAAACAACAGAAACACAAGAGCGAAGACACACACTACAACGCGCATGGGAGCACACTATTTTTAAAAAATTAAGAGCGTCGCCCAAGCCTCACTTACTCCCACCCTAAGCTAGAGCTGCAAGACAACAATGGACTCTCATAAATAATCCTTACTTCCACTGTCGGCGGCTGACGAAATATTGAGAAAAGACGACTACAATGGAAATCAGAATTGTGCTTTTTAGTCCCTGAGCCGAAGTAATCGTGGAGCTATTGTTTGCTGTCTGATCCGTGCCGTGCCGTCCGTCCGTCAGTGGGCGATTTCCGTCCCGTTTTTTTCCCCTCCAAAAACTATAGAGTGTCTATCCATCAAATCACAAACAAATTTGGTAATAACTAAGTTTCCAAAGATGCAAAGACTAGAAAATCCCACTGATGTTTCAAGTTTTACAATTATGGGCGGCGGTGGAATGTTAACATTGTAATTTTTTTTTTACCAAAAACATAACAAGTAATGATATGGGGTCAAGACCCGCTTGCAGGGTTGATTTTAAATGCCATGTTATTGTTTCAGTGACGTCCAATTTTTGGTTTTATTTAAACAAAAAAACGTAGCCTATAGGTATTGTACCTGCAGTTTATTAACCATTTGAAGGTGAGAGTAGAATCGAAGTACATACACTAGCACCCGAGTACAAAACCTTCAAGGCTCACTCATGGGTGGGTGGGGGGATGGGGGGATGTTTAAGTACAAGATTACCAACAAATAATGACTATATGAAATTGAGGGTCGTAAACATGAGGGGGGATGATTAAGTACAAGATTGCCCAAAACTAAAATGACTTTTGTAGAGACTGAGGGTCGGGTAAACATGAGGGGGGGGGGGAGGAGTGTTTAGAAGTACATAGATTGCCAACACATAAATGACTTTGAGACGGAGGGTCGCGTAAACACATGAGGGGTGTGTTTAAGTTACAAGGATTTGCCAAACAAATATTGACATTGAGATGGATGGGTCGTAAATGATGGGATGTGGGGTGTGTGTTAAAAAGTACAAGATTTGATTGCCAAACCCAACGAAATAATGACTTTGAGGAACGGAGGGTCGTAAACGATGAGGGGGTGTTTAACAGTACAAGATTGCCAAAAAATGATGACTTTGAGATTGAGGGTAGTAAATGTGATGTGTCGTTTTTAAGGTACAAGATTGCCGACACATAATGACTTTGAGACGGAGGGTCGATAAACATGAGGCCGTGTTTAAAGTAAAAAAACGAAAAAAAATGTACAACAGATTGCCACCCATGACTTTGAGACTGGAGGGTTTGATAAACATGAGAGGGGGTGTTTAAAGTAACAAGATTGCCAACAACATAACAACCCACACAGAAAATAAAGAGGAAAAAACCCGAAAAACTAACACAGTACAAGCTTTGCCACGACATAGCTGACTTTGAGGACTGAGGTCGTAAAACATGAGGGGGGTTTAAACAAAAAAAAAAAAAAAACAAAAAAAGAAAGAAAAAAAAAAAGTACATATTTGTGCCAACACACATTCATATAATGACTTTGAGGACTGAGGGTCGAAACATGAGGGGGGGTGTTTAAAGTACAAATGAAACTATCGTCAATGAAAACAACTAAAAGAGATTAAAAAAAGTGCCCGTGCCGAGAATCAGAACCCGGAACCAATTTGGCATGAGAGACAAACACTCTACCAATGAGCCTATGGAGGTATGGGAAAGGCTTTTCATTTCATTGTTGATGAGTTTCTTAACTCATGTTGCCTGTTGATTACTCTCTAACCCACTAATCTAAAATGTTATCTTTTACAGTGTTGTTTTAAGTATTTAATTATCCAAATCATTATGTTTGAAAGCTTGCATAGACATATATTATGTGTGCACAGTTTGAACAATGTACGCCTTATTGTGTAGTTCCCGCGTAAAAGTCAATGTTAAAGTTACCACAGACGGACACACAGACAGACAGACTGACAAACAGAAAACCGAAGAAGCATGAAATCATACTCTTTCGCATCGTTGACACGAGTGAGCCCAAAAGCGTATCATAAAAGGAATAAAGAAAGCAGATATGCTGTTCTGGCAGGAAACCATTATATCAGGTAGGGAAGTATTATTGCTTTTGCATATAATAATACAAGTGGCCAGCGACAGTAAGAGCGACAATGGCGCGCAGTTGGTAAGACGTTCACCTCTCACGCGAATGTTGCGGGTTCGCTGCGCAGCATGGGCACATGCTTTTTCGTTTGTTTGTTGTTCTTTTGTAATGCAAACCGAGTGATCCTTGAAGGCTTTGCCTTTCTTGTGTTTTATTCTCCCCCCCTCTTTCCTTGAAGTTTCCCTTTATTTTCCAGTTCCTCTTCCTGTTTCTAATTTGGTCTTCTTTCTCTGTCTGTCTGTCTGTCTCTCCATCTGTCTGTATGTACGAGATTCGCAGCATATCAGAAGTTTGCCGCAAAGCACTGATGCTGGCACGATGAGTAAGAAAACAAACTGTTTTAATCAAAGATCATTAGGCCCACTTACACTGTCCATCGAGCTGGATGGTGTGTGTGTGTGTGTCTGTGTGTGTGCCGTGCGTGTGCGCATGCATGCGCGTGTGTGTATGCATGCCTATATTACCACCCGAACCGCACAAGCAGAATGTAGAGCAAATGAACGTTCGGGCCCACCCAGGGACGGACGTTTTTGATTACTACTTGTGGCGGTGCCATAGCCGATGAGGTTTAACCGAGGCGTGGTCACCGCTGCAGCTATCTGTATTAATATTTAAAAAATCGGGACTTTACTGGTTTCGTACTGCCTCCGGGCATTGCCTCCAGTATTGTTCCCACCATCTTTGTATTTACAAATGTCCCATAAAAATGTGTCTGATTCAGACCAAGAGGATGTAAAACACCATTTTCGTCAAGCAGAATGTAGACATGCCGCACGTCACATGTCTCTTTTTTCTGCGCGATTCCATAGCGATGTCATCGCTTGGCCACAGTGGAATCAATGCGCGACCCAATCGCCTAATTTTGCTGCTCGGCAATCGTAAGCAAGTCTGACATTTTGTTCTGTACATCTGGATTGCCATTGGAGTAAACTAACATAATGCAGACCTGGCTACCTACCCCCTACACAAGTCTTGAGTAGTCTGGATATCTGAAATGAGTAGTTTTGGTGCAACATGTGTAGTTTTATTCATTAAACCATCAAACAATGTTCACTGAAAATCTAGCATTATTTTCAATTTTGAAGAGTAGTAGAGATCCAAATTGAGTAGAATACTATTGGAAAGGATAGTAAAAGACAGGTCTGATGATATAACGCCCTAACGGGCAAAATTGTTGAGACATCAGGGACAATTCGGCCATTTTGTGTGTGGTAAAAGGATTGGTTTAGTAGTCAAGGATGTGGTGACTGGAAACGTTTGTTCACAATCATAGAGACAAGAAAAAGAAAACCTAAAACAGACTGCAACGTCACTGGAACATACAACAAACAAACAACTACAGGACAAGTGTAAAGTGAAGTTATTTTATTCACAAGAGACAAAACGTGACTACTGGATATTTCGGCGAATGCGCCTTTATCAACATAGACAAACAAGAAAACAGCAGCAAATATATCAAAAGGAGCAAAAAGCAGGCAGCAAAAGAAGCAACAAATCAACAAGATCAAAAAAACAATACTTCCCCTCTACAGTCCAATGCATAAATGATCACAACAAGATCAAAAAACAGTACTTCCCCTCTACAGTCCAGTGCGTAGACTAGAGACAAGAGTTATATAATGCATTGGCTCCGAGAACTGCTGGCAAAGGGATTACTCGGCCTTTGGGGACCTTCCCTTGGGTGCAACTCCCCAAAATGTAAAACAAACTAAATAAAACTGAATAGGCCGAGGCTCCAGGGCCCCAGCAGGGTACAGGCCGCCAGAGTAATGTTGGGGGTCAGGGGGGCAAACGTCCATAAAGAATAAGACACTGTGCCCTATTTCCCCTCTCTCTCTTTTTTTAATTTTATTTTAACCGGTATTCCCTTTTTGAGTCCGATAAGCCTCGCCTAGATGGGTTTGAAAACAATATGACGTCACTCAGGAGAGAGAGAGAGAGAAGAGAGAGAGATGGAGAGAGAGAGAAACAGAGAGAGACGGAGAGAGAGATAGAGTGAGAAGAGAGAGAGAGAGAGAAGGAGAGAGAGAGAGAGAGAGAGGGGATCCCCACTTAACAAAAAAATATTCACTGGCTTGAGATGGTGTTGAAGCGCCAGAGCAAACGCAGGGCTGTATCACTTGAGATAGCTGAGACTTAGAATGATGTTAACTTAGAAGCTCTTCCAATGTCATATAGGATTTAATAGGAATTTTGGAATACAGAGTTCTAAGTTCAGCATCAGCTAAGTTCATGCCATCTCAACGTGAAACAGGCCCAGCTTGCCAACAAAAACCTACAAAGATAAAATCACTGGCTGCGTTGATGAAATGCTAGGGAGCTGCAGTGGGACAGGCCTGCAAGAGAGGAGGAAGACCAACGCCTTTGCCATTCTGCCATAAAATCAACAAACAACTGGTTGACTTAGACCTGGCCGTATCTGCCCCTAGAGGGACCCCAGAACGAGGTGGCAAACCAGGAGGTTCAACCATGAAAGAAGCAAACCACACAGCTTCATACCCTCCTTCGATTCCACAAAGGACATTGAGATAGTGGCAACCTCGCTTCCTCCGCAACTCTAACTAGCGACCACCTGTCCGCATGTGTCAGGGCAGCCCCTCGGTGGCATTAACCAGGCCTCTCTGCTGAGCCCAACGTGGATCAAGATACGTCACATAGTTAACACAAGTTTTATGTAGTCTGGATCACAGACTGAAGAAGAGACTGGGCGAGCCAGAGTAGTAAAATACACACTAAAACATAATGCTATAGAAGTCAGTTGGATGTCCGGACAATGTGTAGGAGCTAGGTCGCGCTAATTGGGTGTTGTTTATACTCTGTTGATAGTAGAGAAATACAGTGGTGTGAGTTTGTTTCATGCACGCGTTTGGTTAACAATTTATATTCTCGTTTGGTGTGTTTTTGTGGGCTCTGAGTGCGTATGGCTGTCTGTGTGTGTGTGTGGTGTGTGTGTGGTGGCTTTTTGTGTGTGTGAGTGTCGTGGGCTTGTGTGTGTGTTGAGAGAGAGCAGAGAGAGACGATGCGAGAGAGAGCGCAGAGAGGAGCGAGAGAGAGAGAGAGAAAGAAAGAGATTCATGAGAGAGAGAGACAATCAAACAAAACTAGTCTTCAGTTAAAATGTGGTCTGTGCGCCCGCGCTCGCACGCATGTGCCCTGTCCGTGTGTGTGTGTGTGTGGGGGTGTGGGTGTACTATCTGCTTGTGTTTGTGTGTGTGTGTGTGTGTTGTGTGTGGTTTGCGCGTTGTGTCGTGTGAGACGATAGAGATAAGGGTTTGATGAGGAAGAGAGAGAGAGAAGAAAGAGAGATAAACTGCCAGAGATGAAACAAATTGTTTTGGCTGAAATCCATATCGCGCGTTGCCTCTATGTGTGCGGTCGTTGTGCTGTGCAGTGGGTGTGTGTGTGTGGTATGTGCGGCGCGGTCTCGGGTGTATGTGTGTCGTGATAGATATGAAGACATGATAGAGACAATCAAATAACAGTTTTCGGGGGGGGGGGGTGCTTAGGCGAGCTTCCTGTGCGGTGCGGGTTTTGTCAAGTCTGTGCTGTGCTCCGCGCCGCGTGTAGTGGTGTGTGTTGTGTGTGTGAGAGTGAAGATGAGAGAGGAGAGAAGTAGACCTCTGATTCTCAGAGCGAGATGAGGAGAGAGAGAGAGAGGAGGTTTACGAAAATCACATGATCTACTTTCATAATTCTTGCAAAGTTAATAGTAGCCATAGACAAAGCAATAAAACTTGATAGTTCTTCAATTTTTTTTCACAATGACAAAGATAAGGATAGCAGTCCTTGCAATGAGATGACGATGATGATCATTGTTAATGGTATGATTAACGATATGATGATAGTGCAATTGGCGATAGATGCGTCGTGACTTATTGTAAGCATGCAACAAATAAAAGGTTAAAACATTAACTAATGTCAAACATGTTTGATAATTCAAAAAACGAACAACAAAACTAATTTCGAACCCAAAATTAATTGTATTGTATCGACGAGATAATTTCCTTTTTAGCGCAGTGCGATCACAAGGTTGAAGTGAAAATATTCCGAATAAATTTTACTGGCTGATGCATAGGGGTTCCGATGCATCAGCTATTGTTGATATGTTTCAGAACTGTGTAATACACCAAACCACGCCTGCTTTATTGACTCCCTAACTCCTATTATAAAAGAATATTCAATAGAGGTGGTGACTGCCCACCACTCCGATCCCAAAAAAATGAACTCAAGAAAAGAAGATAATAAGAGGTAAATTATACCACATGCATACACATACTGGTTAGCCTTGGGTGCATATATGAAACGAACAAGAGTGAGAAAGAGAAAGGAATAGCTTGGACAGTAAAAATGTGGTAAACACATAATTATTTGTATTCTTCAGGCAGTGTTGTCCTTTATCTCACAAGCAAAATCTTCGCTAGCAAAACTGAAAAGGTCTACGGTATGCTGTCAGTCAAACCTAGGAAACAATAATATCATTTTATTTTGTAAACGGAAACAAATTAAAAAAAAAAAAACATGTTGCTCCAGCTCCGTAATTGATGAAAAAGGAACTCCTCCTCTCGCTCTCTCTCTCTTCTCCTCTCTCTCTGTTTTCTTATTTTTCTGTCTTCCTCATTTGCCCCCCCCCCCTCCATCTCTCCCTGCTGATGTGTGCATGCATTCAGATAATAATACTTGACACCAGAACATGAACAGAAGCAGACGCACTATGGATGTAGGGCACACACACCACCCACACACACCAGCGCAGTTATTAATGAAAATAAGAGTGCAGAGGATGGGGTGGGGATAAAGCGAAAATTAGAGAGAAAAAAAAAACAAAGAAAAAAAATGTAGCATCATAAAGTAAAGAACCAATTGTTCCATTATAAATGGAACGGCTAACAAACTTAAAAGATTGTTTTCCGAAGCCGTGGCTGCAATGCGAGTGAGGAAATGCCTTCATGGTTAGTCATAATACACTGAACCGCCTTACTGCTACATGTGTTGCTGCGCGGGGGATGTGGCATAATACTAGAAATATGGCGCCCCTTTGGGATACTAGAAAATGAGGTTCGTGGAAGCTCTATTTTTTAGAACTTTTTGGAGATGATTCCAATCTCTATTATATATAAGAACCGAGGAGCACACGCCGCCTGGCTAGCGTGGTTTAAAGCTTATAGACATCAAAACGCCAGATATGGGCACTTGGGGCCAAATACAGGAAGAAGCATAGAGAGATGAGAGAGCACCTTCCGAAGCTAGAGAGCGACCATGTTCAAACCGCCCTGGAACTAGACTTGTAGTCGATTGTGCTGCGCAGTTGCCCCTTTTTGAGAGAGAGGAGAAGAGATGACGAGAGAGAGAAGAGAGAGAGAGAGAGATGAGGTGAGAGAGAGAGAGAGAGAGGGTGTGTGTGTGTGGTGTGTGGGTGCGGGTGAGACCCTATCAGTGCGTGTTTAAAACAGGAAGTTCCGTCTAGGTAAAATCAAAAAGAAAAAACACTCCAACCACCGAAATCCTTGCGACAAGAAAGTGGCCCATCCA
Source organism: Phymorhynchus buccinoides (assembly GCA_017654935.2). Taxonomy (NCBI): domain Eukaryota; kingdom Metazoa; phylum Mollusca; class Gastropoda; order Neogastropoda; family Raphitomidae; genus Phymorhynchus; species Phymorhynchus buccinoides. The sequence continues at coordinate 52,115 of JAGGCT020004113.1, forward strand.
TGGCATTTTCCCAACACACCCGGGTGTTGCTATGCATTCCTTTGGCTAGCGTTGGGGGTGTTCTACAGGAAATGCATTCATGGTTATTGCGACTGGCTGAATTTCAAAAATTCGCAAGGAGGGGTTACCAGGGACCGCCACCAGGCACCGACGGAGTGCAGCGGACAGCGCCCCTCCTGGGGTTACGGGGACAATGCCCGGAAGCTGAACGGGACAACATTTACAATGTAATTGACAGGCTCTCGTTGCACTTTCACTTCTGGTTAAACTTCAGGGACCCTCTAGAACCAGCAAAATGCATTCCTTCCAAGCATATAGTAAAAAGCACAAGTGTTGGTGTGTTTGTCTGGCTGTAAAAACCAAAACGGCCTTATAACTCCCGCCGTTTTTGGACTTTCTTTCTTTTCCCCCCTTTTTCTCTTTTTTCTCTTTCTTCCCTTCTTTTTTCCTCCTCCTTTTTCCTCCTCTCTCTTCCTCCCTTTCCCTTTCTCTTTTCCCTTCCCTCCCTTCTTTCTTTCTTTTTTCTTCCGAATCGCGTCACAAATTTGATGTGAGCCTTCACGGGGTCGTGGCCAACGGCAAACCACGAGGCCGGCCGTGTTCATTGCGCGGTTCGCCAAATGCGTCGGTAAACGCGCAGTCCGCCGGCATCTCACGGCACCCCCCATATCTCCGGGGTTTCTGGACCCGAGTGGCAGCAGATGATCCGGGGACGGTGGACTATCCGTGTACCAAAACCGGAAGCGAACGGTCAGAACGCGCTCGCTATACGACCTCACTTTTCCCTTTTTACCGAAGCGCCCCAATTTTGCCCCGTAGCAGCGTTACCAGTATCTGGCGTACCGTTAAGTAGGGCGTTACTGGTACTCGGGTTGGTGCTTAGTTCTCAGTAATCTGGCGACGCCAAGCCTCCAGGAAATAAAAAAAATCCTGTAACTTCAGGATATCATGGACCCAAATAATACCGAACTTCAGTGAACATGAAAGCGGAAGAATCCATGCACTTCCACAATTCAACTACGCTATTTTAGCCCCTAGAACCTCTTTTTCAGACAGAGCAGCTGTTGGCAAAAGATGCAGATTCAACCACCCCCTCCTCCAGTCCGATCTTTACGGGATAGTTTTCCTTCAGTCTTGCCCCGTTCTATACGCAGATTGAGCACTGTTCAACCTCTATCGCTTTAAAACCAATATACATTTAACCTCTTCATTGCCAGCCATTTGTTAAGCCAAAAAAACTACATTAAGCTTAACTGGGTAGGAGAATTTTTTTATCTGCCAATATTAGGAATCCTGTGTGATTATGTAATCAGGCCTAGACTACCTCGAAAAATTACGAAAATAGGGTCTTCGGCTAACAGGCCCCTGATTTGATGCTTTAGTGGTACAAAGGCGTTGTTTAAACCATTGGAGGGTGAACAAAACTGCAGCTTTTCGGCTAGTTGAAAAGGTCTTAAACGTTAATTTTCATCTCATTTTTACATCAATAAATATAGCATTCAATAATGCAGACATGTTTACTACGTAGAAGATAATGCAAGACTCGACGGAAATAACGCAATGAACCAAGACTGCGACACACGCAGCAGGTAAGCGTTACGACTTGTGTCAAATAACCCGAGTTCGACACCCGTGTGGTACAGTGGATTTTTCCATCACTTTTGCACTAGGCCCTTAAGTCTGGACGTGGTAGTCTTGAGGATGAGACGAAAACGAGCTCCCTTGCGTACCGTGTGTCCATGCGCTACTAAGCACAAGTTAAAACTATAGGGGCAACGCTAAAAAGTTGGCAGTTGTTCAAAATTTACACACCAACACCAACTAGTTCTTACTCATTCAGTCACACAAAAATCGTCATTTTAAATAATAATTTAACCAAAAAGTGCGTCTAGGCGCGCCTCTGAGCTGCGACGCGGCTCTCCAAAGTGAGCAACCCGCAATTTACAGAGACGCCTCCCCTCGATTATTTAAAGTAACTTAATACACTAACACACGGGAGTGGGATCTGCATCTTTCTAGTACTTACCACCAGCGTGGTTTTTTTTGTGCCAGCTGCGATGTCATAGTCGGACACGACCGACCCCGGTTGTCAATGAGAAAGTTAAGTAGTCCCATGATAATAAGTACCCTTTCGCATGCGAACCTATAACCATCTTAACCCTAACCCTAACCACGGAAAGAACAAGAAAATAGAGCAGGAGGGTGTAAAGCGTGCCGAGAAATAGGTACTAACAGTCATGCCACTTAGTTTCGTAAAATTTCACAATGGCGGACAATGCAAACACTTCGAATGAGGAATGTTCCCTACTATTTCATGAGGTTAGATTCCTTCACACCGGCACACACCCACACACGATGGATAAACACGCAGGCATTGTTGTCAGTTTGCAACAAAGGAGGAAAAAAAGGGCAGATTATATACAGCGGTAAACCTCCCCTTATAAGAAGTTAAAAAATGATCAAAAATGAGGTCTTAAGAAGGGAGGTCTTAGGAGGGAGGGTAATTCTTAATAGTTAAAAGAAGGGCAAGTCTCAGAGAAGCAGGTTCCTTATGTGGGAGGGAGATTTATAAGGGGGAGGTCCACCTGCACGTGTAAACTGTACTCCCCACTTATGGAAGAAAACCAAGTTGATTGATATATGTTAACGTACTTGAAGTATTTGTAGGCCTTGCGGGTTTTGTTTCGGGCACCAAAAAAATCCCTGTATCTCGTACATGGCAAAAAGAGTAACATTTTACACACACAAAAATATATTAAAACCCCAAAAACAAAACCGAGGCTACTCTTAATATTTACCAATTATGTGAAAACCATCTTCCATATCCTAAAAATAATAACGAGTCTCTGTAATATTATTCAAATCTGATTCATGCGTTACGTTCATATTGGCTGCCGTTTGGCAAAACGTTACTACACTTTCTGGTTTCTCTTCAACCAAACGAGAAAAATCTCTCCACTTAGTTTAATAGACTCGTGTGGCGGGACTCTCTGCCGATGAGGTTAAACGAGGCGTGTTACTGCCTACACTATATCTGTAGTTAAATTAAAATATCAGGGACTTGTACGGTTTCGTATCGCCTCCGGGCATTGCCTCCAGAGTGTGCCACAACTTCTGTATTTACAATGTCCCATGTGTCTATGACCGAGAGGGACGTAACACACCATTTTCATCTTCAACGTTGACACCACAGTCCCAAGACAAGTAAAGTTCCGTCATTCTGCAAAGTTTTCTAAGATTGAGTTCACTTACAGTGGTTTAGGCGCTGTGAAGGGGAACATGTTTTTGGGAACACTATGGTATGCAACACTACACTTCCACAACGCGGCGCGCCTACATACAAAAACACAGAAGGACAGAGAAACGCTACAGCCCACGTCCCATTCACATTGTACTCCCGTTCTGTTAGAATGGGAGCGCAAAAAAAACAGATAATCTGCACGCTAAACAGTATTCACAAAATATCTCTATCTCCCCTGGCAATACAGAGAGTTGGTCAACGTCATATTGAGTGGGCTAACACTGTGTTGAACCGGTGGAAATAGTGTGAATGTTGCTAAACGTGGTAAACAAGACCTTAAGTGTGCTGCCAAAGGGAACACATTTCAAGAAGAAAAGGAATAATTCTTATTAGACCAAAGCCAGTTCAATAACAACAGCACACAGCAGCAATTGAAAACAACAACGACGGGCGCCAAAAAAAAACCCCCCACCAAAAACACAAACCAAGTGCAACGTCGACGCGCTGCAACTTAGCTCCCCTCGCATCATCGCGAGCTACTCCGAAATCGGAAGTTGGAGGCTGTACACCATCCATAAAAACGCATCAAAACAGCATCGTAAATACATAAAAACTGCATGAAATAAGCACGTAACTGAAGAGTTTTTTTTATATAAGCATTGGGGTTCGGACCCGCGATTGAGCGCGCGCGATTCATGCGCACCACGAGCGACACAGAAAAACTAATGACAACTGTGTTATATGGACCATTCATCAAGGGGGGGGAAAAAAATGGTGTGAAAAAACCCGCATTGAAATACATGCAAAACTTCGCGAGTATTAGCGATTGTGTGTTTCGGGGTTTGAACCCCGTAACTGTGCACGCAACCTTCCCTTTTTATTGACTTCAATGTCAGAATAGATAATATCTCAGTGGATAGCTTGCA
>JAGGCT020004113.1:56781-76781 GCA_017654935.2 Phymorhynchus buccinoides
ACACGCAACACGCCGCGCACGGCACACACACACACATACAAACACATACATACCACCCACCCCCCACACACGCCCACACACACCCACACTCACACACACACACACACCCACACTCCACACCACACACACACACCACACACACCAACCACACAACATGTACACACATGCCGCATATAGTAAATATAAACAAAACAGCCACCTTACCCGAGCTAAACCTTGAAGGAACAAAATAAAACTCTTTTAAAGCATGCTCTTAAAGCAATCTTGCTGGGGGTTGAGCAAAAGTTTGCCATTATGCGCGATGTGTTAATTACATTCTCACGCGGCGGTCGCGAAAGATGGAATTTATTCTGAAATATATTTTAAACCATTACGCGCGTGAAAATTACAACCAGACTCAATCATTCTCCTCCGCCAACTGACGCTCTCCTTTTAATTCAACTCTGCGTTAGTTCCTCTCTTTAACCCCCTCCTTTCCCCAATCCCTTCAAATAGAAGTGTCATCTTCACACATTTGTTGTTGTTGCTGGGGTGGTGTTGTTTTCTTATTATAGTATTATAATCCTCCCCTCCGCCTCCTCCTCCTCCTCCTCCTCCTCCTCCTCCTCCTTCTCTTCTTCTCTTCTTTCTTCTTCTTTCTTCTTTCTTCTTCTTCTTCTTCTTCTTCTTCTTCTTTTTCTTCTTCTTCGCTTGCTCTGTCTCTTCTCTGTCTCTCTTGCTCTGTCTCTATGTCTGTGTTCTCTCTTGCTCTGTCTCTGTCTCTGTCTCTCTTGTTTCTGTCTGTAATGTCTGTTTCTCTCTTGCTCCTGTCTCTGTCTCTGTCTCTCTTAGCTCTGTCTCTATGTCTGTTTCTCTCTTGCCTTTCTCTATGGCTGTTTTCTCTCTTTCCTCTGTCTCTATGTCTGGTGTCTCTCTTGATCTGTCTCTAGTTCTGTTCTCTCTTGCTCTGTCTCTATGTCTGTTTCTCTCTTGCTCTGTCTCTAGTCTGTTTTCTCTCTTGTCTCTGTCCTCTTATGTCCTGTTCTCGCTTGCTCTGTCCTCTATGTCCTGTTTTCTCTCTTGCTCTGTCTCTATGTCTGTTTCTCTCTTTGCTCTGTCCTCTTTTCTGTTTCTCTCATTGCTTCTGACTCTTGTCTGTTTATCTCTTGCTCTCTCTGTGCCTCTGTTTTTCTGTCTGTCTGTGTCTGTGTCTGCATGTCTCTGTCTTTCTTGTTGTCTCTCTCTCGCTCTCTCCTCTCTCTAGTCACTCTTCTCTCTCTCATCCTCTCGTCCTTCCTCTCTCTCATCTCTCTCTCTCTCATCTCTCTCTCTCTCTCTCTATCTTTTGTCCGTTTTTGGGGGGCTCACCTCGTTTTTTAAAACAAAGTGATTGCTATAGTATCGGTACATCTCGGTTGTGTGTCTCTGTGTTGTGTGTTTGTGTGTGTGTGTGTGTGTGTGTGTGTGTGTTTTGTGTAGTGTGTGTGTGGTGTGTGTGTGTGTGTGTGTTGGCGTCAGACCGTGACCTCGAACCATTTCACTTTAACTCTCAAACCTTATCGTTGTCATTTTCTCTAACATCTAAGAGAGTTAGAGGGTTAAAGTTAGCAGGATACTTGCTTTTGACGTGAGCCTTCAATCCACCGACGAATCAAAGCAGTCATAAACATTGATAAAGAACACAATAAAGATAATCATTTGTTGCAGAGATTACGTTGTGCAACCTTTAACCTTGACTCAGTCACACTCTTCAAACTAAAGAAGACTCTCACTTTCCACTGAAACTTTAACGTTTTCGTTTTTCCTTCAAAAAAAACCCATAAGATCCTAGAGGGCTAAAACTAGGCAGGATACTTGATTTGACGTGAGCCTTCAACTTCATGACATCAAAGCAGTCAGATCATTGGTAGGCAAAAAAGAAAGAACATCTTTGTTGCGAGATTACTTGTTTTGTTGTACCGATAGGAGATACTGGAAAGAAGACTCTCCATTGATATACAAAAACGCTCTTTAAAAAGAACACAGACTCAGGTGTGTACAATAGGTACATTTTAACGCCGTTAACTTATATTTTCTGTCCCAAATTGAATGTTACCGAGTGTGTGCGTTGACGGCCCGGTTGTTTCGTTTTTTTGTTTTCGCGTTTGAGTTTGACAACGTGTTCGTGTTCATTCGCACATCATCTCTGCGCATGCAATACTTAGCCTACCGCACTTTCCGGCAACAAGGCCTAGACCCTAGAGAATAAAGATATCACGCCTTACCTCATAATCAAGCGCCACATTCATTTCAGTCTTTGAAAAAAAATATACGGAAAATCCAGGTTCCTCGATTTCACTAGCCTTCGACGTACGAATCCTTTGTAGGCCTAGACATTGATCACCGATGTGGCAAAGACTGTACAGGGGAAGATAAGCATGGATGAGCTTGCTGCTGTGACCTTGAACCTTTGCTTTTGTGGCAAGAAGGGGGGGGGGGAGGGGGGGGGGGATTAACGAAACAGAAAATAAATATTAGGACTATATAAAATATCCTTTGCAGAAATGTAGAAGATTGGAACAAGTTTTGCATCTCACTGCACATATCAAAAAGTTTAAAACAAAAACAGCATAACAGATCACGGGCAAACAACCATTCAATTATTAAATTTTCAGAGTAAGAGGGCTTATACAACACAGTCTAGCTCAAGACGAGAGGCCATACTTCACACCAGGTAAGTCTCTTAGACCACCTTACCTACATCCCCGGCAGGTGTGTGTGGGGGGATTGGTCACTATTTTTTTTTCTGAAAGCTTGGTCAATATGCCTTTCAATTTTACTTGTTTGCCAAAAATAAAAAAAGGGCTCCACTATTTTACATGCGCATAAACATACATATAATTAAATTTTAAAAAAGAAAGGGGTAGGAGGGGGAGGGAGAGGGGTGCACAGAAATAATTTTAATTTACACAATAAAATAAAAAATAAATCTGATTTCAGATGCTCAAGTGTCTACATAAAAGTATTCTCTATATACAGGCATGGGAATAGTCATAGGAATTCCCATGCCTGCTATAGTAATAAAATCAGACGTGAGCCTTGAGGCTTTGCCTCTTGTTTCGTATAATTCAAACCACTCACATTCAGTTCACCATTGCTCAGTATTACTGCCTGTTTGCATTTAATTTCCATTTTTGATGTTCGCTGTCAAATTATTTCCTTTGCCAATTTGTGTTTCATTTTCCTTGACTTGATTGTTTTTATGTCACTTTTTTCTTTGCCTATGCTTTGGTGTGAGTGTGTGAGTGAGAGTCCATGTGCGAGAAGCTATCCGTTTTACCCGCAATAAAATATTCGTATTCGTATTCGTACTCTGTCTTTAAAAAAATGTGTATCAGGGCATATTTGGTAATAAGAGAAGACGTCAAAATCAATAGGCCCTAGCACGATATTTAAGATACAGCGTCTTAAACTATCAGCCTTGATAGAAGTCTGTAGATTCAGCGTGGTTGTCTGCCCACCCATGCCGTCTCCTGTCTGCATCAGACCAGTTACGGCTTAGTGCCGCGAGTATTTCAGTCACCCTTATTGAATTGAGTCGATTGAGAGAGAGAGAGAGAGAGAGAGAGAGAGAGAGAGAGAGAGAGAGAGAGCGAGAGGAGAGAGAGAGAGAGAGAGAGAGAGGGGAGAGAGGGGGAAGAAGAGAGAGACATAGAGAGAGAGAAGAGAGAGAGAGAGGAGAGGAGAGAGAGAGAGAGAGAGAGAGAGTAGAGAGAGAGAGAGCGCAGTAACCGAAATTGCCCATTCTCTCTCTCTCTCTCCTCGTCTCTTCTCTCTCGTCGATCTCATGCTCTCTCTCCTCTCTTCTCTCTCTCCTCTCTAATCATCCTCTCTCTCTGTGTGTCTGTCGGTCTGGGTCCTCTCTCATCTTTCCTCTCTCCTCTTCTCTCTCTCTCTCTCACTCTCTTCTCTCTCTCTCTCTCTCCTTGCTCTCTCTCTGTCCTGGCTCCCGCTCTCTCCTCTCTGAACGCCTTGTGCATGACTGTCTCTTTTTGTCGTCTATCCATTGTGTGGTGTGTGTGTGTGTGTGTGGTGGTGTGTGTGTGTGTGTGTGTTTGTTGTGTGTGTGTGTGTGTGGTGTGTGTGTTGTGTGTCTGTGTGGTGTGTGTGGTGTGTGTGTGTGTTTCTGTGTGTGTCTGTGTCATGTCCCTGTCTGTCTCTCTCCTTATCTCTCTCTCTCCTCTCTCTCTCTCGTCTCTCTCTCTCTCTCTCTCTCTCTCTCACATCTCTTCCTCTCTCTGCTTCTCTTTATCAATCAATCAGAAGGCTTATCCCATAAGGAGTATTGGTAGCCATTCTGTTTAGTGGACAATGTCCTGACAACACACACACACACACACACACACCACCACACACACACACACACCACACACCACACACACACACACACACACACACCTCTAACCATAGCTTCCACTGGCGATTCTTTATGGATACCGAACTTTCATAAATCTCTTGCCTTCTTTTGTTTTTTTGCTTTTGATGATTTACATGAAGTCACACCCACAGTTTTCTGTGTGTTCTGACTCAGTCCCAGAGTCATTTTAATACAATTTAATATAGTAATTGGCAGGCATGCTTGAAAATGGCTCTCTTGATTCACTCGCACTCCCCGAATGGCCAGTAAAGGTTTCACGTGACGCACGTAAACAAGAAATTTTTTTTGGATTAAAACAAGTTTGAGTAACCGGTGTGTTCACGGATGATTGTTCTTTCCGGTCACGTAATTTTTTATTGATTACGAATCCGCCTCATTAGTACTCAAGGTTTTAAGAGAAAAGACTATCATACACATTTTTAAGCATAAATTATCTAATATAGACACCAAACGTGTCATGGCCTCGTCCACATAGTAGTTAAACAGTGGCAGTAATACCGTGAAGAGACGCGTTAACCGAGAGTATAAACAACAGAGAGGCCTGTTTATCAGGAACGGAGGCTAATATACAGGTTACAATAATGACTGAGAAGGAAGCACTTTGATGTTGGACCTCTTCTTTTTTGGCACAGTGCATCACCCCTTAAGTTTCTCTCTACCTTCTCACGTAGGTCCTCTCTCTTTACCCCCCTCTCTTTGGTGCTTAACCCTTTCCAATCTTCCCCGTTTCTTCTGAAATCAGTAATTATAGACCTACTTTTCCTTCGCAGTTCATTCTACACAGGCTACTTTTCTTTGTCTTTGTCTGTGTCCGTTTCTGTCGTCCCCTCTTTTCTCTCTCTATATTTGTTATTGGTTACGCGGAATTCTCTCTCTCTCCTCTTCTCTCTCTCTCTCTCTCCTCCTCATCGTCTTCCTCTCTCTCATCTTCTCTCTCTGTCTCTCCTCTCTCTCTCTCATCTCTCTCTCTCTCTCTCTCTCCGCTCGTCTGGTTGGTCATTCTCTCTCACTCTCTCTCGCCACTAACACACAAACATACACCACTGCTTGCCGCGTTTAAAAATATAAACTTATAGAAACTAGAAACAATGATATATTCGCCTCTGCCTTTCTGTCTTTTCTCTTCCTCTCACTCACTCTCTCTCTCTCTGCTCGTCGCTCTCATCGTCTTTTCTTCATTCTCTCCTCTCTCTCTCTCTCTTCTCTCTCTTCTTCTCTCTCTCTCTCTATCTATTCTCTTTCTCTCACACACACACACACACACAAGAGCACACACACACACACACACACACATAACACACACATACACACCATACAACTGCACACACACACAGGACGCACACGCACACGACACGCACACGCACACGCCACCACACACGCCCACACAAACACACACACACCCACACACACTCACACACCCACACACACACACAACACACACACACACACACGACATACACATTCACCACTACCACACACACACACACGCGTATACGCGTTTCAAAGATAGAATAGAACGGACAAAGACAGAGCATGAATTTCCACCAGAAACAGAGAGGGACACAGGGTACAGACTGGTGAAATGAGGAAGAAGATTAGGATAAGTATCATTTTCTTGTCTGATTCTTACTTAAAGAACCCACTGAGCCGCTGAATTGTCCCTTTTTTTTTCTGGGTCGTGTTGCCCGCATTCCAAGACTTTCCTCGTAATACGATCGAGAGGCTTGCTCTTTAAAAGTGATGTCTCGTTTCGTTTAAAATTCGGGACTTTCCCTGGAGTTGCACTGCTCCGGGCATTGCTCCAGGATCGTTTCGCACCATCTTTATATATATACTAATGTCCGCCATATTTGTCTGTTTCAGACCGGAGTACGTAAACGGATTTCATTCCGTGCAAGAGGCAATTTGTATGGGAGCACACTTGGTCAAAATGATTTCTTGCCAGCGTGTCAGATGGAAAGCACGTGAAAACCCGTGATTTTGACACTCCGTACCTGTGACTTTAAAACCCTATTCCCCCCACTCCTGTAGTTCCCTGGCCTCGTCTCTTCGATCTCATTCTTAACCACACGTCCACTAAACATCGCACGACTACGATACGAGTCAATCACCTTATCTCCGATGCGCCAATCCATTATTTTTTCTTGGGACTACGTGATCTAATCGTATCTTACAGTCGTGCGATTTAGTGGACTATGGCTGGCCCTATATGTGACCCTGTCTTCTCTCTAACCAGCTCTATGGTTTAAAGTATAACTCTCCGACCTTGCTTTCATCACTTTTTTGACAAACGCTGTCGTATATTCCCTTGGATTTGTTCGATCACAAATGTATCCCCAACCCTCATTGTCCGGTCATCTGACAACGAAATATAATCAATAACAAAACAGAGTTTTGAAGCTTTAAAAAGTTTTGAAAGACACAACCAGCTTAAACTCACATTCAGGAGTTTTTTTGCATATAAGCGCAAAACTTCGTGGATTAAGAACTTTGCAACTTCTTGAGAAACAACAGAAAAATGGACTGTCATACGTGTGTGGGTTTCCCGCACCTCCATGACTAGCCCAACAATACCTACTCTGGGGGCGATGAGGTTTCGTACTGTCTGCTGGGGAATCCCATCCCACTCCTCCTGAAGGCCTGCCCAAGCTGAACCGTGGGTTATTGTTGATGGTTTGACGCACGTGCACGAACGGCCTCTTCCAGTCATTTCCCGAACAAGGGATTTAACTCATACTCGGAACCAAGAACTGATAACGCCAGTCAGGGCCTAATTCCGCGTATTCTCAGACAGCGGCTTTGTGAATCGAAAAGTTTCTAATCCAGGTTTTTCCAATCCAAACCACATTTTTTGTGTAAAATCTCTCATCACTCTTCCCGCTTTCGTTTTTCACTAAGTTTGGCCACTTCTATTTCTATCTTTAATGTTAGAAGATGTCTCAAAGTAATTGGCCCTACATGAGCTTCAGAAAATATCCACAACTGTTTTCATTAACAGTGATAGTAATAAGAGACTATGATTCTGATTTTGTGCAAGTAACCACGATTTTCGAAGCAAAACATAAACTTGGTCAACAGTAATGTTGCCAAAACTGATTCAGTGACAGAGTGTGAGTTTGTGCGCTTCTTTTTGTTTTATATTTTTTTTCTAAGGCAAACCCAGGCCATCTGATGTTCGGCTAGGTCAGTGAAGTCTTGAAGGGGTTAAGTCGGGACCTGGCTTGCCACTCCATTCTCTTCGATTTGATTGGTTCGTCCGGGTACGAGGTGTGTATCATCCATGAGGATGAACTCCGGGCCAATAGCTTCCAGTGTTGGATCTCACGTATGGATCAAACATTTCATCCGTATTTGGCTGCCAGTCATGTTTTCCGTTCAGGAGCATATGGAGGGTCGCTCTTTCCTGCACACTGATTCCACCCCAGACCAGAAGTGAGCCTCCTCCGTAACGGTCATGCTGGGCCGGGCGTAACATCCTGGAATCGCGACAAGACATTGTTGCATAAAGTGAACACTACTCACTTTTGTCTACATTACAAGAACTTGATTACTGGAGCCAGTGTAGTATCAATCAACCACAATGCAAATTCAGCGTACTTTTCCCACAATTATCAAAACAAAAAGCAAGTGTTTATTAATTAAAGTATTGCTATTTCAAATGTCTTCTCTCCTGCTTTATTCTTTTATTCACTTTAATGTACACTCACTCACTCATTCACTCACTCACTCTCTCTCTCTCTCTCTCTCTCTCTCGAAATATCTCCTCTCGTCTTCTCTCTCGATCATCTCTCTCTCTCTCTCTCTCTCTCTCTCTCTCTCTGTTATGTCCGTCCGTATGTGGTCGCCCTCTGCATGCCTGTTGTCTGGTGTCTCTCTGTTCTCTCTGTTCTCTTCTTCTTCCTCCTATTCCTCCATATCAATATCCGCCTATTTCTTATGCCTTTCTTTCTTCTTCTTCTTCTTCTTCTTCTTTCTTCTTCTCTTCTTCTTCTCTTCTTTCTTCTTCTCTTCTTCTTCTTCTTCTTCTCTTCTTCTTCTTCTTCTTACTCTTCCTACTACTTCCTTTTTGGTCTTCTTTCTTCTTCTTCTTCTTCTTCTCTTCTTTCTTCTTCTTCTTCTTTCTTCTTCTTTCTTCTTTCTTCTTCTTCTTTCTTCTTCTTCTTCTACTACTACTACTTCTTTTTGTCTTCTTTTCTTCTTCTTCTCTCTCTTCTTCTTCTTCTTCTTCTTTTTCCGTCCTCAGTTTTCTTCTTCTTCTTCTTCTTCTTCTTCTTCTTCTTCTTCTTCTCTTTTTCTTTTTCCTCCTCATGTTTTCTTCTTCTCTTCTCTTCTTCTTCTTCTTCTTCTTTTTCCCCTCCTCAGTTTTTTCTTCTTCTTCTCTTCTTTGCTTCTTCATTTGGTTCCCATCTACGTCTTCTCCCTCTTCTCTGCATCTCTCTGTCACCCTGTTTCCCTTCTCCGCCCCGCACCCTCTCTCCTCCATCTTTATGAAAATCTCTACGTCTCACACTCTCCTTTCCTTAATAAAGAGAAAAGGTCAATCGAGATAATGCACTCTGTCGTCAGCTCTTGTCGGTCAGCATGACAGGAACAGCGGCCACAGACTGTTCCCAAAGGGACTCACTTCATAAGAAGTCCTCCCAGGCCAGTAAAGTGGTCTGTGGGTTCAAAGAGAAAATGGTTTGCCGTTTGCCGTTTCCACTTGTTCTTTTCTTATCCTTCAGGGAAAGTGATATACTGTAGGCCTATTGTGAACACTGACCATACAGCTAACCTGACATCGGGGGGGCTTAAGGCCATCCACACGTCCGCTAAAATCGCACCACTGTACGATACGATTTGACCACTTGGTCTCCAAGAAAAATGTGTTGGGGGCATCGAGATCACTGTGATCGAATCGGCACGTGCATCGTACAGTGCGTGCGATTTTTAACTTGGCGTCTGTGCTAGTCCTTTCGGCAGCATTTTCCATATTTTATATTTCTTTTTTTCGATTTGAGATTCCTGTAGCAACATATTTTCACACTATTGTCTACAGAAGAGTTGTGTTTTAAATAAATGTTTTGACGAGAGAGAATGAATGACCAATAGTCAAAAATTGTAATTGATGATGAGATCGATATTTTATTATTTAAGACCGAAGGAATCGTTTGATAAAAGTAGGCCTACACGATTTTCTGTTTCAGAAATCCCATCCCGTGTTCTAGAGGTGAAGGAGTAAGGTGTACCTGATTCTGTTTCAGTTTAACAAACATAGGAATGCAATTTAACTCTTTGTGATTCCACAATATTGATACTGTCAAACGTCTAACAGGTAAACGCTCCTAACGGGCTACTGGCTTTGAATTTTCTATCAATTAATATCAACGTGTCTATAGTTCCGTCCCTCATTTCACCATTTATGTTACTGTCGAGATCTCAGTGTGTCTTTGTCTCTCTGTCCTTCTGTCTGTCTCTTTGTCTCTTTTGGTGAGTGTGTGTGTCTCTCTCTCTTTCATTAACGCTCTCCGCTTCCTCAGCGATATTAGAACGGTTTTGGTGATTGTGTGAGCGTTGTGCGTGCTGCATGTGTCCGTATGTGTGCGAGTGCGCGCGCGCGCATGCATGTGTATGTCCATGATAAAAAATTATGTATTCGTGACAACTGTAACAATGTGGGAATATCTGCTCATCTCTATTTGTGTTGGCCCTGTTTATTTTTATGACTATTCTAGCGCACGCCGTGTCCAGTACCGCCTAGTAACGGTAACGCCTAGTAACGGTAACGCCAAGTACTGGTAACGCGGTACAGCAAATTTTGAAGCGATTCGGTTAGAAACGGCGGAGATCGTATAGCGCGCGCATTTCTAAACCGATCGCTTCCGTGTTGGTACAGCGGATAGTCACCGTCCCCGGTGATCTTTCGACCAAATTCGAAGGCATCGTCCAGAAACACTGGAAGATACGGCCGCCAAAAGAGGCTGGCGGATGCGCGTTTTCGCGCATTTGCCTAAACGGGAACCGGCGCAAATGAACCCGGTTGCCGTTGCCATCGCCCCGTCCAGGACTCACAGCAAATTTGAAGCGATCGTCGAAAACGCGGAGTTTTATAAGGCCCGTTTCGTGTTTCAGACACACGACACACGAACACACACACACACACAACACACCCACCCACACACCCACCACACACACACACACACGACGGACACTTGGCTTTTTACTATATGATTTGTAACCCTCGATATCACCTTTCCAATCGCGAACTACTCCAAACAAACATTACAACACTTTTGTTCTGGAATCGTAAAACTTTGAACGAAAACTCGTGGTGATTGCTACAGAAGTTCGTCCACAGCTCCCAACCCTTGCAATGTGATCTATCCCACGGGATCATGGCTAAATGTTGTTCCCGTGTTCTGTGGATCAGATGTCGCCAATGTGTGACCTACTGGCTAAAGCCATTGCTTGTTTGCAGCAAACAACAGGATCCAGCAATAACACCTTACCTTCGACCTGTCTGGTCGTTAAGTTTATGGCTCTGAAGAAGATTGTCCACATGCGAGTCCATGTTTGGTTTCGTATCACTGATTTCCACCAGGATTCACTGAACAATTCGCAATTAGATATTAATTTAACATGGTTGCAATGTTTCGTGTGTGCGTGTGCTTATGAGATGCGTATTTCATCAGGCAAATGAACAATTAAAATACTTTGCCATTAAATCTTCCATACAAACCAGCTTCCATTGTCTCCTTCAATTCTTGTTCCTCCATCAAAATGTATAGGCTTGACTAATCGTTGGAAATTTGTTGATGACAGATATGTTAAAGAAACAATATTTTAACGATGTACCCTTTCTCACCCCAACAAGATGCCTTAGATAATAGTTCAGAAAGTGTTTGACAGTAATAAATCAACCAAATTTAAGTAACTTCATGATCACTGAATGACAAAAACAAATGCAGATGATTAACATTTAAAAGTTACATTTTTCACACAAAAATGAAACATGATTAATGATGACTGAAAACAAAACAACCAAAAAGACATGACTTAAAAACAACATTTGAAATAAATAAACATACATTATTTATTTTTGTCATTGAAATTGTGGTACCTTTTTTGTTAGTTGGCACTATGGGTTTTTTTATTGAACTGTTTGTTTTACATTTTCATAACAAATATTCAGCACAAAAAGAACACTAAGAAATGCAAAAACGGAACATAGCAACTCACAAACAAACAAACAAACACATATTGCAAACTCGTGTTCCCAAGGATACACAACAAGTTATAAATGTCACATAGTTTTCGGATATTTGGACAAAATTGACATTTTACATTAAGAAAAAAAAACTGTATTGCCCTTGTAAGTCTTAAAAATATGCGGTTCTTACATAATATCGATGGCTTAGAGTCATTACGGACTATCTTTAGATAGTCCATATTGAACATATTATTGAACTTATTACGAGTATTAACTTGTAAAAAAAAAAAGACTGCTGAATTATAAAAAGCAAAAAAAACCCATTGTTATGTATTTCTGCAGTCATTGTTTGAATACAAGTTATTAGTTTTTTGCTAATAATTTCAATAATACTTCAATGAACAATGTAAAGATAGTCCGTTTTGCCTCCAAAACATCGATATTTATATTTGACACATTCAAACTCTTTTGTGTAATGACATTTGTTTGTGTCATAAGTGAGGCGTTAATTTTGGAACCCCCGCTGATGCTAAGCTAACCCCTGGTTAGACTTCGGGGACCTTATCTTACTCTGTTTTATAGAACACACCTAATAGTATCACCTGGATGAGCAATCAACGATTAATGTTCATGTTTTAACCCTTTCACCGCCCGCCATATTTCATCCAAAAATGTCCATTACATTAACCTGGGGTAGAGAACAAAATCCATCTGCAGTATTGGGGATTCCTCTGTGACAAATATAAAATACGGTCCTGTCCTTACTTTCCCAAAACTTAGACAATATGGTCTTTGAGATACTATACCCCATTTGGATGCCTTTTTAGTGACATAGGTGTTAAAGCAACGGTGGTGCGAAAATGCGACTTTGGCGGCGAAAGGGTAATTGGGCCGTTGTCTAGAACCCACATTTTACTACAAACAATATTCGTCTTCATGTCGTGTCTAACCATTTTAGAGACCCACAGCTCTTTTCACCTTTTTTGTTTTTTAATTCAAGACCCCCGCACGTCACGTTTCAAATCCCCCGCTATGCTAGAAAGATATTCTTAATGTTCCTTAACTAGCCTATAAGAGGGGAACACGGAAAACAGTGGATTTTGGACACTTGACGTGCGGGATCTTTAATTTCAGTATTCTGCTTTTCCCCGTTCGTCATAGCACCCGTAGGGTTGCTACTTCTGTCATCCGCTGTGCAGAGGTGCTTTTTTTAGCCCAGTGTTACGGTTGCACGTGTTTGAGGGGTCGCGGTATCCGGTGTTAACTTTACATACTAGTGTGCTGTTTTCGGTTTGCCAACGCTCGCTTCGCCTCTGTCGCTGCTGACAACCACGGTGCGCGTCTGAATCTGTGCTCAGCGAGAGAGAGAGAGAGAGGAAGAGAGAGAAGAGAGAGCGAGAGACAGAGGCAGAGACCGAGAGAGACAGAGACAGAGAGACAGACAGGAGACAGAGAGAGAGAGAGAGAGAGAAACCTTTATATATATTTACACTCACGTTCATATGTGATCCAATGCATGTCCCTTACCCTCGCTGCCCGCTGCCCCCTCTCTCTCATTGTGTGTTTTTTGTATATGCATTGTGCGTGCATGCGCGCGTGTGATGTCTGCATCTTTGTTGTGCTATGCCAGGCATTTGGATCACATATGGACGTGGTGTAATATTCTAAAGTCCTCTCTCTCGCTCTCCTCTCTCTCTGTCTCTGTCTGTCTCTCTGTCTCTGTTGCTGCTCTGTCCTGTCTCTGTCTCTCTCTCTCTCTCCTCTCTCTCTCATCTCTCTCTCCTCGTCTCGCTGACACAAGATTCAACGCGCACCGGGGGTTGTCAGCAGCGACAGAGTGAAGCGAGGTGCAAACCGAAACAGCACACTAGTGATGTAAAGTTAATCACCGATACCGCGACCCCTCAACACGTGCACCCGACACGGGCTAACACAAAGCCCTCTGCACAGCGCGATGACTAGAAAGTAGCAACGCCTCCGTGCATGCTCGAACGGGAAAAAGCAGAATAGTTAAGATCCGCACGTCACTTGTCAAAATCACTGTTTCACGTGTTTTCCCTCTTATAGCTAGTAAGGAGTATCATAAGAATCTTCCTACATAAGCGGGGATATTGAAAACGTGACGTGGGGGTCTTTAATTTAAAAAAGTTTAAAAGAGCTGTGTGTCTTCTAAAAGGGTTAGACACGACATGAAGACGAATATTTTTTTGTAGTAAAATGTGGTTCTAGACAACTGCCCAATCTTAACCCTTTCACGCCAAGTCGCATTTTAGCACCACAGTGCTTTAAACAACTATGTCCACTAAAAGGCATCAAATTGGGGTTATTATCAAAGACCCTATTGTCTTAGTTTTTGGGAAGTAAGGATAGACTTCTTTAAATCTGTCACAGAGGATCCCCAATACTGCAGTATGGTTTGTTCTCTACCCAGGTAAATTTAATGGTACTTGGTTTGGATGAAATTGGCTGGCGTGAAAGGGTTAATAACATGAACATTTAATATGGATGCTTTCCAGTGATACTATTAGGTGTTTCTATAAAACAGTAAGATATGTCCCCGAAGTCAAACAGGGTTACTTAGCATCATGCGGGTTTCCGAAAATTACGCCCACATTATGACCCGACACAATGTGATTCACAAAGAGTGAATTCAAATCTTACATATCGAATTGGCTTGAGGCAGAACGGACTATCGTTAGATATCCATTTGACGTTTTATTGGATTTATTAGAAAACACAATAACTTGTATCAACAATGACTGCGAAACATAAAAACGGGTTTTTGCTTTCATATTTACTGCAGTCCTTTTTTTAATACAAGTTTATTAGTTTTCATATAGTTCAATAATATGTCAATGGATAGTCGTGTTTGACTCCAAGCCATCGATATTATGTAAGAACGCATATTTTTAAGATTCCAAGGCAATCAAGTCTTAATGTAAAATTCTTTTGTCCAAATAATCGTAACTTGTGAATATTGTATGCCTTGTGTCTTTGCAATATGTGTTTGTTTGTTGTTGTGAGGTTTGCTATGTTCCGTTTTTGCATTTCTTAGTGTTCTTTTTGTGCTGAATATTTGTTTATGAAAATGTAAATTAAACAGTTTCAATAAACAACCACCATAGTGCCAACTAAAAAAAAGGTACCACAATTTCAACGACAAAATAAATAATGTATGTTTATTTAATTGCATGTGTCTTTAATTAATGACGTCTTTTTGGTTGTTTTGTTTTAAAGAGTTCCCCCATCATTTTTAATTCCCATGTTTTCATTTTTGTGTGCAAAATGTAACTTTTAATGTGATCATCTGCATTGTTTTTGTCATAGTGGATCATGAAGTTATTTTAAATTGGTTGATTTATTACGGTCAAACACTTTCTGAACTATTATTAAGGCATCTTTTGGGGTGGAGAAAAGGGACATCGTTAAAATATTGTTTTCTTTAACAATTCTGGCCACAACAAATTTTCCACGTTAGTCCAAACCTATACATTCTGATGAGGAACAGAATTGAGAGACAATGTGGAAGCCTGGTTTGTATGGAAGATTTAATGGCAAAGTATTTAATTGTTCATTTGCCTGATGGAAAATATGGCACATCTCATAAGCACACGCACACACGAAACATTGCAACCATGTTAATTCATATCTAAATTGCGAATTGGTCAGTGATCCTGGTGGAAATCATTGATACGAACCAACATGGACTCGCCATGTGGACATCTTCCTTCAAGGCCTAAACTTAACGACCAGACAGGTCGAAGGTAAGGTGTTTATTGCTTGGATCCTTTTGTTTGCTTGCCCAAACAAGCAATGGCTTTAGCCAGTAAGGGTCACACATTGGCGACATCTGATCCACAACCACGGGAACACATTTAGCCATGATCCCGTGGGATAAGATCACAATTGCAGGGTTGGACTGTGGACGAACTTCTGTATCAATCACCACTATTTTCGTTCAAAGTTTTTACGATTCCAGAACAAAAGTGTTTTATGTTTTGTTTGGAGTAGTTGACAGCGATGGAAGTTGATATCGAGGGTTACACATCATATAGTAAAAAAGCCAAGTGTCCTCGTGTGGTTGTGTGTGTGGTGTGTGTGTGTGTGTGTGTGTGTGTGTGTGTGGGGTGTGTGTGTGTGTGTGTGTCTGAATACACGAACGGGCTTATAACTCCGCCGTTTTTCGACCGAATCGCTTCAAATTTGCTGGTGCGTCCTGACGGGCGATGGCACCGGCAACCTGTCATTTGCGCTTTCGGCAAATGCGCGAAACGCGCATCCGCCAGCCATCTCGGCGCCCGTAATCTCCAGGTTTTCTGGACCGATTGCCTTCGATTTGTATAAAGATCACCGGGGACGGTGATATCCGTGTACCAACCCGGAAGCGGATCGGTTTAGAAATGCGCGCGCCTATAACGACCTCCGCCTTTCCTTAACCGAATCGCTTCAAATTTGCTGTAGCCCGCGTTACCAGTCTTGGCGTTACCGTTTACTAGGCGTTACGTTTACTCGGGCCGTACTGGGACACGGCGTTGCGCTAGAATAGTCATAAAATAAACAGGGCCACACAATGAGATGAGCAGATTTCCCACATTGTACAGTTGTCACGCAATACATATTTTTATCAATTGACATACACATGCATGCCGCGCGCGCGCACTCGCACACATACGTGACACTGCACGCACGCAACCTCGCACACACTCACCAAACCGTCTAATATCGCGAGAAGCGGATAGACGTTAAATGAAAGAGAGAGAGACCACACCTCCCCAAAGAGACAAAGAGACGACAGAAGACCAGAGAGACACAGACACACTGAGATCTCGACGGAACAGATAATGGTGAATGAGGGATCGGAACTCATAGGTACACGTTGATATAATTGATAGAAAATCAAAAGACAGTAGCCCTGATTTGAGTTTTTTTTTTGATTTGGGGTTTGGTTAGGAGCGTTTACCTGTTAACGTTTGACAGTATCAATATTGTGAATTCCAAGAGTTAATTGCATTCCTATGTTTGTTAAACTGAACAGAATCAGGTACACTACTCCTTCCACCTCTAGACATACGGGATGGGATTTCTGAACGAAAATCTGTGTAGGCTCTACCTTTTATCCAAACATTTTCCCTTTCGTTCTAATAATAAAATATCGATCTCATCATCAATACAATTTTGACTTTGGTCATTCATTCTCTCTCTGTCAAAATTTAATTTTAAAACACACCTCTTTCTGTAGACAATAGTGCTTGAAAATACTTTGTACATGAATCTCAAATCGAAATAAAAATATAAAATATGGGAAAATGTGACCGTAAGGACGATCCAGACGTCCAATAAAATCGCACGACTGTACGATGCGATTCGATCACGTGATCTCGATGCCCACCCAATTTTTTTCTTGGACCACGTGGTCGATCGATATCGTACAGTGGTGGCGTTTTAGCGGACGTGTGCTGGCCTTTCCGCGATGTCAGGTTATGTATGTGTCAGTGTTCCAATAGGCCTACAGTTTATTGCACTTTCCCTGAAGGAAAGAAACAAGTGGAAACGGGCAAACGGCAACCATTTTCTCTTGAACCCCAACCTTTACTGGCCTGGTATGGACTTCTTATGAATTGAGTCCCTTTGGGAAACAGTCTGTGGCCTCTGTTCCTGTCATGCTGACCGACAAGAGCTGACGACAGAGTGCATTATCTCGATTGACCTTTTCTCTTTATTAATAGCAAGGAGGAGTGTAGACGTAGCGATTTTCATAAGATGGAAGATAGGTGCGGGCGGAGAAGGTAAGACAGGTACAGAGAGATGCAGCAGAAGAGGGAGAATACGTAGAGGGAAACAAAAAATGAAGAAGGCAAGAAGAGAAGAAGAAGAAAAAATGAGGAGGAAAAGAAGAAGAAGAAGAATAGAAGACAAAGAAGAATAAACATTATGCGGAAAAAGAAAAAGAATAAGAAATAAAAGAAAAGAAGAAGACAGAAGAAGAATAAAGAACCTGAGGCGGAAAAAGACGAAGAAGAAGCTAAGAAGAAGAAGAGAGAAGAAAAGAGACAAAAAGAGTAGTATATAGAAGAAGAAGAAAAAGAGAAGATAAGAGAAGAGAGAAAAGAAGCAAGAAAGAAGACGAGAAGAAGACGAAGAAGAAGAAAGAAAGACAAAAAGAAGTAGTAGTAGTAGAAGAGAAGAGAAGAAGACAGAAGAGAAGAAGAGAAGAGAGAAAGAAAGAAGAAGAAGAAGTAGAAACGAGAAGAATAACAAGAAGAAGAAAGGCATAGAATAGGCGGATATTATTAGGAGGAATAGAGGAAGGAAGAGAGAGAACCGAGAGAGCAGAGAGACCCAGACACCGTCATGCAGAGGGCGACACATACGGACTGACATACAGAGAGAGAGAAGAGAGAGGAGAGAGAGAGAGAGAGAGAGAGAGAGAGAGAGATAGAGAGAGAGAAGGAGAGGAGAGAGAGTGAGTGAGTGAATGAGTGAGTGAGTGTACATTAATGAATAAGGAATAAAGCCGGAGAAGACATTTGAAATAGCACTACTTTAATTACTCCACTTGCTTTTGTTTTGAATAATTGTGTAAACGTACTGCTTGATTTGCCTTTTGTGGTTGATGAATACTGACACTGGCTCCATTATCAATTTCTTGGTAATGTAGACAAAGTGAGTAGTGTTCACTTTATGCACATTGTTTTGTCGCGATTCAGGATGTTTTACGCGCCCAGCATGCCGTTACGGAGAGGCTCACTTCTGTCTGGGGTGGGAAATCAGTTTGCAGGGAAAGATCGCACCTCCATATCTCCTGACGACCATGACGGCAGCCAATACCGGATGAATGTTGATCCATACGTGAGATCCCACACGTGGGCTTATTGGCCCGTAGTTCATCTCATGATGATAACACCCGTACCCGGACGCCAATCAATCGTCGATGGAGTGGCACTCCGTCCCCCTGACTTAACCCCTTCAAGACTCACTGCCCTAGACCGACATCATGACTGGCCTTGTGCTAGAAAAATATAACAATAAGAGGCGCAACAAAACTCCCTACTGTCCGGAATCAGTTTGGCACATTACTGGTTGATCCAAGTGTTATGTTTTTGCTTCGAAATCTGGTTACTTGCACAAAATCAGAATCATAGTCCCTTATTACTATCACTGTTAATGAAAACCTGTTGTGGTATTTTCTGAAGCTCGTGTAGGGCCAATTACTTTGGACACTTAACCGTAAAGATAGAAATAGAAGTGCCAAACTAGTGAACGAAAGCTGGAAGAGTGATGAAAGAGGTTAACACAAAAAATGTGGTTTGATTGGAAAACATGGATTTGAACAAGTTTTAAGATTCACAAATCGCTGTTCCTGAGAATACCGGAATTAGGCCCTGACTGCGTTTCAGTCTTGTTCCGAGTATGAGTTAATCCGCATTGTTCGGGACATGACGAAGAGCGTCGTGCACGTGTCAAACGCTCCACAACCCCGGTTCAGCTTGGCAGGCCTTTCAGGAGGATGGGATTGGATTCCCCAGCAGCAGTCCGAAACCTATCTGCTTCCGAGAGTGTATTTGTTGGGCTGTCCATTGAGTGCTTGGAAACACACACGTTACTGCCAGTCATTTTTCTGTTGTTTCTCAAGATTTGCAAAAGTTCTAAGTGTCCACGAAGTTTTTTGCGCTATATGTCAAAACTCTGAATTGTGAGTTTAAGCTTTAGTTTGTGTCTTTCAAAACTTTTTAAGCTTCAAAAACTCTGTTGTTATTGATTATATTCTTGTCAATGACGCAGACAATGATTGGTATACATTTGTGTTCGAACACAATCCAATGGATATACGACAGCGTTTTGTCAAAAAAGTGCTGCAAAGCAAGTGTCGCGTAGTATACTTAACACCTAGAGCTGGTTAGAGAGAAGACAGGGTCCATAAGGCCACCATACGTCCACTAAAATCGCACGACTGTAAGATAGATTAGCTCACGTAAGTCTCCAAGAACTAATGTGTATTGGCGCATCGAGATCATGGATTGAATCGTATCGTATTCGTGCGATTTTTAGTGGACGTGTGGCTTAAGATGAGATCGAAGAGACGAGGCCGAACTACAGAGTGGGGAATAGTGTTTAAGTCCCAGTACGTGACGTGTCAAAATCACGGGTTTCACGTGCTTTCCCTCCTACAGCTGGCAGAAATTCTATTTTGACCAAGTGTTGCCTCCCATACAATTGCCTCTTGCACGGAATGAAAATCCGTTTTTAACTCCTCCGTCTAACAGACACATATGGGACATTCGTATATATATAAAGATGGGGGCACGATCCTGGAGGCAATGCGCTTAGGCAGTGCAACTCCAGGAAAGTCCCGATTTTTAACGAAAACGAGACATCACTTAAAGAGCAGCCTCGATCGTATACGAGGAAGTCTGA
>JAGGCT020004113.1:79281-82912 GCA_017654935.2 Phymorhynchus buccinoides
ATTACTCGCGGCACAAGGCCGTAACGTGGTCTGGAGGCAGACCGGGAGAGGCATGGGTGGGCAGACCACACGCTGAATCTACAGACTTCTATCAAGGCTGATAGGTTTAAGACGCTGTCATCTTAAATATCGTGCTAGGGCCTATTGATTTTGATCTGTCTTCTCTTATACGAAATATGCCCTGATACACATTTTTTTAAAGACAGAGTACGAATACGAATACGAATATTTTCTTGCGGGGAGTGGTTTTATCGTAAAATAAGAATAGCTTCTTTGCAACTGGGCCCTCTCACTCACACACTCTCACCAACAATCAAGCAAAGAAAAATGGACATAAAAAAAACAATCAAGTCACTAGAAAATGGAACAAAAATTGGCACATTAAATAATTGACAGAGAATCAAAATGGAAATTAAATGCAAACATGGGTAATAATGAGTAATGGTTGAACTTGGAATTGGTGGTTTGAATTGATTACGAAACCAATGAAGGCAAAGCCTTCCAAGGGCTTTCTAACGTCTGATTTGTATTACTATAGCAGGCATAGGAATTCCCATGAAAATTCCCATGCCTGTATAGAGAGAATACTGTTATGTAGACACTTGTGCATCTGAAAACAGAATTATTTTTTATTTTACTGTGTAAATTAAATTATTTTCTATGCATTAAATTACCCCTACCCCTTTCTTTAAAATTTAATTATATGTATGTTTATATATGCGCATGTAACATAGTGGAGCCCTATTTTTATTTTTGGCAAACAAGTAAAATTGAAAAGCATATTGACCAAGCTTTCAGAAAAAACATAGTGACCAATCCCCCCTTCCCCCTCCCCCCACCCCCCCCCCCCCCCTCCGCCGGGGTTGGGTGGTGGTAGGGTAAGGGGGGGTTCTACGGACACCTGTAGTAGGCCTACAGTCTTTGCCTGTAGGTCTAAGCCTCTTACTCTTAGAAAATTAATAATTGAAGTTGCGTAATTCGTAAGGCCATACTCCTGATCTGTTACTGTTTTAAACTGATTGTGCATGGGATGAAAACTTGTTCCACATCATCTACATTTCTGTAAGCTATTTTAGATTAGTCCTAATATTTTTTTTTCGTTTCGTTAATTCCCCCCCCCCCCTCTGCCACCAAGCAAAGGTCAAGGTCACAGCCCGCAAGCACATCCATGTTTATCTTCCCCAGTACAGTCTTTGCACATGGTGATCAATTGTCTAGGCCTAACAAAGGATTCGTACATCGAAGACAGTGAAATCGACGAACCCTGGATTTTCCGTATATTTTTTTTTTCAAGACTGAAATGAATGTGGGCTTGATTATGAGGTAAGGCGTGATATATCTTATTCTCTAGGTCCTTAGGCCTTGTTACCGGAAGTGGGTAAGTGCTGTCTAGCTAAGGTAAAAAAATTATGCATGCGCAGAAAGGATGAATGTGCGAATGAACACACACGAACAAAACCGTTGTCAAAACTCAAAAAAGCCCCCCCCCCGCAAAACAATAAAAACGAAACGAAACCGGGCCGTCAACGCACACACTCGGTACATCCATTTGTTACAGAAAAATATTAAGGTTGTGTTTGAAACGACCCTGTTTTTGTTTTTTAAAATGTACCTATTTGTACACCACCTGAAGTCTTGTCTGCGTTTCTTTTTAATAATAAGGAACAAGAGGCCGTTTTTTTTTTTGTTCGTTTTTGTTATAATCTAATGGAGGAGGGTCTTTCTTTCCGATGTATCTCCTACTCGGTACAACACAATAGTTACAGTAATCTCTGCAACAAATGATTTTCTTTCTTTTGTTCCTTACCAATGTATCTGACTGCTTTGATCGTCATGACTTGAAGGCTCACGTCAAAATCAAGTATCCTGCTAACTTTAACCCTCTAACATGTTATGTTTTTTTGAGAAAATGACAACGTTAAAGTTCAGTGGAGAGTGAGAGTCTTCTTTAGTTTGAAGAGTGCTGTGGATCTGAATAGTCAAGGTAAAGGTTGCACTAACAGTAATCTCTGCAACAAATGATTATCTTTATTTTGTTCTGTATCAATGTATCTGACTGCTTTGATCGTCGTGACTGTCGTGACTTGAAGGCTCACGTCAAAAACAAGTATCCTGCTAACTTTAACCCTCTAGCCTTATATGTTTAGAGAAAATGACACCGTTAAGGTTTGAGATTTTAAAGTGAAAGGTCGAGGTCACGGATCGGACGCAACACACACACACAACACACACACACACACACACACACACACCACACACAACCACCCACACACACACACAACAACACAAGAGACCACAACCGAGCATGTACGATACTACTAGGACTCACTTTGTTTTAAAAAACGAGGAGTGAGTCCCAAACGGACAAAAGATAGAGAGAGAGAGAGTATAGAGAGAGAGAGAGAAGGAGAGAGGAGAGAGAGAGAGAGAGAGAGAGGGAGAGAGAGAGAGAGGAGAGACAACAAGAAGACAGCGACATCCAGACCAGACACAGACAGACAGAAAACAGAGGCACAGGAGAGCAAGAGATAAACAGACATAGAGTCGAGCAAGAGAGAAACAGAACATAGAGACAGAGCAAGAGAGAAACAGACATAGAGACAGAGCAAGAAGAAACGGGACATAGAGACAGAGCAAGCGGAAACAGACATAGAGACAGAGCCAAGAGAGAAACAGACATAGAGACAGAGCAGAGGAAACAGACATAGAGACAGAGCAAGAGTATAAACAGACGATAGAGACAGAGCAAGAGAGACACAGACATCGAGAACAGAGAAAGAGAGAACAGACATAGAGACAGAGGCAAGAGAGAAACAGACATAGAGCCAGAGCAAGAGAACAGAGACGAGACAGAGCAGAGAGAACACATACAGACAGACAGAGAGCAGAGACGAGACAGAGCAGAGAGAAACAGACATAGAGACAGAGCAAAGAGAGACAGATCAGAGACAGAGCAAGCGAAAGAGAGAAAAAGAAGAAGAGAAGAAGATAAGAAGAGAAGAAGAAGAAAGAAGAAGAAGAAGAAGAGAAGGGGAGGAGGAGGAGGAGAGAGGAGGAGGAGGATGAGGAGGAGGATTAATAATAATAATAAGAAAAACACCACAGCACAACAAACAAATGTGTGAGATGACCCTTCTATTTGAGGGATTGGGGGAAGGAGGGGGTAAAGAGAAGAACACGCAGAGTGTTGATTAAAAAGAGCTCCGTTGTCGAGGAGACATGATTGAGTCTGGTTGTAGATTTTTCACGTCTCGTAATTGTTTGAAATATATTTCAGAATTAAAATTCCATCTTTCGCGACTGCCGGTTGAGATGTATTAACCATCGGGCAAATGGCAACGTTTGCTCAACAGCAAGATTGCTTTAAGAGCATGCTTTAAAAGAGTTTTTTATTTGTTCCTTCAAGGTTTTTAGCTCGGGTAGGTGGCTTGTTTGTTATATTTTTACTATATCGCCATGTGTGTACATGTGGTGTGTGTGTGTGTGTGTGTGTGTGTGTGTGTGTGGGTGTGGTGTGTGTGTGTGTGTGGTGTGTAGTTGTGTGGTGCGTGTGTGGGTGGGTGTGGTATGTATGTGTTTGTATGTGTGTGTGTGGTGCGTGCGCGTGCGTGGTCGTGTTCTCTCACCCCCC
>JAGGCT020004113.1:83412-93412 GCA_017654935.2 Phymorhynchus buccinoides
GTTCTGCTGTCGACATTTAGTGTGTGTGTAGAAGGGATGTAGGGTATCTTACTACAGCTCCCATCATGATGAATTGTGTTCTGCTGTCGACATTTAGTGTGTGTGTAGAAGGGATGTAGGGTATCTTACTACAGCTCCCATCATGATGAATTGTGTTCTTCTGTCGACATTTAGTGTGTGTGTAAGGGATGTAGGGTATCTTACTACAGCTCCCATCATGATGAATTGTGTTCTGCTGTCTACTATAGTGTGTGTGTAGAAGGGATGTAGGGTATCTTACTACAGCTCCCATCATGATGAATTGTGTTCTTCTGTCGACATTTAGTGTGTGTGTAGAATGGATGTAGGGTATCTTACTACAGCTCCCATCATGATGAATTGTGTTCTGCTGTCTTCTGTCGACATTTTAGAATTGTGTGTCGACATTTAGTGTGTGTGTAGAAGTGGATGTAGGGTATCTTACTACAGCTCCCATCATGATGATCCACAATATTGTGTTGTGCTGTCGACATTTAGTGTGTGTAGAAGGGATGTAGGGTATCTCACTACAGCTCCCATCATGATGAATTGTGTTCTGCTGTCGACATTTAGTGTGTGTTTAGAAGGGATGTAGGGTATCTTACTACAGCTCCCATCATGATGAATTGTGTTCTGCTGTCGACATTTAGTGTGTGCGTAGAAGGGATGTAGGGTATGTTACTACAGCTCCCATCATGATGAATTGTGTTCTTCTGTCGACATTTAGTGTGTGTGTAGAAGGAATGTAGGGTATCTTACTACAGCTCCCATCATGATGAATTGTGTTCTGCTGTCCACAATAATGTGTGTGTAGAAGGGATGTAGGGTATATTACTACAGCTCCCATCATGATGAATTGTGTTCTTCTGTCGACATTTAGTGTGTGTGTAGAAGGTATGTAGGGTATCTCACTACAGCTCCCATCATGATGAATTGTGTTCTGCAGTCGACATTTAGTCTACTATAGTGTGTGTGTAGAAGGGATGTAGGGTATCTTACTACATCTCCCATCATGATGAATTGTGTTCTGCTGTCTACTATAGTGTGTGTGTAGAAGGTATGTAGGGTATCTTACTACAGCTCCCATCATGATGAATTGTGTTCTTCTGTCGACATTTAGTGTGTGTGTAGAAGGGATGTAGGGTATCTTACTACAACTCCCATCATGATGAATTGTGTTCTGTTCTGCTGTCTACATTTAGTTTGTATGTGGAAGGGATGTAGGGTATCTTACTACAGCTCCCATCATGATGTATTGTGTTCTGCTGTCTACATATAGTGTGTGTGTAGAAGGGATGTAGGGTATGTTACTACAGCTTCCATCATGATGAATTGTGTTCTGCTGTCGACATTTAGTGTGTGTGTTGAAGGGATGTAGGGTATTTTACTACAGCTCCCATCATGATGAATTGTGTTCTGCTGTCGACATTTAGTCTACTATAGTGTGTGTGTAGAAGGGATGTAGGGTATCTTACTACAGCTCCCATCATGATGAATTGTGTTCTTCTGTCGACATTTAGTCTACTATAGTGTGTGTGTAGAAGGTATGTAGGGTTTCTTACTACAGCTCCCATCTTGATGAATTGTGTTATGCTGTCTACATATAGAGGGGTGTGTAGAAAAGGATGTAGGGTATACTCCCCCCCACCCCTACTACAGCTCCCATCATGATGAATTGTGTTCTTCTGTCGACATTTAGTGTGTGTGTAGAAGGGATGTAGGGTATCTTACTACAGCTCCCATCATGATGAATTGTGTTCTGCTGTCTACAATAGTGTGTGTGTAGAAGGGATGTAGGGTATCTTACTACAGCTCCCATCATGATGAATTGTGTTCTTCTGTCGACATTTAGTGTGTGTGTAGAAGGGATGTAGGGTATCTTACTACAGCTCCCATCATGATGAATTGTGTTCTGCTGTCGACATTTAGTGTGTGTGTAGAAGGGATGTAGGGTATCTTACTACAGCTCCCATCATGATGAATTGTGTTCTGCTGTCGACATTTAGTGTGTGCGTAGAAGGGATGTAGGGTATGTTACTACAGCTCCCATCATGATGAATTGTGTTCTGCTGTCGACATTTAGTGTGTGTGTAGAAGGGATGTAGGGTATCTTACTACAGCTCCCATCATGATGAATTGTGTTCTGCTGTCGACATTTAGTGTGTGTGTAGAATGGATGTAGGGTATCTTACTACAGCTCCTATCATGATGAATTGTGTTCTGCTGTCTACATTTAGTGTGTGTGTAGAAGGGATGTAGGGTATCTTACTACAGCTCCCATCATGATGAATTGTGTTCTGCTGTCGACAGTTATAGTGTGTGTGTAGAAGGGATGTAGGGTATCTTACTACAGCTCCCATCATGATGAATTGTGTTCTGCTGTCGACATTTAGTGTGTGTGTAGAAGGGATGTAGGGTATCTTACTACAGCTCCCATCATGATGAATTGTGTTCTGCTGTCGACATTTAGTGTGTGTGTAGAAGGGATGTAGGGTATCTTACTACAGCTCCCATCATGATGAATTGTGTTCTGCTGTCGACATTTAGTGTGTGTGTAGAAGGGATGTAGGGTATCTTACTACAGCTCCCATCATGATGAATTGTGTTCTGCTGTCGACATTTAGTGTGTGTGTAGAAGGGATGTAGGGTATCTTACTACAGCTCCCATCATGATGAATTGTGTTCTGCTGTCGACATTTAGTGTGTGTGTAGAAGGGATGTAGGGTATCTTACTACAGCTCCCATCATGATGAATTGTGTTCTGCTGTCGACATTTAGTGTGTGTGTAGAAGGGATGTAGGGTATCTTACTACAGCTCCCATCATGATGAATTGTGTTCTGCTGTCGACATTTAGTGTGTGTGTAGAAGGGATGTAGGGTATCTTACTACAGCTCCCATCATGATGAATTGTGTTCTGCTGTCGACATTTAGTGTGTGTGTAGAATGGATGTAGGGTATCTTACTACAGCTCCCATCATGATGAATTGTGTTCTGCTGTCGACATTTAGTGTGTGTGTAGAAGGGATGTAGGGTATCTTACTACAGCTCCCATCATGATGAATTGTGTTCTGCTGTCGACATTTAGTGTGTGTGTAGAAGGGATGTAGGGTATCTTACTACAGCTCCCATCATGATGAATTGTGTTCTGCTGTCGACATTTAGTGTGTGTGTAGAAGGGATGTAGGGTATCTTACTACAGCTCCCATCATGATGAATTGTGTTCTGCTGTCGACATTTAGTGTGTGTGTAGAAGGGATGTAGGGTATCTTACTACAGCTCCCATCATGATGAATTGTGTTCTGCTGTCGACATTTAGTGTGTGTGTAGAAGGGATGTAGGGTATGTTACTACAGCTCCCATCATGATGAATTGTGTTCTGCTGTCGACATTTAGTGTGTGTGTAGAAGGGATGTAGGGTATCTTACTACAGCTCCCATCATGATGAATTGTGTTCTGCTGTCCACAATAGTGTGTGTGTAGAAGGGATGTAGGGTATCTTACTACAGCTCCTATCATGATGAATTGTGTTCTTCTGTCGACATTTAGTGTGTGTGTAGAATGGATGTAGGGTATCTTACTACAGCTCCCATCATGATGAATTGTGTTCTGCTGTCGACATTTAGTGTGTGTGTAGAAGGGATGTAGGGTATCTTACTACAGCTCCCATCATGATGAATTGTGTTCTGCTGTCGACATTTAGTGTGTGTGTAGAAGGGATGTAGGGTATCTTACTACAGCTCCCATCATGATGAATTGTGTTCTGCTGTCGACATTTAGTGTGTGTGTAGAAGGGATGTAGGGTATCTTACTACAGCTCCCATCATGATGAATTGTGTTCTGCTGTCGACATTTAGTGTGTGTGTAGAAGGGATGTAGGGTATCTTACTACAGCTCCCATCATGATGAATTGTGTTCTGCTGTCGACATTTAGTGTGTGTGTAGAAGGGATGTAGGGTATCTTACTACAGCTCCCATCATGATGAATTGTGTTCTGCTGTCGACATTTAGTGTGTGTGTAGAATGGATGTAGGGTATCTTACTACAGCTCCCATCATGATGAATTGTGTTCTGCTGTCGACATTTAGTGTGTGTGTAGAAGGGATGTAGGGTATCTTACTACAGCTCCCATCATGATGAATTGTGTTCTGCTGTCTACATTTAGTGTGTGTGTAGAAAGGATGTAGGGTATCTTACTACAGCTCCCATCATGATGAATTGTGTTCTGCTGTCGACATTTAGTGTGTGTGTAGAAGGGATGTAGGGTATCTTACTACAGCTCCCATCATGATGAATTGTGTTCTTGCTGTCGACATTTAGTGTGTGTGTAGAAGGGATGTAGGGTATCTTACTACAGCTCCCATCATGATGAATTGTGTTCTGCTGTCTACTATAGTGTGTGTGTAGAAGGGATGTAGGGTATCTTACTACAGCTCCCATCATGATGAATTGTGTTCTGCTGTCGACATTTAGTGTGTGTGTAGAAGGGATGTAGGGTATCTTACTACAGCTCCCATCATGATGAATTGTGTTCTGCTGTCGACATTTAGTGTGTGTGTAGAAGGGATGTAGGGTATCTTACTACAGCTCCCATCATGATGAATTGTGTTCTGCTGTCGACATTTAGTGTGTGTGTAGAAGGGATGTAGGGTATCTTACTACAGCTCCCATCATGATGAATTGTGTTCTGCTGTCGACATTTAGTGTGTGTGTAGAAGGGATGTAGGGTATCTTACTACAGCTCCCATCATGATGAATTGTGTTCTGCTGTCTACATATAGTGTGTGTGTAGAAGGGATGTAGGGTATCTTACTACAGCTCCCATCATGATGAATTGTGTTCTGCTGTCGACATTTAGTGTGTGTGTAGAAGGGATGTAGGGTATCTTACTACAGCTCCCATCATGATGAATTGTGTTCTGCTGTCGACATTTAGTGTGTGTGTAGAAGGGATGTAGGGTATCTTACTACAGCTCCCATCATGATGAATTGTGTTCTGCTGTCGACATATAGTGTGTGTGTAGAAGGGATGTAGGGTATCTTACTACAGCTCCCATCATGATGAATTGTGTTCTGCTGTCGACATTTAGTGTGTGTGTAGAAGGGATGTAGGGTATCTTACTACAGCTCCCATCATGATGAATTGTGTTCTGCTGTCGACATTTAGTGTGTGTGTAGAAGGGATGTAGGGTATGTTACTACAGCTCCCATCATGATGAATTGTGTTCTGCTGTCGACATTTAGTGTGTGTGTAGAAGGGATGTAGGGTATCTTACTACAGCTCCCATCATGATGAATTGTGTTCTGCTGTCGACATTTAGTGTGTGTGTAGAAGGGATGTAGGGTATCTTACTACAGCTCCCATCATGATGAATTGTGTTCTGCTGTCGACAGTCTACTATAGTGTGTGTGTAGAAGGGATGTAGGGTATCTTACTACAGCTCCCATCATGATGAATTGTGTTCTGCTGTCGACATTTAGTGTGTGTGTAGAAGGGATGTAGGGTATCTTACTACAGCTCCCATCATGATGAATTGTGTTCTGCTGTCCACTATAGTGTGTGTGTAGAAGGGATGTAGGGTATCTTACTACAGCTCCCATCATGATGAATTGTGTTCTGCTGTCGACATTTAGTGTGTGTGTAGAAGGGATGTAGGGTATCTTACTACAGCTCCCATCATGATGAATTGTGTTCTGCTGTCGACATTTAGTGTGTGTGTAGAAGGGATGTAGGGTATCTTACTACAGCTCCCATCATGATGAATTGTGTTCTGCTGTCGACATTTAGTGTGTGTGTAGAAGGGATGTAGGGTATGTTACTACAGCTCCCATCATGATGAATTGTGTTCTGCTGTCGACATTTAGTGTGTGTGTAGAAGGGATGTAGGGTATCTTACTACAGCTCCCATCATGATGAATTGTGTTCTGCTGTCGACATTTAGTGTGTGTGTAGAAGGGATGTAGGGTATCTTACTACAGCTCCCATCATGATGAATTGTGTTCTGCTGTCTACATTTAGTGTGTGTGTAGAAGGGATGTAGGGTATCTTACTACAGCTCCCATCATGATGAATTGTGTTCTGCTGTCTACATTTAGTGTGTGTGTAGAAGGGATGTAGGGTATCTTACTACAGCTCCCATCATGATGAATTGTGTTCTGCTGTCGACATTTAGTGTGTGTGTAGAAGGGATGTAGGGTATCTTACTACAGCTCCCATCATGATGAATTGTGTTCTGCTGTCGACATTTAGTGTGTGTGTAGAAGGGATGTAGGGTATCTTACTACAGCTCCCATCATGATGAATTGTGTTCTGCTGTCGACATTTAGTGTGTGTGTAGAAGGGATGTAGGGTATCTTACTACAGCTCCCATCATGATGAATTGTGTTCTGCTGTCGACATATAGTGTGTGTGTAGAAGGGATGTAGGGTATCTTACTACAGCTCCCATCATGATGAATTGTGTTCTGCTGTCGACATTTAGTGTGTGTGTAGAAGGGATGTAGGGTATCTTACTACAGCTCCCATCATGATGAATTGTGTTCTGCTGTCGACATTTAGTGTGTGTGTAGAAGGGATGTAGGGTATCTTACTACAGCTCCCATCATGATGAATTGTGTTCTGCTGTCTACATTTAGTGTGTGTGTAGAAGGGATGTAGGGTATCTTACTACAGCTCCCATCATGATGAATTGTGTTCTGCTGTCTACATTTAGTGTGTGTGTAGAAGGGATGTAGGGTATCTTACTACAGCTCCCATCATGATGAATTGTGTTCTGCTGTCGACATTTAGTGTGTGTGTAGAAGGGATGTAGGGTATCTTACTACAGCTCCCATCATGATGAATTGTGTTCTGCTGTCGACATTTAGTGTGTGTGTAGAAGGGATGTAGGGTATCTTACTACAGCTCCCATCATGATGAATTGTGTTCTGCTGTCGACATTTAGTGTGTGTGTAGAAGGGATGTAGGGTATCTTACTACAGCTCCCATCATGATGAATTGTGTTCTGCTGTCTACTATAGTGTGTGTGTAGAAGGGATGTAGGGTATCTTACTACAGCTCCCATCATGATGAATTGTGTTCTGCTGTCGACATTTAGTGTGTGTGTAGAAGGGATGTAGGGTATCTTACTACAGCTCCCATCATGATGAATTGTGTTCTGCTGTCGACATTTAGTGTGTGTGTAGAAGGGATGTAGGGTATCTTACTACAGCTCCCATCATGATGAATTGTGTTCTGCTGTCGACATTTAGTGTGTGTGTAGAAGGGATGTAGGGTATCTTACTACAGCTCCCATCATGATGAATTGTGTTCTGCTGTCGACATTTAGTGTGTGTGTAGAAGGGATGTAGGGTATCTTACTACAGCTCCCATCATGATGAATTGTGTTCTGCTGTCGACATTTAGTGTGTGTGTAGAAGGGATGTAGGGTATCTTACTACAGCTCCCATCATGATGAATTGTGTTCTGCTGTCGACAGTCTACTATAGTGTGTGTGTAGAAGGGATGTAGGGTATCTTACTACAGCTCCCATCATGATGAATTGTGTTCTGCTGTCGACATTTAGTGTGTGTGTAGAAGGGATGTAGGGTATCTTACTACAGCTCCCATCATGATGAATTGTGTTCTGCTGTCGACATTTAGTGTGTGTGTAGAAGGGATGTAGGGTATCTTACTACAGCTCCCATCATGATGAATTGTGTTCTGCTGTCGACATTTATAGTGTGTGTGTAGAAGGGATGTAGGGTATCTTACTACAGCTCCCATCATGATGAATTGTGTTCTGCTGTCGACATTTAGTGTGTGTGTAGAAGGGATGTAGGGTATCTTACTACAGCTCCCATCATGATGAATTGTGTTCTGCTGTCGACATTTAGTGTGTGTGTAGAAGGGATGTAGGGTATCTTACTACAGCTCCCATCATGATGAATTGTGTTCTGCTGTCTACTATAGTGTGTGTGTAGAAGGGATGTAGGGTATCTTACTACAGCTCCCATCATGATGAATTGTGTTCTGCTGTCGACATTTAGTGTGTGTGTGGAAGGGATGTAGGGTATCTTACTACAGCTCCCATCATGATGAATTGTGTTCTGCTGTCTACTATAGTGTGTGTGTAGAAGGGATGTAGGGTATCTTACTACAGCTCCCATCATGATGAATTGTGTTCTGCTGTCTACTATAGTGTGTGTGTAGAAGGGATGTAGGGTATCTTACTACAGCTCCCATCATGATGAATTGTGTTCTGCTGTCGACATTTAGTGTGTGTGTAGAAGGGATGTAGGGTATCTTACTACAGCTCCCATCATGATGAATTGTGTTCTGCTGTCGACATTTAGTGTGTGTGTAGAAGGGATGTAGGGTATCTTACTACAGCTCCCATCATGATGAATTGTGTTCTGCTGTCCACTATAGTGTGTGTGTAGAAGGGATGTAGGGTATCTTACTACAGCTCCCATCATGATGAATTGTGTTCTGCTGTCTACTATAGTGTGTGTGTAGAAGGGATGTAGGGTATCTTACTACAGCTCCCATCATGATGAATTGTGTTCTGCTGTCGACATTTAGTCCACTATAGTGTGTGTGTAGAAGGGATGTAGGGTTCTTGACAGGCCGTATGGCCCCCATCATGATGAAGACTGTCTACATTTAGTCCACTATAGTGTGTGTTACATGGTCAGTGTGTGTGTTACATGGTCAGTGTGTGTGTTACTATAGTGTGTGTGTTACATGGTCAGTGTGTGTGTTACATGGTCAGTGTGTGTGTTACAAGGTCAGTGTGTGTGTTACATGGTCAGTGTGTGTTACATGGTCAGTGTGTGTGTTACATGGTCAGTGTGTGTTACATGGTCAGTGTGTGTGTTACATGGTCAGTGTGTGTGTTAGTCACTATAGTGTGTGTGTTACATGGTCAGTGTGTGTGTTACTATAGTGTGTGTGTTACATGGTCAGTGTGTGTGTTACATGGTCAGTGTGTGTGTTACATGGTCAGTGTGTGTGTTACATGGTCAGTGTGTGTGTTACATGGTCAGTGTGTGTGTTACATGGTCAGTGTGTTAGTCATTATAGTGTGTGCGTTACATGGTCAGTGTGTGTGTTACATGGTCAGTGTATGTGTTACATGGTCAGTGTATGTGTTACATGGTCAGTGTGTGTTACATGGTCAGTGTGTGTTACATGGTCAGTGTGTGTGTTACATGGTCAGTGTGTGTGCTACATGGTCAGTGTGTGTGTTACATGGTCAGTGTGTGTGTTACTATAGTGTGTGTGTTACATGGTCAGTGTGTGTGTTACATGGTCAGTGTGTGTGTTACATGGTCAGTGTGTGTGTTACATGGTCAGTGTGTGTGTTACATGGTCAGTGTGTGTGTTACATGGTCAGTGTGTGTTACATGGTCAGTGTGTGTGTTACATGGTCAGTGTGTTTGTCACTATAGTGTGTGTGTTACATGGTCAGTGTGTGTTACATGGTCAGTGTGTGTTACATGGTCAGTGTGTGTGTTACATGGTCAGTGTGTGTGTTATATGGTCAGTGTGTGTTACATGGTCAGTGTGTGTGTTACATGGTCAGTGTGTTAGTCACTATAGTGTGTGTGTTACATGGTCAGTGTGTGTGTTACATGGTCAGTGTGTGTGTTACATGGTCAGTGTGTTAGTCACTATAGTGTGTTCTACTGCAGCTGGCATTGCACTATTGCTTATGCTGCTACTACTGCTATTACTGACCGGTGAAGCAACGTAGAAGGTATGCTGGGTTCTTGACAGGCCGTATGGCCCCCATCATGATGAAG
The DNA here is from genome assembly GCA_017654935.2 of Phymorhynchus buccinoides. Lineage (NCBI taxonomy): Eukaryota > Metazoa > Mollusca > Gastropoda > Neogastropoda > Raphitomidae > Phymorhynchus > Phymorhynchus buccinoides. Next base: position 93,213 of record JAGGCT020004113.1, read on the forward strand.
ATTGTTCTGTGTTGTGCGTCCTCTATTCCACAGTGTGTTTCAAGATGGTGATGGAGGCTGAAATGAGGGTGTGGCCTGGTCATCACTCCTGAGGAAGATAATAACAATGATGGTGATGATAGTGATGATGATGATGATGATGATGATGATGATGATGATGATGATGATGATAGTGATGATGATGATGATGATGATGATGA
>JAGGCT020004113.1:98412-118629 GCA_017654935.2 Phymorhynchus buccinoides
CATCCCCCCCCCCCTCTGCCCCCCCCCCCCCGTCTCTCCTTCTCTCTCTGCCTTTCTCGTAATATTGTTTTACATTCACATATTGTTTTGGGAATTTGTGAGCTCGTATGACACCCCCCCCCCCCCCCCCCCCTCCCTCCCCGAGAATTTGTGAGTGCATAAATGGTGTGCGTGTTGAAAGGGTGAGGTGTGTGGGGGTCTGTTTGTCCATGCCTTTATTTTTTTATTTTTTTTTTTTTTAAATCCCCTTCTTTGAAATTGTGTCAATAATGTGTATGTGAAATACTACATCCGTGGGATGAACGGCGTGAGTTGGTTGTTGTTGTTTTTGGGGGGTTTTCCCCCTCTCGTAATATTGTAAAGCGCTCTGAGGATGATTTGTTATCATCGAAGAGCGCTATAGAAGCTTTATTTATTATTATTATTATTATGATAATGAGGATGATGGTGATGGTGATGATCATGATGATGATGATGATAATAATGATGGTGATGGTGATGATGATGATGATGATGGTGATGATGATGATGATAATAATGATGGTGATGATGATGATGATGATGATGGTGATGGTGATGATGATGATGGTGATGATGATGATGATGGTGATGATAATGATGGTGATGATGATGGTGATGATAATAATGATGGTGATGGTGATGATGGTGATGATCATGATGATGATAATGATGGTGATGATGATGATGATAATGATGATGATGATGATGGTGATGATGGTGATGGTGATGATGATGATGGTGATGATAATGATGGTGATGATGATGGTGATGATGATGGTGATGATAATAATGATGGTGATGATAATAATGATGGTGATGATGGTGATGATCATGATGATGATAATGATGATGATGATAATGATGATGATGATGGTAAACATACTTATTGACAACCTCTAAAGGGTTCTACATATAAAAATGTCCCATATGTGTATGGCTCTACATATAGAAATGTCCCATATGTGCATGGTTCTACATATAGAAATGTCCCATATGTACATGGTTCTACATATAGAAATGTCCCATATGTGCATGGCTCTACATATAGAAATGTCCCATATGTGCATGGCTCTACATATAGAAATGTCCCATATGTGCATGGTTCTACATATAGAAATGTCCCATATGTGTATGGCTCTACATATAGAAATGTCCCATATGTGCATGGCTCTACATATAGAAATGTCCCATATGTGCATGGTTCTACATATAGAAATGTCCCATATGTGCATGGTTCTACATATAGAAATGTCCCATATGTGCATGGTTCTACATATAGAAATGTCCCATATGTGCATGGCTCTACATATAGAAATGTCCCATATGTGCATGGCTCTACATATAGAAATGTCCCATATGTGCATGGCTCTACATATAGAAATGTCCCATATGTGTATGGCTCTACATATAGAAATGTCCCATATGTGCATGGCTCTACATATAGAAATGTCCCATTATATGTGTATGGCTCTACATATAGAAATGTCCCATATGTGCATGGCTCTACATATAGAAATGTCCCATATGTGCATGGCTCTACATATAGAAATGTCCCATATGTGCATGGCTCTACATATAGAAATGTCCCATATGTGCATGGTTCTACATATAGAAATGTCCCATATGTGCATGGTTCTACATATAGAAATGTCCCATATGTGCATGGCTGGCCCGAATGATTGTAGGTGCACCCACCTTGAGTGATCACTGTGACTTGGCTGTGAGAGAGTGAGGGCTGTAACAGAAAGGAATAGTCATTGATCAATTGGGCAGCTCTCTAATTTATTCAGGAATGTTGAGTGTTACTGTTAGGCAAACTGTAACAGAGGAATAGTCAATGATCAATTGGGCAGCTCTCTAATTTATTCAGGAATGTTGAGTGTTACTGTTAGGCAAACTGTAACAGAAAGTAATAGTCAATGATCAATTGGGCAGCTCTCTAATTTATTCAGGAATGTTGAGTGTTACTGTTAGGCAAACTGTAACAGAAAGTAATAGTCAATGATCAATTGGGCAGCTCTCTAATTTATTCAGGAATGTTGAGTGTTACTGTTAGGCAAACTGTAACAGTGTTAGGCAAACTGTAACAGAGGAATAGTCAATGATCAATTGGGCAGCTCTCTAATTTATTCAGGAATGTTGAGTGTTACTGTTAGTCAAACTGTAACAGAAAGGAATAGTCATTGATCAATTGGGCAGCTCTCCATTTTATTCAGGAATGTTGAGTGTTACTGTAGGCAAACTGTAACAGTGTTAGGCAAACTGTAACAGTGTTAGGCAAACTGTAACAGTGTTAGTCAAACTGTAACAGAAAGTAATAGTCAATGATCAATTGGGCAGCTCTCCATTTTATTCAGGAATGTTGAGTGTTACTGTTAGGCAAACTGTAACAGTGTTAGGCAAACTGTAACAGTGTTAGGCAAACTGTAACAGTGTTAGGCAAACTGTAACAGAAAGTAATAGTCAATGATCAATTGGGCAGCTCTCCATTTTATTCAGGAATGTTGAGTGTTACTGTTAGGCAAACTGTTACAGTGTTACGCAAACTGTAACAGAAAGGAAAAGTCAATGATCAATTGGGCAGCTCTCATTTCATTCAGGGGTGTTGAGTGTTAGGCACACTTGCAGTTTAGCTACCCCCACCCAATGCTCTCATTGAAAATGATCACTAAGAATCATCACTGTGCCTTGCTGGGCAGAGGTGTTCAGTAAGAATCATCACTGTGCCTTGCTGGGCAGAGGTGATCACTAAGAATCATCACCGTGCCTTGCTGGGCAGAGGTGATCACTAAGAATCAGCACTGTGCCTTGCTGGGCAGAGGTGTTCACTAAGAATCAGCACTGTGCCTTGCTGGGCAGAGGTGTTCACTAAGAATCATCACTGTGCCTTGCTGGGCAGAGGTGTTCAGTAAGAATCAGCACTGTGCCTTGCTGGGCAGAGGTGTTCACTAAGAATCAGCACTGTGCCTTGCTGGGCAGAGGTGTTCAGTAAGAATCATCACTGTGCCTTGCTGGGCAGAGGTGTTCAGTAAGAATCATCACTGTGCCTTGCTGGGCAGAGGTGTTCACTAAGAATCAGCACTGTGCCTTGCTGGGCAGAGGTGTTCAGTAAGAATCATCACTGTGCCTTGCTGGGCAGAGGTGTTCAGTAAGAATCATCACCGTGCCTTGCTGGGCAGAGGTGTTCAGTAAGAATCATCACTGTGCCTTGCTGGGCAGAGGTGTTCAGTAAGAATCATCACTGTGCCTTGCTGGGCAGAGGTGTTCAGTAAGAATCAGCACAGGGTCCAGGGGCAGCCCCCCTGAAGCTGAAGCAAAAATGCAATTGCAGAGATCGTTTCCATAGCTCTCCTGCAATCTGGGAATGGGTGAGTAACAGATTACGATTTGACATCATAGTTCTGTTGGCAGACGACAGTTGACACTTTGTAAAGTGACTGTCTAAGTTGCTGAGACATGACAAGTCACATTACCTTTTTACAAGAAATACAAAAGATCTATGGTTAAAATCATATTTTTATGACTAAGATTTTTACTGACATTTCAGAAACACAACTATAAAGTTATAAAGCCGTTCAAATAGAAGATAATAATTAGATCATAAGTGAAATACGATGTCAGTGGATCCAAACATGACTCTCAATTGAGTTTTTCTAAGCAACATTTTTAACATATTCATACGTTTAACATCATAAATATCATTTGGTGAATTGAAATATAGTTGTAACTTACCTTTCTGTGAAGTTTGTAGCTTTCATGACACAAAATTCATGCTGATAATGTTGAATTGAATTAAAATAAGTATGTGTGAATATGACTCGGCCGCCATTTTTGTTGTTGTATTTTCACTTCCGGTGGTTGGAAGACCCAGATTCAAAATGACCCAGATTCAAAATGTCCCCAACCACAGTTAACGGATCAACTTTTTTTTTTTTAACAAAATTTTAAAAATACGGAATTTCCGTCTCAGCAGAAAACTTAATTTACGGATTTCCGTTTATACGGAAGGTAGTAGCACCCATGCAAGATCGGTCCTTTACGCAGATTTTTTTGTTTCCACGGAAGTTTTGAAACATTTCGGCAGGTTTTCCGCGAAACGCGGAATTCTTTCATGCCTGCTAAGAATCAGCACTGTGCCTTGCTGGGCCAAGGTGTTCACTAACAATCAGCACTGTGCCTTGCTGGGCCAAGGTGTTCACTAACAATCAGCACTGTGCCTTGCTGGGTCAAGGTGTTCACCAACAATCAGCACTGTGCCTTGCTGGGCCAAGGTGTTCACTAACAATCAGCACTGTGCCTTGCTGGGCCAAGGTGTTCACCAACAATCAGCACTGTGCCTTGCTGGGCCAAGGTGTTCACCAACAATCAGCACTGTGCCTTGCTGGGCCAAGGTGTTCACCAACAATCAGCACTGTGCCTTGCTGGGCCAAGGTGTTCACTAACAATCAGCACTGTGCCTTGCTGGGCCAAGGTGTTCACCAACAATCAGCACTGTGCCTTGCTGGGCCAAGGTGTTCACTAACAATCAGCACTGTGCCTTGCTGGGCCAAGGTGTTCACCAACAATCAGCACTGTGCCTTGCTGGGCAGAGTTGTTCACTAACAATCAGCACTGTGCCTTGCTGGGCCAAGGTGTTCACTAACAATCAGCACTGTGCCTTGCTGGGCAGAGGTGTTCACCAACAATCAGCACTGTGCCTTGCTGGGCCAAGGTGTTCACTAACAATCAGCACTGTGCCTTGCTGGGCCAAGGTGTTCACTAACAATCAGCACTGTGCCTTGCTGGGCAGAGGTGTTCACCAACAATCAGCACTGTGCCTTGCTGGGCCAAGGTGTTCACCAACAATCAGCACTGTGCCTTGCTGGGCCAAGGTGTTCACCAACAATCAGCACTGTGCCTTGCTGGGCAGAGGTGTTCACTAACAATCAGCACTGTGCCTTGCTGGGCAGAGGTGTTCACCAACAATCAGCACTGTGCCTTGCTGGGCCAAGGTGTTCACCAACAATCAGCACTGTGCCTTGCTGGGCCAAGGTGTTCACTAACGATCAGCACTGTGCCTTGCTGGGCAGAGGTGTTCACTAACAATCAGCACTGTGCCTTGCTGGGCCAGAGGTGTTCACCAACAATCAGCACTGTGCCTTGCTGGGCCAAGGTGTTCACTAACAATCAGCACTGTGCCTTGCTGGGCCAAGGTGTTCACTAACAATCAGCACTGTGCCTTGCTGGGCCAAGGTGTTCACTAAGAATCATCACTGTGCCTTGCTGGGCAGAGGTGTTCACTAAGAATCATCACTGTGCCTTGCTGGGCAGAGGTGTTCACTAACAATCAGCACTGTGCCTTGCTGGGCAGAGGTGTTCACTAAGAATCAGCACTGTGCCTTGCTGGGCAGAGGTGTTCACTAACAATCAGCACTGTGCCTTGCTGGGCAGAGGTGTTCACTAACAATCAGCACTGTGCCTTGCTGGGCAGAGGTGTTCACTAACAATCAGCACTGTGCCTTGCTGGGCAGAGGTGTTCACTAAGAATCAGCACTGTGCCTTGCTGGGCCAAGGTGTTCACTAACAATCAGCACTGTGCCTTGCTGGGCAGAGGTGTTCACTAAGAATCAGCACTGTGCCTTGCTGGGCCAAGGTGTTCACTAACAATCAGCACTGTGCCTTGCTGGGCCAAGGTGTTCACCAACAATCAGCACTGTGCCTTGCTGGGCAGAGTTGTTCACTAACAATCAGCACTGTGCCTTGCTGGGCCAAGGTGTTCACTAACAATCAGCACTGTGCCTTGCTGGGCCAAGGTGTTCACCAACAATCAGCACTGTGCCTTGCTGGGTCAAGGTGTTCACTAACAATCAGCACTGTGCCTTGCTGGGCCAAGGTGTTCACTAACAATCAGCACTGTGCCTTGCTGGGCCAAGGTGTTCACTAACAATCAGCACTGTGCCTTGCTGGGCCAAGGTGTTCACCAACAATCAGCACTGTGCCTTGCTGGGCGGAGGTGTTCACTAACAATCAGCACTGTGCCTTGCTGGGCCAAGGTGTTCACTAACAATCAGCACTGTGCCTTGCTGGGCCAAGGTGTTCACCAACAATCAGCACTGTGCCTTGCTGGGCGGAGGTGTTCACTAACAATCAGCACTGTGCCTTGCTGGGCCAAGGTGTTCACTAACAATCAGCACTGTGCCTTGCTGGGCAGAGGTGTTCACTAACAATCAGCACTGTGCCTTGCTGGGCAGAGGTGTTCATCAACAATCAGCACTGTGCCTTGCTGGGCCAAGGTGTTCACCAACAATCAGCACTGTGCCTTGCTGGGCAGTTGTTCACTAAGAATCAGCACTGTGCCTTGCTGGGCCAAGGTGTTCACTAACAATCAGCACTGTGCCTTGCTGGGCCAAGGTGTTCACCAACAATCAGCACTGTGCCTTGCTGGGTCAAGGTGTTCACTAACAATCAGCACTGTGCCTTGCTGGGCCAAGGTGTTCACTAACAATCAGCACTGTGCCTTGCTGGGCCAAGGTGTTCACTAACAATCAGCACTGTGCCTTGCTGGGCCAAGGTGTTCACCAACAATCAGCACTGTGCCTTGCTGGGCGGAGGTGTTCACTAACAATCAGCACTGTGCCTTGCTGGGCAGAGGTGTTCACTAACAATCAGCACTGTGCCTTGCTGGGCCAAGGTGTTCACCAACAATCAGCACTGTGCCTTGCTGGGCGGAGGTGTTCACTAACAATCAGCACTGTGCCTTGCTGGGCCAAGGTGTTCACTAACAATCAGCACTGTGCCTTGCTGGGCCAAGGTGTTCATCAACAATCAGCACTGTGCCTTGCTGGGCCAAGGTGTTCACCAACAATCAGCACTGTGCCTTGCTGGGCAGTTGTTCACTAAGAATCAGCACTGTGCCTTGCTGGGCAGAGGTGTTCACTAAGAATCAGCACTGTGCCTTGCTGGGCAGAGGTGTTCACTAACAATCAGCACTGTGCCTTGCTGGGCAGAGGTGTTCACTAACAATCAGCACTGTGCCTTGCTGGGCAGAGGTGTTCACTAACAATCAGCACTGTGCCTTGCTGGGCCAAGGTGTTCACTAACAATCAGCACTGTGCCTTGCTGGGCAGAGGTGTTCACTAAGAATCAGCACTGTGCCTTGCTGGGCAGAGGTGTTCACCAACAATCAGCACTGTGCCTTGCTGGGCCAAGGTGTTCACCAACAATCGGCACTGTGCCTTGCTGGGCCAAGGTGTTCACTAACAATCAGCACTGTGCCTTGCTGGGCCAAGGTGTTCACTAACAATCAGCACTGTGCCTTGCTGGGCAGAGGTGTTCATTAACAATCAGCACTGTGCCTTGCTGGGCAGAGGTGTTCACCAACAATCAGCACTGTGCCTTGCTGGGCAGAGGTGTTCACTAACAATCAGCACTGTGCCTTGCTGGGCAGAGGTGTTCACCAACAATCAGCACTGTGCCTTGCTGGGCCAAGGTGTTCACCAACAATCAGAACTGTGCCTTGCTGGGCCAAGGCATAGGGTTAGCTTCATCAAACGAGACTGAAAGCAGTAAACATAAGTATGTGTGGGTGTGTTTAAACTGCACCTTTGCCTAGTATTCATTATTATCCTATGGCATTCAGTGTGTGTGTTTAAACTGCACCTTTGCCTAGTATTCATTATTATCCTATGGCATTCAGTGTGTGTGTTTAAACTGCACCTTTGCCTAGTATTCATTATTATCCTATGGCATTCAGTGTGTGTTTAAACTGCACCTTTGCCTAGTATTCATTATTATCCTATGGCATTCAGTGTGTGTGTTTAAACTGCACCTTTGCCTAGTATTCATTATTATCCTATGGCATTCAGTGTGTGTGTTTAAACTGCACCTTTGCCTAGTATTCATTATTATCCTATGGCATTCAGTGTGTGTGTTTAAACTGCACCTTTGCCTAGTATTCATTATTATCCTATGGCATTCAGTGTGTGTGTTTAAACTGCACCTTTGCCTAGTATTCATTATTATCCTATGACATTCAGTGTGTGTGTTTAAACTGCACCTTTGCCTAGTATTCATTATTATCCTATGGCATTCAGTGTGTGTGTTTAAACTGCACCTTTGCCTAGTATTCATTATTATCCTATGACATTCAGTGTGTGTGTTTAAACTGCACCTTTGCCTAGTATTCATTATTATCCTATGGCATTCAGTGTGTGTGTTTAAACTGCACCTTTGCCTAGTATTCATTATTATCCTATGGCATTCAGTGTGTGTTTAAACTGCACCTTTGCCTAGTATTCATTATTATCCTATGGCATTCAGTGTGTGTGTTTAAACTGCACCTTTGCCTAGTATTCATTATTATCCTATGGCATTCAGTGTGTGTGTTTAAACTGCACCTTTGCCTAGTATTCATTATTATCCTATGGCATTCAGTGTGTGTGTTTAAACTGCACCTTTGCCTAGTATTCATTATTATCCTATGGCATTCAGTGTGTGTGTTTAAACTGCACCTTTGCCTAGTATTCATTATTATCCTATGGCATTCAGTGTGTGTTTAAACTGCACCTTTGCCTAGTATTCATTATTATCCTATGGCATTCAGTGTGTGTGTTTAAACTGCACCTTTGCCTAGTATTCATTATTATCCTATGGCATTCAGTGTGTGTGTTTAAACTGCACCTTTGCCTAGTATTCATTATTATCCTATGACATTCAGTGTGTGTGTTTAAACTGCACCTTTGCCTAGTATTCATTATTATCCTATGACATTCAGTGTGTGTGTTTAAACTGCACCTTTGCCTAGTATTCATTATTATCCTATGGCATTCAGTGTGTGTGTTTAAACTGCACCTTTGCCTAGTATTCATTATTATCCTATGACATTCAGTGTGTGTGTTTAAACTGCACCTTTGCCTAGTATTCATTATTATCCTATGGCATTCAGTGTGTGTGTTTAAACTGCACCTTTGCCTAGTATTCATTATTATCCTATGGCATTCAGTGTGTGTGTTTAAACTGCACCTTTGCCTAGTATTCATTATTATCCTATGGCATTCAGTGTGTGTGTTTAAACTGCACCTTTGCCTAGTATTCATTATTATCCTATGGCATTCAGTGTGTGTGTTTAAACTGCACCTTTGCCTAGTATTCATTATTATCCTATGACATTCAGTGTGTGTGTTTAAACTGCACCTTTGCCTAGTATTCATTATTATCCTATGGCATTCAGTGTGTGTGTTTAAACTGCACCTTTGCCTAGTATTCATTATTATCCTATGACATTCAGTGTGTGTGTTTAAACTGCACCTTTGCCTAGTATTCATTATTATCCTATGGCATTCAGTGTGTGTTTAAACTGCACCTTTGCCTAGTATTCATTATTATCCTATGACATTCAGTGTGTGTGTTTAAACTGCACCTTTGCCTAGTATTCATTATTATCCTATGGCATTCAGTGTGTGTGTTTAAACTGCACCTTTGCCTAGTATTCATTATTATCCTATGGCATTCAGTGTGTGTTTAAACTGCACCTTTGCCTAGTATTCATTATTATCCTATGACATTCAGTGTGTGTGTTTAAACTGCACCTTTGCCTAGTATTCATTATTATCCTATGGCATTCAGTGTGTGTTTAAACTGCACCTTTGCCTAGTATTCATTATTATCCTATGGCATTCAGTGTGTGTGTTTAAACTGCACCTTTGCCTAGTATTCATTATTATCCTATGACATTCAGTGTGTGTGTTTAAACTGCACCTTTGCCTAGTATTCATTATTATCCTATGGCATTCAGTGTGTGTTTAAACTGCACCTTTGCCTAGTATTCATTATTATCCTATGGCATTCAGTGTGTGTTTAAACTGCACCTTTGCCTAGTATTCATTATTATCCTATGGCATTCAGTGTGTGTGTTTAAACTGCACCTTTGCCTAGTATTCATTATTATCCTATGGCATTCAGTGTGTGTGTTTAAACTGCACCTTTGCCTAGTATTCATTATTATCCTATGGCATTCAGGCCCTTTACTCAAATGGCTCTTAACATTGCTTGACATTTTTCTCAAGTCAGAGTAAATCTCTACAAAGCTTAAAACGAAACAGTCAGACAGGTCTTACCCACAAGGTGAAGGCCTTTTGTTGCAGAGACTTGCTGAAGGAGACCACACAGCTGCAAAACCAAACAATAATGATGTGTCAAATTACAAACAAACCAACCAACCAAACCAGGCAGTACCATATGGCGGCATGGCCACAAACCAACCAACCAACCAAACCAGGCAGTACCATATGGCCACCAACCAACCAACCAACCAGCCACACCAGGCAGTACCATATGGCCACCAACCAACCAACCAAACCAGGCAGTACCATATGGCCACAAACCAACCAGCCACACCAGGCAGTACCATATGGCCACAAACCAACCAGCCACACCAGGCAGTACCATATGGCCACAGACCAACCAACCAACCAACCAAACCAGGCAGTACCATATGGCGGCATGGCCACAAACCAACCAACCAACCAAACCAGGCAGTACCATATGGCCACAAACCAACCAACCAACCAAACCAGGCAGTACCATATGGCCACAAACCAACCAACCAACCAGCCACACCAGGCAGTACCATATGGCCACAGACCAACCAACCAACCAACCAACCAAACCAGGCAGTACCATATGGCGGCATGGCCACAAACCAACCAACCAACCAAACCAGGCAGTACCATATGGCCACAGACCAACCAACCAAACCAGGCAGTACCATATGGCCACCAACCAACCAACCAACCAGCCACACCAGGCAGTACCATATGTCCACAGACCAACCTACCAACCAAACCAGGCAGTACCATATGGCCACAAACCAACCAACCAACCAGCCACACCAGGCAGTACCATATGGCCACCAACCAACCAACCAGCCACACCAGGCAGTACCATATGGCCACAAACCAACCAACCAAACCAGGCAGTACCATATGGCCACCAACCAACCAACCAACCAAACCAGGCAGTACCATATGGCCACAAACCAACCAACCGACCAGCCACACCAGGCAGTACCATATGGCCACCAACCAACCAAACAGCCACACCAGGTAGTACCATATGGCCACAGACCAACCAGCCACACCAGGCAGTACCATATGGCCACAGACCAACCAACCAACCAACCAAACCAGGCAGTACCATATGGCCACCAACCAACCAACCAACCAACCAGCCACACCAGGCAGTACCATATGGCCACCAACCAACCAACCAACCAGCCACACCAGGCAGTACCATATGGCCACAAACCAACCAACCAAACCAGGCAGTACCATATGTCACGGACCAGAAGGGTGTGAACAATGAAAATAAAACAAACCCATTCTAGCTAACACCCCAACAACACAGACACAGTGATTTCAAGTAGGCGTAAAAGCAACAAAGCAATTTATTTAAAACCAAATCAATATCTCTTTCACACAATCAAACCGCCAAGTAAACAAACCCCAGGCAATTTAACACACTAAATAAACAATGTCCCATTACAAATGTTACCCACCGATAATAATGTCCCAATAATATGATACAACCTTCACTTAATAACCTATTCAAAAAAAATAAACGTTGAATCAAAAGAAACTAAGAAAGGGAAACAACAGCTGAAGGCTTACAAAATTATTACTTTTAAGAAAACTGACTTCCCTCCCTTTAATTATAAAATTAAACTAGGCTTATGATAGGAAGCTGAAGCTTAATTTGAATTATTTTGAATCTATTGAAGGGAAGAGAAGTTACGCGAGAGATGCGGTAGCAGATCACGTGACGGCAAGAGTCAGGCTTTAGCGTCGTTGTGTCCACTAGGACTACGATAGGGAGGGCATGTCTAATTGAACCATTTCAAATCCAAAGAAAGGAGGGCGTGTAACTTCTCTTCCCTTCAATAGATTCAAAATAATTCAAATTAAACTTCAGCTTCCTATCGTAAGCCTAGTTTAATTTTATAATTATTTCTCATCCATTTCTCGTCCAGAGAAATTACGCGAGACTTTAGAGAACCTAGGGGACAAAAACAACATACCCAAACCAAATGAAGCGTAGGCTTCAACATAAAGCACCAAACATACCAGATATATACACCGAACAGGCCCACCTTCCCAATAGCTGCATGCAGACCCACCACCTCTGGCTACCCAAACCAAATGAAGCGTAGGCTTCAACATAAAGCACCAAACATACCAGATATATACACCGAACAGGCCCACCTTCCCAATAGCTGCATGCAGACCCACCACCTCTGGCTACCCAAACCAAATGAAGCGTAGGCTTCAACATAAAGCACCAAACATACCAGATATATACACCGAACAGGCCCACCTTCCCAATAGCTGCATGCAGACCCACCACCTCTGGCTACCCAAACCAAATGAAGCGTAGGCTTCAACATAAAGCACCAAACATACCAGATATATACACCGAACAGGCCCACCTTCCCAATAGCTGCATGCAGACCCACCACCTCTGGCTACCCAAACCAAATGAAGCGTAGGCTTCAACATAAAGCACCAAACATACCAGATATATACACCGAACAGGCCCACCTTCCCAATAGCTGCATGCAGACCCACCACCTCTGGCTACCCAAACCAAATGAAGCGTAGGCTTCAACATAAAGCACCAAACATACCAGATATATACACCGAACAGGCCCACCTTCCCAACAGCTGCATGCAGACCCACCACCTCTGGCTACCCAAACCAAATGAAGCGTAGGCTTCAACATAAAGCACCAAACATACCAGATTATACACACTGAACAGAGTAATGGATCATCAGCATCCAAATTATATTCTATGTATATAGTCTATGTATATAGGTATACATCTACTATTACTACGGCACTACACTCCGAGTCAAATGTAGGGAAATACCCCACATCTACTATTACTATGTCACTTCACTCCGAGTCAAATGTAGGGAAAACACCCCACATCTACTATTGCTATGTCACTTCACTCCGAGTCAAATGTAGGGAAATACCCCACACCTACTATTACTATGTCACTTCACTCCGAGTCAAATGTAGGGAAATACCCCACACCTACTATTACTACGTCACTTCACTCCGAGTCAAATGTAGGGAAATACCCCACATCTACTATTACTACGTCACTTCACTCCGAGTCAAATGTAGGGAAATACCCCACACCTACTATTACTACGTCACTTCACTCCGAGTCAAATGTAGGGAAATACCCCACACCTACTATTACTACGTCACTTCACTCCGAGTCAAATGTAGGGAAATACCCCACACCTACTATTACTACGTCACTTCACTCCGAGTCAAATGTAGGGAAATACCCCACATCTACTATTACTACGTCACTTCACTCCGAGTCAAATGTAGGGAAATACCCCACACCTACTATTACTATGTCACTTCACTCCGAGTCAAATGTAGGGAAATACCCCACACCTACTATTACTACGTCACTTCACTCCGAGTCAAATGTAGGGAAATACCCCACACCTACTATTACTACGTCACTTCACTCCGAGTCAAATGTAGGGGAAATACCCCACATCTACTATTACTATGTCACTTCACTCCGAGTCAAATGTAGGGAAATACCCCACACCTACTATTACTACGTCACTTCACTCCGAGTCAAATGTAGGGAAATACCCCACACCTACTATTACTACGTCACTTCACTCCGAGTCAAATGTAGGGAAATACCCCACACCTACTATTACTACGTCACTTCACTCCGAGTCAAATGTAGGGAAATACCCCACATCTACTATTACTACGTCACTTCACTCCGAGTCAAATGTAGGGAAATACCCCACATCTACTATTACTACGTCACTTCACTCCGAGTCAAATGTAGGGAAATACCCCACACCTACTATTACTACGTCACTTCACTCCGAGTCAAATGTAGGGAAATACCCCACATCTACTATTACTACGTCACTTCACTCCGAGTCAAATGTAGGGAAATACCCCACATCTACTATTACTACGTCACTTCACTCCGAGTCAAATGTAGGGGAAATACCCCACATCTACTATTACTACGTCACTTCACTCCGAGTCAAATGTAGGGAAATACCCCACACCTACTATTACTACGTCACTTCACTCCGAGTCAAATGTAGGGAAATACCCCACATCTACTATTACTACGTCACTTCACTCCGAGTCAAATGTAGGGAAATACCCCACACCTACTATTACTACGTCACTTCACTCCGAGTCAAATGTAGGGGAAATACCCCACATCTACTATTACTATGTCACTTCACTCCGAGTCAAATGTAGGGAAATACCCCACATCTACTATTACTACGTCACTTCACTCCGAGTCAAATGTAGGGAAATACCCCACACCTACTATTACTACGTCACTTCACTCCGAGTCAAATGTAGGGAAATACCCCACATCTACTATTACTACGTCACTTCACTCCGAGTCAAATGTAGGGGAAATACCCCACACCTACTATTACTACGTCACTTCACTCCGAGTCAAATGTAGGGAAATACCCCACATCTACTATTACTACGTCACTTCACTCCGAGTCAAATGTAGGGAAATACCCCACATCTACTATTACTACGTCACTTCACTCCGAGTCAAATGTAGGGAAATACCCCACATCTACTATTACTACGTCACTTCACTCCGAGTCAAATGTAGGGAAATACCCCACATCTACTATTACTACGTCACTTCACTCCGAGTCAAATGTAGGGAAATACCCCACACCTACTATTACTACGTCACTTCACTCCGAGTCAAATGTAGGGAAATACCCCACATCTACTATTACTACGTCACTTCACTCCGAGTCAAATGTAGGGGAAATACCCCACATCTACTATTACTACGTCACTTCACTCCGAGTCAAATGTAGGGGAAATACCCCACATCTACTATTACTACGTCACTTCACTCCGAGTCAAATGTAGGGAAATACCCCACACCTACTATTACTACGTCACTTCACTCCGAGTCAAATGTAGGGAAATACCCCACATCTACTATTACTACGTCACTTCACTCCGAGTCAAATGTAGGGAAATACCCCACATCTACTATTACTACGTCACTTCACTCCGAGTCAAATGTAGGGGAAATACCCCACACCTACTATTACTACGTCACTTCACTCCGAGTCAAATGTAGGGAAATACCCCACATCTACTATTACTACGTCACTTCACTCCGAGTCAAATGTAGGGGAAATACCCCACATCTACTATTACTACGTCACTTCACTCCGAGTCAAATGTAGGGAAATACCCCACATCTACTATTACTACGTCACTTCACTCCGAGTCAAATGTAGGGAAATACCCCACATCTACTATTACTACGTCACTTCACTCCGAGTCAAATGTAGGGAAAATACCCCACATCTACTATTACTACGTCACTTCACTCCGAGTCAAATGTAGGGAAATACCCCACATCTACTATTACTACGTCACTTCACTCCGAGTCAAATGTAGGGGAAATACCCCACACCTACTATTACTACGTCACTTCACTCCGAGTCAAATGTAGGGAAAACACCCCACACCTACTATTACTACGTCACTTCACTCCGAGTCAAATGTAGGGAAATACACCCACACCTACTATTACTACGTCACTTCACTCCGAGTCAAATGTAGGGGAAATACCCCACACCTACTATTACTACGTCACTTCACTCCGAGTCAAATGTAGGGAAATACCCCACACTTTATCAAATCCCTCACACAACAACTTAAACACAACAACTGGCGACAACTTAAAGTTAGTCTGGTTTAATGACTGGCACAACTGCACTTTGCCTTAAGTTAATTAAAGAAAAGAAACAGATCTGCAGTGCGACGACTTCTTCACACTCCTCGCAGTGTAGTTCTTCCACGAACTAAGGACAGCACCAACGGCGTCACTCCACCTCAGACTCGCGGCCCTTTACATACTAAGCAGCTGGCGTCCCAACTGAGAGCCTGTTTAAAACAAAAATAAAACTATTTTAACCCTATGTCCCTATTAAACTAATCTTCGAAACTCCCCCTTTATTTCCGCATAGCCGTACACCACTGTATCATTTAAATAGACACACCCCAATTACTGTTCACTTAACTACACGTAAATGCACTATCGCACAGACGTGACCTAAAAATAACTAGCCTAACAGCTTCTAGCTTGTCCCTTCCCAATCACAGAAACACAGTCTGTCTCCAAATGACACGAACCCACAATTCTCGTGCAGCACAAGTTGCAAACTAACAACTCAAATCCTATCTCTGCCCTCCGGTAACATATAACGGAGCAAAACCAACTGCATTAAAACAACACCAACTAAAATTTACCATTTAAAATCTCTAGGCCTATCTCTCTCTGGTTACACATTAACACTTCATTCAATTATTTAAACCTGTGCCGACAATGACTCAGCAGCTCTGCTTATTCCTAACAGGTTTAATTTGTTTTAGGTGTGTAGCCCGGTGTGTACCAACCTCTGGCCTAACTTGGAACAGTTACTGCAATACCCAATATTACGCCCGTGTGAATGCGTGCGAAGTGGGACTTAATTCATGGTTGGACTTGGCTCATGAATTAGTA
The DNA here is from genome assembly GCA_017654935.2 of Phymorhynchus buccinoides. NCBI lineage: Eukaryota > Metazoa > Mollusca > Gastropoda > Neogastropoda > Raphitomidae > Phymorhynchus > Phymorhynchus buccinoides. The sequence continues at coordinate 115,038 of JAGGCT020004113.1, forward strand.
ACGAACAACACAACATGAAATCTTTACTTGGCCTACAACACATCCCCCGCCCCACACTAGGACATATGGAAACCTACAATGATGACTCGGCTACTGTCTTTTTAATCGAGTCGACTTATTCCACCCCACAAAATCTGTCCCCTGCCTATTGTGGCGTTGTTGTGGTGTCATGTGTTTACACATTCATTCATTTAATTTAGAAATATTTAAAATAATATATTTACACATTCACACCTTAAACTTAACTATGCACATATCACAGCTTCAACCTGAAAATTCGGTTCGGCAAACCGACTACATTTACACAACATTTTCTCCCCTAAACTGACAATTTCCCTAAACACAACTAGTAAGTTTTTTTAACCAACCTTTGTCCCTAGGAAATGACTCCTGTCATTGTTTGTTTTTCTTCTATGCCTACTCTGACACACCTTACTCCTATCACACCCTATCACCAAGAAAAACTCACTACCGCCTCTGCTCTTCCCGTGACAATTAAACTTAACCCAAAATCCTAACCGAGTGCCGAAATTAATTAACAAGACGCACCTAACCATCTCCTGACCAATGGCATACGTCACAGCTTCCCGAAACCGGTCTACCAACAGCTAGGCTCTCCTTCCAGAAACGCAGCAAAGAGGGTCCCCTTTTCGTCTGACAGCTCTCCTGACTCGTCTACAGTTCAGGCAGACAGCATGGCTTTTCTTGACGCCGTTTAGCGACAGCGTTTCACCCCACAAATATCGAGTTTGGGGTGAAACTACAGCTTCCTTCGACCGGTTAACTAGAAACGAAATCTTGTATAAAGCACAGAGGGAGAAAGAATCGAAAGTTTCCCTCTGCGCAACGGACAACAAAATAAGCAGACGACAATTTGTCCAAACAACTACACCTTAAATATGGCTCTGCAGTTCAAAGGACTGATTCTGATTGGAGCTACCCTAGACCAATGAAAACTAAGTTGAAATGGCGTGATGTAAAACAAAGTCCACAATTTCAGAAGCTGCCCAAACGCCTAATCCACACAAGCAGAAACGGATTTCGTATAGGAAACTTGAAACCAAGAAAGAGAAAGGATTAACATAGTAGCGGGAAAGCTTAATAAACAAAACCTAATATCCACTTCGTGACAGGAGAGAACTAGCCTTGAAAATAAACAAGAGAAAAGTTAAATGGTATCCACTCATTATAAAGTGATCTGTGACAAACCAACCAACCAACCAACCAAACCAGGCAGTACCATATGGTCACAGACCAACCAACCAATCAAACCAGGCAGTACCATATGGCGGCATGGCCACAAACCAACCAACCAACCAAACCAGGCAGTACCATATGGTCACAGACCAACCAACCAATCAAACCAGGCAGTACCATATGGCGGCATGGCCACAAACCAACCAACCAACCAAACCAGGCAGTACCATATGGCGGCATGGCCATAAACCAACCAACCAACCAGCCACACCAGGCAGTACCATATGGCCACCAACCAACCAAACCAGGCAGTACCATATGGCCACCAACCAACCAACCCTAACCAACCAACCAAACTAGGCAGTACCATATGCCACAGACCAACCAACCAACCAACCAACCAGCCACACCAGGCAGTACCATATGGCCACCAACCAACCAAACCAGGCAGTACCATATGGCCACCAACCAACCAACCCTAACCAACCAACCAAACTAGGCAGTACCATATGCCACAGACCAACCAACCAACCAGCCACACCAGGCAGTACCATATGGCCACCAACCAACCAAACCAGGCAGTACCATATGGCCACCAACCAACCAACCCTAACCAACCAGCCACACCAGGCAGTACCATATGGCCACAAACCAACCAACCAACCAGCCACACCAGGCAGTACCATATGGCCACCAACCAACCAACCTAACCAACCAGCCACACCAGGCAGTACCATATGGCCACAAACCAACCAACCAACCAAACCAGGCAGTACCATATGGCCACCAACCAACCAACCCTAACCAACCAGCCACACCAGGCAGTACCATATGGCCACAAACCAACCAACCAACCAAACCAGGCAGTACCATATGGCCACAAACCAACCAACCAACCAAACCAGGCAGTACCATATGGCCACCAACCAACCAACCAACCAACCAAACCAGGCAGTACCATATCGATGGCTTGGAGTCAAAACGGACTAACTCGAAATGGCCTGTTTCGAGAAAAGCGCTGCTAAAGTTTTGAATAATTCCTGTAAAAAATCTAAGCTTCCAAATTACAGGAATTTTGGAGTGGTGGTGTATTGGGGTCTCAAAGATATTATTGCAAATTCGGGAGTCATTTAGAATAACAACAATGGAGTATTTGACATTTTTGTTAGATAGTCCGTTTTGACACGAAATTGGTGGCCTTGAGACCTCCAAGCCATTTTGGGTCAAACTGGACCAACTAAAACTTGGTCCCTTTTGACTCAAATTGTTTTGGTATTGCAAGGTCTATGTTTTTGGGTAAAAACGGGATAACTTTCAGATAAATGGGTTTGATTCAAAATCGTTATGAGTATATAGATATAAAATACGGTCAAAAGAGACCATGATGTGAAGTTAGACCACTAATATTTCCCTTACAGTTTTTAATCTGATTCACGCACATAGGAGTCAGTAAGAAGCAAGGCACACATCTCAACTCTCACTGTGTGGGCTGTGGTTGTTTGGTCACATTAATACATTTAATATTGTACTGAAATGCAGTGCCTGCATGACTTGTGTGGGTGTGCAAGCAATTGCGTGTGTGTGTGTGTGTGTGTGCGTGTGCGCGGGGGGTCGGTCGGGGGGGGGGGGGGGGGGGGTTCTGCATGTGTATTTATATGAGTTTGTGTTAAAGAGGTGAGTGCATGTGTAATCATTTTGTGCATATGTGCGCGTGTGTGTGTATGTGCACGCATACTGGCTGAATGTTTTAATAGAACTCCCAGTTATAAGGAATTCTTTTTGTTACAATGCCTCTCTATAATTGTATTTCCAAATTGATTTAGATGGAGTTGGTGTAAGTTATTTCCTTCATATTAAAACAAACTGGGAGTGCACCTTGACTATATATGTTATATAAATAGGGTAACAAATGAGTGTTCTTGCAAAGTTTCAGGCGTTTGCCATTGTTTTAAAGGGACTTAATGATGCTTTTAGACTCTGATCGTAGTCAAAATATTGATTTTAGAGGGGGCTGGGGTAGGTATTTCCTCTTGTGTTCAAAAATGGCATGGGATTGTACCTTTTTATTTGTTTTATATGACAAGAACATAGTAAATATTATTCCTGCAAAGTGTGAGGCAATTGTCGTTCCTTTTAAGGGACGTACGATGATGTTAGTCTCTGACTGTAGTCAAAATATTTATTTTAGAGGGAGGAGGGGTAAGTGTTTCCTCTTGTGTTTAAAAATGGCATGGGATTGTACGTTTGTTATTTGTTTATATGACAAGCACATACTAAATATTATTCCTGTAAAGTTTCAGACAATTGTCGTTACTTTTAAGAGACTTATGATGATTTTAGTCTCTGATTGTAGTCAGAATATTAAATTTAGAGGGGGGTGGGGTAATATTTTCTC
>JAGGCT020004113.1:119129-146629 GCA_017654935.2 Phymorhynchus buccinoides
CATATGGTACTGCCTGGTTTGGTTGGTTGGTTGGTTGGTTTGTGGCCATATGGTACTGCCTGGTGGTGGCTGGTTGGTTGGTTGGTTTGTGGTTGGTTGGTATGGTACTGCCTGGTTTGGTTTGGTTGGTTGGTTTGGTCTGTGGCCATATGGTACTGCCTGGTTTGGTTGGTTGGTTGGTTGGTTTGGGCCATATGGTACTGCCTGGTTTGGTTGGTTGGTTGGTTTGTGGCCATATGGTACTGCCTGGTGTGGCTGGTTGGTTGGTTGGTTGGTGGCCATATGGTACTGCCTGGTTTGGTTGGTTGGTTGGTCTGTGGCCATATGGTACTGCCTGGTTTGGTTGTTGGTTGGTTGGTTTGTGGCCATATGGTACTGCCTGGTTTGGTTGGTTGGTTGGTTGGTGGCCATATGGTACTGCCTGGTTTGGTTGGTTGGTTGGTTGGTTATGGTGGCCATATGGTACTGCCTGGTGTGGCTTGGTTGGTTGGTTGGTTGGTGTGGCCATATGGTACTGCCTGGTTTGGTTGGTTTGGTCTGTGGCCATATGGTTGCCTGTTGGTTGGTTGGGTTGGGCCATATGGTACTGCCTGGTGTGGTTTGGTGGTTGGTTGGTTGGTTTGTGGCCATATGGTACTGCCTGGTTTGGTTGGTTGGTTGGTTGGTTGTGGCCATATGGTACTGCCTGGTGTGGTTGGTTGGTTGGTTGGTTGGTTGGTGGCCATATGGTACTGCCTGGTTTGGCTGGTTGGTTGGTTGGTTGGTTGGTGGCCATATGGTACTGCCTGGTGTTTTGGTTGGTTGGTTGGTTGTGGCCATATGGTACTGCCTGGTTTGGTTGGTTGGTTGGTTGGTGGGTTGGTTGGTTGGTGGCCATATGGTAGTGCCTGGTTTGGTTGGTTGGTTGGTTGGTCTGTGGCCATATGGTACTGCCTGGTTTGGTTGGTTGGTTGGTTGGTGGCCATGCCACCATATGGTACTGCCTGGTTTGGTTGGTCTGTGGCCATATCGATGGCTTAGAGTCAAACTGGATTAACTTCAGATAGTCCATTTTTTGATTATTACAGAAACAAATGCGGAAAAAAATACTCTTTGTTGTCCCAAAGTTTCGTTTTGATATCTTAATAAATAAAAAAGATATAAACGTTGTTCTCTTTTGACTCAAAAATAAATCATCTTTTTTTTTGGAGTCAAACAAGATTAACTTCAGACGGTCTGCTTTGACTCCAAAATCACAAGACATTTTAGCATTTTATTTTGAGTCAAACCAGGCTATCTTACAAATAAACGAGTTTGACTCAAAATATCACAAGACATTTTAGCATTCTAATTTTGAGTCAAACCAGGCTATCTTACAAATAAACGAGTTTGACTCAAAATATCACAAGACATTTTAGCATTCTAATTTTGAGTCAAACCGGGCTATGTTACAAATAAACGAGTTTGACTCAAAATATCACAAGACATTTTAGCATTCTAATTTTGTGTCAAACCGGGCTATGTTACAAATAAACGAGTTTGACTCAAAATATCACAAGACATTTTAGCATTCTAATTTTGAGTCAAACCGGGCTATGTTACAAATAAATGAGTTTGACTCAAAATATTAATTTTGACTCTAAAAGTGGGCAACATTTTCAGTAAAAATCAGACAAAATATAAATAATCCTTTTGATACAAAAATTATTGTTAATATCAGTACTTTTATTTTGAGTCAAATTTGGACATTTCCAGATAACCAGTCTAGTACTGTTGTTTCTTGTAACAAATCTGTGTTGAGTTTGGAGTCATGTTTGTGTGTCCGTATGCGTACGTGTGCACGTGCGTTTATTGCATGTGTGCATGCGCTTAGGTGTGCGCGCGTGTGTGTGTGTGAAATCTTGATTAGTCACAATGTTAGTCTCATAACTTCTATCACTAAGTCTTACACAGTCACAGACACACACACTATCAGATGCACATAGTTTATTACATACATACACACACAGACACATACATACAGACACACGCACGCACGCACGCACGCCGACAGGGTGGGTGGAGGGATTCGTGGGGCTGAGAATTTAAGAATTTAAGTACGAAAGAATGTTAATTGCCCGCAGGCTATTGTCGGCCCAGTCATGTCTTTGAAGTGAAAGTGACACGCAGGAACAGGGGAGGGAATGGCAAGATGACGTTAATCGGATTTTCATGATTGTAGTAACAGAGGTTTGCATCACGCGCAGTTGTTATCGGGTGTCTTGGGAATAGTAAAAGGCTAACGGGATGGGTTTTGTTTGTTTCAAGAAATATATTGATTAATGTATTGTTATTTAGCTTTTTTTCTTCTGTTGGACACGCGAGTGTGTTAATTATTTGCGAGCATGCGTGCGTGCATGCGTATTTTCTAATCCTAAGAATCCTCAGAATAGCAATAACTTAAAATGTAAATTACAATGATTAGGAACTAACTATAATTCCCGCATCACTTTATTATTATCATTTTTAAATGACTAAGACAAATTCTTATAAGAACATCACTATCTCGGATCGTTCATAAAAAAAAATATATACATTTTATGTATCTGTCTATCTATCTGCCTATTCATTTATTTTAAAGAATATTTCAGTTTTTCTACTACAACTCGCACAACTCCCCCCCCCCCCCCCCCCTCTCTCTCTCTCTCTTCGTCGACTGACATGGCTTGGCCTATCTTTGATCATGCCTTCAGTAACAAGTACCGGTACGGATAGCGGAGATGTGTGACATTCCTAGGCCGCTGCGGGGTACCCTTTGATACCTTGTTGAGGTCCTCTGCCCACTAGCGCTAAGCCGACAAAAGAGCTAGGACATAATAAATTCAGCTATCTGCTCTGTTGCCTGCACTCGTAATTGACTCTTATCTCGCTCATCATAAAATGGTCAACTCGTGTCCAGCCTACTTTAAAGACACCACGCGGAGGCTCAGAAACTCATTGTAGGCCAACTGTCCCGCAATTTGCATACACATTCCTTTTCTTTTGTTACCAGCCTGTCAACCGATCCCTCCCTGTGTGTGTGTGTGTGTGTGTGTGTGTGTGTGTGTGTGTGTGTGCGTGCGTGTGTGTGTGTGTGTGTGTGTGTGTGTGTGTGTGTGTGTGTACGTGCGTGCGTGTGTGTGTGTGTGTGTGTGTGTGCATATTCGCGTGCATGCGCATGCACGTATTAGTGCGTGCATGCGTATATGTGTGTGTGCGACTAGTTCCTACCTGCACAAGCACACACACGCACGCACAAATACGCGCACGCGCACGCAAGAAATCACGCACGCGAATATGCACACACGCACGCAAACAAACACTCATGCACATAAACACGCATATGCGCACGCATGTATGCATTCAGGCGAACACGCATGCATGCACGCATGCTCGCAAAGACATATCACACACAAACACTCGCGTGTCCAACAGAAAAAAGCAAAATAACGATATATTTTTTATTTCTTAAAACAAACAAAAACCATACCGTTAGCCTTTTACTGTTCCCAAGACACCCGTTAAAGCGCGTGATCCAAAGTTACAACAGTCAAAAACAAAAATCATCCCGTCCGTTCTATTCTACCCAGTTACGGCGTGTCACGTTCAAGAGTAAATACCTACCTGAACCCCCATCTGAAATCAATATTTTGACTACGATCAGAGACTAAAATCATCATATTAAGTCCCTTAAACGTACTGACAATTGTCTCAAACTTTGCAGGAATAATGTTTATTATGTCCTTGCCATATAAAACGAATACACAAGGTACAATACCATGCCGTTTTTTTAAACAAGAGGAAATAGATTACGTAAGCCACTCCCTCTAAAATCAATATTTTGACTACGATCATAAACTAAAATCATCATAAGTCCTTTAAAAGTAACGACAATTGTCTCAGACTTAGCAGGAATAATATGTAGTATGTCTTTGTCATATAAAACTAATAGAAAAGGTACAATATCATGCCATGTTTGACAACAAGAGGAAAAACTTACCCCACCCCCTTCTAAAATCAATTTTTTGACTACGATCAGAGACTAAAATCTTCATAAATCCCTTAAAAGTAACGGCAATTGTCTCAAACTTTGCAGGAATAATATTTAGTATGTCCTTGTCATATAAAATAAATAGAAAAGGTACAATCTTATGCCATGTTTGACAACAAGAGGAAAGATTTACCCCACCCCCCTCTAAAATCAATATTTTGACTACGATCAGAGACTAAAATCATCATAAGTCCCTTAAAAATAACACAATTTGTCTGAAACTTTGCAGGAATAATATTTAGTATGATCTGGTTATATAAAACAAAGAAAAAAAGTACAATCTCATGCCATGCTTGACAACAAGAGGAAAAACTTACCCCACCCCCCTCTAAAACCAATATTTTGACTACGATAAGAGACTAAAATCATCATAAGTCCCTTACAAATAACGAAATGTATCTGAAACTTTGCAGGAATAATATTTAGTATGTTCTGGTCATATAAAACAAATACAAAAGGTACAATCTCATGCCATGTTTGATAACAAGAGGAACAACTTACCCCACCCCCCTCTAAAATCAATATTTTGACTTCAATTAGAGACTAAAATCATCAGAAATCCCTTAAAAGTAACGAAACGTGTCTCAAACTTTGCAGGAATAATATTTAGTATGTCCTTGTCATATAAAACAAATAGCAAAGGTACATTCTCATGCCATGCTTGACAACAAGAGGAAACACTTACCCCACCCCCCTCTAAAACCAATATTTTGACTACGATCAGAGACTAAAATCATCATAAGTCCCTTAAAAATAACGCAATTTGTCTGAAGATTTGCAGGAATAATTTTTAATATGGTCTGGTCATATAAAGCAAATAAAAAAGGTACAATCTCATGCCATGTTTGATAACAAGAGGAACAAGTTACCCCACCCCCCTCTAAAATCAATCTTTTGACTACGATCAGAGACTAAAATCATCATAAATCCCTTAAGCCCGTTCTTAACTGAGCGAACTCTAGTTCGTCAATCCTGGTTCGCCGGACATGTGATCGTGTACGAATAGGAATACGATCAGTACGGACAAGTTCGGAGGTTTGGATGATTTGACAAACTTTTGTCCTACTTCTTAATCGAATTATAATGAGATGCATACGTCACCACGAACTCAGCGGAAGTTGTCTTGGTCGTCGTGTGAAACACACAGGAGATACTTAATGATACTAGTCTAGAGGATCGTGTGGAAACGAAAGGAACACAGCTTCGGCTGAAAGATAATTATTAGGTCTACCTTTGATTCTAACCTCTGATTCTAACACAACCTAGGCCTACAGATAATGTATTCTGACAACTTTGTCAGTTTGTGAATGGTAGGCTGTGCATGGAGTTGTCAAATCTAGGCCTATATCAGTGCTCTCTCGCTCTCTCTCTCTCTTTCAGTCTTTGTCTCTCTCTCTCTTCCTGGTGTTTGGTGTGGATGTGATCTGTAAATATTGGCATAATGTGTGTTCTTGCACAAAAAAGGTATAGGCCTACATTTATTTTGAAGGATACAAATAAAAGCTACAGTGCTGTACTACTACACTATAATATGCCTACATCAAGGCTATATTTATTATGCAGGGGGAAATGAAAGATAGTGTGTTGACATTGACTTGTATTGACACAAAACAATGCAAGATTGCACATTAACATACTGACAACCAGTGATTGACATAGTGTGCAGCTAATTAACAATTCTCAGCAGAATTATTCCTGCAGAACAGCTGTAGTGTTTACCCACAATGGGGAAGAAATGACACTTAAGTAAAAATTGTGACCATGTCAATCAATCACTCAGTTTATATTGCACTGATCAACATGTGCCCTAATGTTATGTGATACCAATAAATAATTTGTATTTTAGAATTCGGATTTGTTCTTGAGAATCTTGTGGTTGTTTTGTAATGTCAAGAATTTACAACCACACACACACAAAAATAAAACAACAACAATAAAACAGTTGACAGTTGACAAGATTAAAAGCCAGCATTTGTCTGCATGTGCCACACACACACACACAACACAGCACACACACACACACACACACACACACACACACACAACACACACACACACACACACACACACACACGGACATACACATACACTGACACACACACACATATACACACACACATGATACACACACATACTGACACACACACACACATACACGCACGCATACCTGTGATGTTCCAAGGCCCTGGTCATAGAACAATGACTGATTAATATTGAAATATCATGTTGTGTTTTTCACTGTCAGGACAAAATGTCTGATTTTTTTTTTAACAAAGATCCATGAACTTTGTCTTATTGATTTCTGCAAGGGCATGGCATTGTCCTATTCGTTTCTCTGGTCTCAGGGCATTTTGTCATATCACCTTTTGATCCTCGGTACATTACTAAATACACACATACACACACACACGCGCGCGCGCGCGTGCGGGCGCATGCACGCAGACACACACGCGCGCACACACACACACACACACACCATTATCCACTAGTCTAAACAACTTTAAAAACAAAACAAAAAAACTGCTATTATTAGAAAGTGATTGACAGCTCATAACAACAACATAATTATACACTATACATTGTACTTTTCAGAGAATTCTCTGAATTTGGAGAAAAGTGAATGCAAAAAAACAAATCTCAGCAGGGGCTTTAAGTTTGAAGAAAATGCTCTTTCCCCAAGTTTGAACAGTTCTACATGTTCATTTCAAGAGCAACTGCTTTCTGATCACCATAAAGGGCTTTTAATCCACTGATTACACCAAGACACATCTCAAAACCTATCATATTTTCAGAGAAAAATTCTTTCCCTCCATTACCATGCCTGGCATACAGAACATAGAGAATGTGCCAAGTCTCTCTGTCCACTCATATTCTCTCTCATGACATAATGTTACAAGTACTAAATTTAGTCATACTTTGATACTGTTTCTTGCTTGGTCTTCACCATTTTGATGAATTACATTAGCCTTGTTTTTGTATACTAGAATACATGTAGTTGTACCCAGTAAGCCTGTACTTCTGTTTTCCTTCCTCCCACCTCCTACTTTTTCTCTCTCTTCACCATAGAAGATGAAATGAAAAGTAAAAGGTTTAAATTGTTTGTTTGACTCACACCATGTTTCCTTGCACTCATTTTTGTTCCACCATCACTGGGATATATATGCATCTCTCCAAATTTTTAATGAAATATTTTGTTGTTAATTTTACTCAATGAATATCTCATTACTGCTAACTGTAACAAAACATTCACAAGTGTGTATGTATAGCCACAAAGCAATACATGTACTTATGTAGTGTGCTGAAACATTTGTACATGAGCCTTGGTTTGCACACATGTACACATTGAGTTGATGATTGGCAGTGTTTTTTTAGTTAACAAACAAAGTGCATCTCAATAAAACATGACTTGTTCGAAATACATAATTAGTCTATATATACACAACAATATAAATGTATAATTACTGTCATATCCCTGCTCTACTCTTCCCTTTCATGTTTCTTGCTTTTGAGAAAATTAGAGATTTAATGTATAATTACTGTCATATCCCTGCTCTACTCTTCCCTTTCATGTTTCTTGCTTTTGAGAAAATTAGAGATTTAATGTATAATTACTGTCATATCCCTGCTCTACTCTTCCCTTTCATGTTTATATAAATTTCTTGCTTTTGAGAAAATTAGAGATTTAATGTATCCCTGCTCTACTCATCTGAAGAGAAAAATCAAAGCAAATGTACACAAATTCTGCTGGTACATGGATCATTTATTTATAAATTGTCTAAGATATTGCTACCATATTCATACATCCTGATGTGACACTCATGTTTCTTTCTCTAATTAAATGTTCTCATCGTACACACATTTCATTACATGGTACAGTATTCTTCTGTGACATGATCACACAATGTGTGCAGGTGTGCACATGGTACTGATATATTATTTGTATGCTATTGCAGCACATTCAAACACACACACACACACACACACACACACTCATGTATGGTCACACACTCTCTCATTCTTCCTTTCTCTCTCACTTGTATGTGCATGAACACATATGCATAAATAGAAACTGTAGTGTAAGGGTTCATTTACCACCCCCACCCCCATACACACACACATCCTAGACATAACTATATTAAAGTAAAAGGAGTGGGTAGGTAGAAATTGACAAATAAACATTAATTTTGTCAGAATTGAGAAAAGGAGCAAGCAAGTAATTTGTGACGCATACTGGTGCACCTGATTATATGGTGCACCCCCAAACTTAACACAAAATTCAAATTTTGTGACACTATTTTCTTACTATATTATCAGTCACATTGTAAGGGGCAGGGGTCTCAGTCTGGGCAAAAAGCATCACTTTATAGTCCATAAACAGGGTACTTCTTCTTCTTCTGTGGTGGTGGTCAGCTTTTTCTGTGGTGGTGGTCATCACTTTATAGTCCATAAACAGGGTACTTCTTCTTCTTCTGTGGTGGTGGTCAGCTTCTTTTTATAGAAGTAAATGCACACACTTTACTTTTTGACACAAACACACATACAGATGTGCACATGATACTGATTAAGTAATATTTTTATGCAATAGCATGATTATCAGTCTGAAGCACACACACAAACACAGACACACACCAGACTTTTTGTTTTTTTGTGCTGCGAGTCTTGTTGAGGTGCACAGTCAGGGATTTCAACCCTGATCGCTTCTCGGCCTTTTGGCTAAGAGTGATTCAGGAACATAAATTTTTGTTTATACCCTGGTTGGTTTGTTCAGCCCGTCGTACATGGCGAAAGCCGATACGCGACGTTAAACTGAACTTCCGTCGAGGGCAAAACTTTACACCCTTGGGCTTTGATTTCAGACAAACGCATGCAAAAATGGATTGTCACAAGCAAACATGCGTCCAAATTCTGTTTGTCTGCAGAAGCAAAACAGCTCTTCATAACCAAATGTCCCGAACCCAGACAGAAATGAACAGTCGGAATGCGCCGAGACTTGTGTACGCTCGAAACTGGTCCATTGTGTACGCCAATCTCTCTGTCGTTCTTCGTAGCTAAAAATAGACGCTAATACAAACACTTCCTTTCACGAAGAAGAGCGCTCTTGGTTTCAACCAATCAGAAACCAATCAGAAAAAAGGATCGCCAGGTTCGGAGAACATGTTGTCCGAACTCCGAACCATTGAACGAAGGGTTTGTCATCCCACTCGAACTAGGTTTGTCAAACCTAGATCGACTTTGATTAAGACACAAGGAGGATGACGAACTCTTGAACGAACGATCAAGAGTTCGTCGAACCCTGCGAACCAGGATCGTGATCCAAATGAATGGCCTATTAAGAAGGGCCTTTAAAGGTAACGACATTTGTCTCAAACTTTGCAGGAATAATATTTAGTGTGTCATTGTCATACAAAACAAATAGAAAAGGTACAATCCCATGCCATGTTTGACAACAAGAGGAAACACTTACCCCACCCCCCTCTAAAACCAATATTTTGACTACGATCAGAGACTAAAATCATCATAAGTCCCTTAAAAATAACGACAATTGTCTGAAACCTTGCAGGAATACTATTTAGTGTGTCCGTGTCATATAAAACAAATACAAAAGGTACAATCCCATGCCATTTTTTAACACAAGAGAAAATATTACCCCACCCCCCTCTAAATTTAATATTCTGACTACAATCAGAGACTAAAATCATCATAAGTCTCTTAAAAGTAACGACAATTGTCTGAAACTTTACAGGAATAATATTTAGTATGTGCTTGTCATATAAACAAATAACAAACGTACAATCCCATGCCATTTTTGAACACAAGAGGAAACACTTACCCCTCCTCCCTCTAAAATCAATATTTTGACTACAGTCAGAGACTAACATCATCGTACGTCCCTTAAAAGGAACGACAATTGCCTCACACTTTGCAGGAATAATATTTACTATGTTCTTGTCATATAAAACAAATAAAAAGGTACAATCCCAGGCCAGTTTTGAACACAAGAGAAAATACCTACCGCAACCCCCTCTAAAATCAATATTTTGACTACGATCAGAGTCTAAAAGCATCATTAAGTCCCTTTAAAACAATGGCAAACGCCTGAAACTTTGCAAGAACACTCATTGTTACCCTATTTATATAACATTATAGTCAAGGTGCACTCCCAATTTGTCTTAATATGAAGGAAATAACTTACACCAACTCCATCTAAATCAAATTGGAAATACAATTATAGAGAGGCATTGTAACAAAAAGAATTCCTTATAACTGGGAGTTCTATTAAAACATTCAGCCAGTATGCGTGCACATACACACACACGCGCACATATGCACAAAATGATTACACATGCACTCACCTCTTTACACAAACTCATATAAACACATGCAGAACCCCCCCCCCCCCCCCCCCCCCCCCCCCCCCCGCGCACCGCGCACAGCACGCACACACACACACACACACGCAATTGCTTGCACACCCACACAAGTCATGCAGGCACTGCATTTCAGTACAATATTAAATGTATTAATGTGACCAAACAACCACAGCCCACACAGTGAGAGTTGAGATGTGTGCCTTGCTTCTTACTGACTCCTATGTGCGTGAATCAGATTAAAAACTGTAAGGGAAATATTAGTGGTCTAACTTCACATCATGGTCTCTTTTGACCGTATTTTAAATCTATATACTCAAACGATTTTGAATCAAACCCATTTTTCTGAAAGTTATCCCGTTTTTACCCTAAAACATAGACCTTGCAATACCAAAACAATTTGAGTCAAAAGGGACCAAGTTTTAGTTGGTCCAGTTTGACCCAAAATGGCTTGGAGGTCTCAAGGCCACCAATTTCGTGTCAAAACGGACTATCTAACAAAAATGTCAAATACTCCATTGTTGTTATTCTAAATGACTCCCGAATTTGCAATAATATCTTTGAGACCCCAATACACGACCACTCCAAAATTCCTGTAATTTGGAAGCTTAGCATTTTTACAGGAATTATTCAAAACTTTAGCAGCGCTTTTCTCGAAACAGGCCATTTCGAGTTAGTCCGTTTTGACTCCAAGCCATCGATATGGTACTGCCTGGTTTGGTTGGTTGGTTGGTTGGTTGGTGGCCATATGGTACTGCCTGGTTTGGTTGGTTGGTTGGTTTGTGGCCATATGGTACTGCCTGGTTTGGTTGGTTGGTTGGTTTGTGGCCATATGGTACTGCCTGGTGTGGCTGGTTGGTTAGGGTTGGTTGGTTGGTGGCCATATGGTACTGCCTGGTTTGGTTGGTTGGTTGGTTTGTGGCCATATGGTACTGCCTGGTGTGGCTGGTTGGTTAGGGTTGGTTGGTTGGTGGCCATATGGTACTGCCTGGTGTGGCTGGTTGGTTGGTTGGTTTGTGGCCATATGGTACTGCCTGGTGTGGCTGGTTGGTTAGGGTTGGTTGGTTGGTGGCCATATGGTACTGCCTGGTTTGGTTGGTTGGTGGCCATATGGTACTGCCTGGTGTGGCTGGTTGGTTGGTTGGTCTGTGGCATATGGTACTGCCTAGTTTGGTTGGTTGGTTAGGGTTGGTTGGTTGGTGGCCATATGGTACTGCCTGGTTTGGTTGGTTGGTGGCCATATGGTACTGCCTGGTGTGGCTGGTTGGTTGGTTGGTTGGTTGGTCTGTGGCATATGGTACTGCCTAGTTTGGTTGGTTGGTTAGGGTTGGTTGGTTGGTGGCCATTTGGTACTGCCTGGTTTGGTTGGTTGGTGGCCATATGGTACTGCCTGGTGTGGCTGGTTGGTTGGTTGGTTTATGGCCATGCCGCCATATGGTACTGCCTGGTTTGGTTGGTTGGTTGGTTTGTGGCCATGCCGCCATATATGGTACTGGTTGGTTTCTGTGATTGGTTGGTTGGTTGGTTGGTTTGTGGCCATATGGTATATGCTGCCTGGTTTGATTGGTTGGTTGGTCTGTGACCATATGGTTGGTTTGGTTGGTTGGTTGGTTGTCACAGATCACTTTATAATGAGTGGATACCATTTAACTTTTCTCTTGTTTATTTTCAAGGCTAGTTCTCTCCTGTCACGAAGTGGATATTAGGTTTTGTTTATTAAGCTTTCCCGCTACTATGTTAATCCTTTCTCTTTCTTGGTTTCAAGTTTCCTATACGAAATCCGTTTCTGCTTGTGTGGATTAGGCGTTTGGGCAGCTTCTGAAATTGTGGACTTTGTTTTACATCACGCCATTTCAACTTAGTTTTCATTGGTCTAGGGTAGCTCCAATCAGAATCAGTCCTTTGAACTGCAGAGCCATATTTAAGGTGTAGTTGTTTGGACAAATTGTCGTCTGCTTATTTTGTTGTCCGTTGCGCAGAGGGAAACTTTCGATTCTTTCTCCCTCTGTGCTTTATACAAGATTTCGTTTCTAGTTAACCGGTCGAAGGAAGCTGTAGTTTCACCCCAAACTCGATATTTGTGGGGTGAAACGCTGTCGCTAAACGGCGTCAAGAAAAGCCATGCTGTCTGCCTGAACTGTAGACGAGTCAGGAGAGCTGTCAGACGAAAAGGGGACCCTCTTTGCTGCGTTTCTGGAAGGAGAGCCTAGCTGTTGGTAGACCGGTTTCGGGAAGCTGTGACGTATGCCATTGGTCAGGAGATGGTTAGGTGCGTCTTGTTAATTAATTTCGGCACTCGGTTAGGATTTTGGGTTAAGTTTAATTGTCACGGGAAGAGCAGAGGCGGTAGTGAGTTTTTCTTGGTGATAGGGTGTGATAGGAGTAAGGTGTGTCAGAGTAGGCATAGAAGAAAAACAAACAATGACAGGAGTCATTTCCTAGGGACAAAGGTTGGTTAAAAAAACTTACTAGTTGTGTTTAGGGAAATTGTCAGTTTAGGGGAGAAAATGTTGTGTAAATGTAGTCGGTTTGCCGAACCGAATTTTCAGGTTGATGCTGTGATATGTGCATAGTTAAGTTTAAGGTGTGAATGTGTAAATATATTATTTTAAATATTTCTAAATTAAATGAATGAATGTGTAAACACATGACACCACAACAACGCCACAATAGGCAGGGGACAGATTTTGTGGGGTGGAATAAGTCGACTCGATTAAAAAGACAGTAGCCGAGTCATTGTAGAGGTTTCCATATGTCCTAGTGTGGGGCGGGGGATGTGTTGTAGGCCAAGTAAAGATTTCATGTTGTGTTGTTCGTTACTAATTCATGAGCCAAGTCCAACCATGAATTAAGTCCCACTTCGCACGCATTCACACGGGCGTAATATTGGGTATTGCAGTAACTGTTCCAAGTTAGGCCAGAGGTTGGTACACACCGGGCTACACACCTAAAACAAATTAAACCTGTTAGGAATAAGCAGAGCTGCTGAGTCATTGTCGGCGCAGGTTTAAATAATTGAATGAAGTGTTAATGTGTAACCAGAGAGAGATAGGCCTAGAGATTTTAAATGGTAAATTTTAGTTGGTGTTGTTTTAATGCAGTTGGTTTTGCTCCGTTATATGTTACCGGAGGGCAGAGATAGGATTTGAGTTGTTAGTTTGCAACTTGTGCTGCACAAGAATTGTGGGTTCGTGTCATTTGGAGACAGACTGTGTTTCTGTGATTGGGAAGGGACAAGCTAGAAGCTGTTAGGCTAGTTATTTTTAGGTCACGTCTGTGCGATAGTGCATTTACGTGTAGTTAAGTGAACAGTAATTGGGGTGTGTCTATTTAAATGATACAGTGGTGTACGGCTATGCGGAAATAAAGGGGGAGTTTCGAAGATTAGTTTAATAGGGACATAGGGTTAAAATAGTTTTATATTTGTTTTAAACAGGCTCTCAGTTGGGACGCCAGCTGCTTAGTATGTAAAGGGCCGCGAGTCTGAGGTGGAGTGACGCCGTTGGTGCTGTCCTTAGTTCGTGGAAGAACTACACTGCGAGGAGTGTGAAGAAGTCGTCGCACTGCAGATCTGTTTCTTTTCTTTAATTAACTTAAGGCAAAGTGCAGTTGTGCCAGTCATTAAACCAGACTAACTTTAAGTTGTCGCCAGTTGTTGTGTTTAAGTTGTTGTGTGAGGGATTTGATAAAGTGTGGGGTATTTCCCTACATTTGACTCGGAGTGAAGTGACGTAGTAATAGTAGATGTGGGGTATTTCCCCACATTTGACTCGGAGTGAAGTGACGTAGTAATAGTAGATGTGGGGTATTTCCCCTACATTTGACTCGGAGTGAAGTGACGTAGTAATAGTAGGTGTGGGGTATTTCCCTACATTTGACTCGGAGTGAAGTGACGTAGTAATAGTAGGTGTGGGGTGTTTTCCCTACATTTGACTCGGAGTGAAGTGACGTAGTAATAGTAGATGTGGGGTATTTCCCTACATTTGACTCGGAGTGAAGTGACGTAGTAATAGTAGATGTGGGGTATTTCCCTACATTTGACTCGGAGTGAAGTGACGTAGTAATAGTAGATGTGGGGTATTTCCCTACATTTGACTCGGAGTGAAGTGACGTAGTAATAGTAGGTGTGGGGTATTTCCCTACATTTGACTCGGAGTGAAGTGACGTAGTAATAGTAGGTGTGGGGTATTTCCCCTACATTTGACTCGGAGTGAAGTGACGTAGTAATAGTAGATGTGGGGTATTTCCCTACATTTGACTCGGAGTGAAGTGACGTAGTAATAGTAGATGTGGGGTATTTCCCCTACATTTGACTCGGAGTGAAGTGACGTAGTAATAGTAGGTGTGGGGTATTTCCCTACATTTGACTCGGAGTGAAGTGACGTAGTAATAGTAGATGTGGGGTATTTCCCTACATTTGACTCGGAGTGAAGTGACGTAGTAATAGTAGGTGTGGGGTATTTCCCTACATTTGACTCGGAGTGAAGTGACGTAGTAATAGTAGATGTGGGGTATTTCCCCTACATTTGACTCGGAGTGAAGTGACGTAGTAATAGTAGATGTGGGGTATTTCCCTACATTTGACTCGGAGTGAAGTGACGTAGTAATAGTAGATGTGGGGTATTTCCCTACATTTGACTCGGAGTGAAGTGACGTAGTAATAGTAGATGTGGGGTATTTCCCCTACATTTGACTCGGAGTGAAGTGACGTAGTAATAGTAGATGTGGGGTATTTCCCTACATTTGACTCGGAGTGAAGTGACGTAGTAATAGTAGATGTGGGGTATTTCCCTACATTTGACTCGGAGTGAAGTGACGTAGTAATAGTAGATGTGGGGTATTTCCCTACATTTGACTCGGAGTGAAGTGACGTAGTAATAGTAGATGTGGGGTATTTCCCTACATTTGACTCGGAGTGAAGTGACGTAGTAATAGTAGGTGTGGGGTATTTCCCCTACATTTGACTCGGAGTGAAGTGACGTAGTAATAGTAGATGTGGGGTATTTCCCTACATTTGACTCGGAGTGAAGTGACGTAGTAATAGTAGGTGTGGGGTATTTCCCCTACATTTGACTCGGAGTGAAGTGACGTAGTAATAGTAGGTGTGGGGTATTTCCCTACATTTGACTCGGAGTGAAGTGACGTAGTAATAGTAGATGTGGGGTATTTCCCTACATTTGACTCGGAGTGAAGTGACGTAGTAATAGTAGGTGTGGGGTATTTCCCTACATTTGACTCGGAGTGAAGTGACGTAGTAATAGTAGGTGTGGGGTATTTCCCTACATTTGACTCGGAGTGAAGTGACGTAGTAATAGTAGGTGTGGGGTATTTCCCTACATTTGACTCGGAGTGAAGTGACGTAGTAATAGTAGATGTGGGGTATTTCCCTACATTTGACTCGGAGTGAAGTGACGTAGTAATAGTAGATGTGGGGTATTTCCCTACATTTGACTCGGAGTGAAGTGACATAGTAATAGTAGATGTGGGGTATTTCCCTACATTTGACTCGGAGTGAAGTGACGTAGTAATAGTAGGTGTGGGGTATTTCCCTACATTTGACTCGGAGTGAAGTGACGTAGTAATAGTAGATGTGGGGTATTTCCCTACATTTGACTCGGAGTGAAGTGACGTAGTAATAGTAGATGTGGGGTATTTCCCTACATTTGACTCGGAGTGAAGTGACGTAGTAATAGTAGGTGTGGGGTATTTCCCTACATTTGACTCGGAGTGAAGTGACGTAGTAATAGTAGGTGTGGGGTATTTCCCTACATTTGACTCGGAGTGAAGTGACGTAGTAATAGTAGGTGTGGGGTATTTCCCTACATTTGACTCGGAGTGAAGTGACATAGTAATAGTAGGTGTGGGGTATTTCCCCTACATTTGACTCGGAGTGAAGTGACGTAGTAATAGTAGGTGTGGGGTATTTCCCTACATTTGACTCGGAGTGAAGTGACGTAGTAATAGTAGGTGTGGGGTATTTCCCTACATTTGACTCGGAGTGAAGTGACGTAGTAATAGTAGGTGTGGGGTATTTCCCTACATTTGACTCGGAGTGAAGTGACGTAGTAATAGTAGATGTGGGGTATTTCCCTACATTTGACTCGGAGTGAAGTGACGTAGTAATAGTAGGTGTGGGGTATTTCCCTACATTTGACTCGGAGTGAAGTGACGTAGTAATAGTAGGTGTGGGGTATTTCCCTACATTTGACTCGGAGTGAAGTGACGTAGTAATAGTAGGTGTGGGGTATTTCCCTACATTTGACTCGGAGTGAAGTGACGTAGTAATAGTAGATGTGGGGTATTTCCCCTACATTTGACTCGGAGTGAAGTGACATAGTAATAGTAGGTGTGGGGTATTTCCCCTACATTTGACTCGGAGTGAAGTGACGTAGTAATAGTAGATGTGGGGTATTTCCCTACATTTGACTCGGAGTGAAGTGACATAGTAATAGTAGATGTGGGGTGTTTTCCCTACATTTGACTCGGAGTGAAGTGACGTAGTAATAGTAGATGTGGGGTATTTCCCTACATTTGACTCGGAGTGTAGTGACGTAGTAATAGTAGATGTATACCTATATACATACATTTGACTATAAGTGGAGTGACCATAGTAATGTGTAGGTGTGTTTGGTGTTTATGTTCCCTACGCTTCATTTGGTTTGGGTACTCTGCATGCAGCTGTTGGGAAGGTGGGCCTGTTCGTGTATATATCTGGTATGTTTGGTGCTTTATGTTGAAGCCTACGCTTCATTTGGTTTGGGTAGCCAGAGGTGGTGGGTCTGCATGCAGCTATTGGGAAGGTGGGCCTGTTCGGTGTATATATCCCTATGTTTGGTGCTCGGAGTATGTTGAAGCCTACGCTTCATTTGGTTTGGGTAGCCAGAGGTGGTGGGTCTGCATGCAGCTATTGGGAAGGTGGGCCTGTTCGGTGTATATATCTGGTATGTTTGGTGCTTTATGTTGAAGCCTACGCTTCATTTGGTTTGGGTAGCCAGAGGTGGTGGGTCTGCATGCAGCTATTGGGAAGGTGGGCCTGTTCGGTGTATATATCTGGTATGTTTGGTGCTTTATGTGAAGCCTACGCTTCATTTGGTTTGGGTAGCCAGAGGTGGTGGGTCTGCCTGCAGCTATTGGGAAGGTGGGCCTGTTCGGTGTATATATCTGGTATGTTTGGTGCTTTATGTTGAAGCCTACGCTTCATTTGGTTTGGGTAGCCAGAGGTGGTGGGTCTGCATGCAGCTATTGGGAAGGTGGGCCTGTTCGGTGTATATATCTGGTATGTTTGGTGCTTTATGTTGAAGCCTACGCTTCATTTGGTTTGGGTATGTTGTTTTTGTCCACTAGGTTCTGAAAGTCTCGCGTGATTTATCTGGAATAGTAATGGATGTGAAATATTTATAAAATTAAACTAGGCTTACGTAGGAAGCTGAAGTAATTTGAATTGAATCTATTGAAGGGAAGAGAAGTTACACGCCCTCCTTTCTTTGGATTTGTAATTAGACATGCCTACCCTATCGTAGTCCTAGTGGAGACAACGACGCTAAAGCCTGACTCTTGCCGTCACGTGATCTGCTGATGCATCTCATTAACTTCTCTGTTCTTCAATATATAAAATAATTCAAATTGGTGCTTTATGTTGAAGCCTAGTTTACGCTTCAATTTGAGTCAGTTTTAGCCAGAGGTGGTGGGTTTGTAAGCATGCAGCTATTTTCCCTTTGGGCCTGTTCGGTGTATTCAACGTCTGGTATGTTTGGTGCTTTATGTTGAAGCCTACGTATCATTTTGGTTTATTATCGGGTAACATTTGTAATGGGAGGTGGTGGGTTAGTGCATGCAGCTATTGGGAAGGTGGGCCTGTTCGGTGTATATTGATTTGGTTTTAAATGGTGCTTTATGTTGAAGCCTACGCTTCATTTGGTTTGTGGTATGTTGTTTTTGTCTAGAATAGGTTTGTTTAAAGTCTCGCGTAATTGTCTGGACGAGAAATTCTGAGAAATAATTATAACTGCCTTAAACTAGGCTTACGATAGGAAGCTGAAGTTTAATTTGAATTATTTTGAATCTATTGAAGGGAAGAGAAGTTACACGCCCTCCTTTCTTTGGTTTTGGCCATATGGTTCAATGGTAGACATGCCCTCCCTATCGTTGGTTGGTGGACATATGGTACTGCCTAAAGCCTGGTTGGTTGGTTGGTCACGTGATATGGTACCGCCTGGTCGCGTAACTTCTCTTGGTCCTGTGGCCATAGGTACTACCTGGTGTGGCTGTTTGGTTGGTTGGTGGCCATATGGTACTGCCTGCTTCCTTGGTTGGTTGGTTTGTGGCCATATGGTACTGCCTGGTTTGGTTGGTTAATTGGTTTGAGTGGCCATATGGTACTGCCTGGTTGGCTGGTTGGTTGGTTGGTTTGTGGCCATATGGTACTGCCTGGTTTGGTGGTTGGTTTCCCTTTGGTAGTTTCTGGTTGATTGGTTGTTTATTTTTTTTGAATGGTTGGTTGGTTGGTTGTTGTGGCCATATGGTACTGCCTGGTTTGGTTGGTATCGGTGGTGGCCATATGGTACTGCCTGGTGTGGCTGGTTGGTTGGTTGGTTGGTGTGGCCATATGGTACTGCCTGGTTTGGTTGGTTGGTTGGTCTGTGTTTATGGCCATGGTACTGCCTGGTTTGGTTGGTTTGTTGGTACTGGGTTTGGTTGGTTGGTTGGTCTGTGGCCATATGGTACTGCCTGGTTTGGTTGGTTGGTTGGTTGGTTTGTGGCCATATGGTACTGCCTGGTTGGCTGGTTGGTTGGTTGGTCTGTGGCCATATGGTACTGCCTGGTTTGGTTGGTTGGTTGGTCTGTGGCCATATGGTACTGCCTGGTTGGTTGGTTGGTTGGTTGGTTGCCGCCATATGGTACTGCCTGGTTTGGTTGGTTGGTTGGTTGGTCTGTGGCCATATGGTACTGCCTGGTGTGGCTGGTTGGTTGGTTTGTGGCCATATGGTACTGCCTGGTTTGGTTGGTTGGTTTGTGGCCATATGGTACTGCCTGGTTTGGTTGGTTGGTTGGTGGCCATATGGTACTGCCTGGTTTGGTTGGTTGGTTGGTTGGTGGCCATATGGTACTGCCTGGTTTGGTTGGTTGGTTGGTTGGTTGGTCTGTGGCCATATGGTACTGCCTGGTTTGGTTGGTTGGTTTGTTTGTAATTTGACACATCATTATTGTTGGTTTTGGTTTTGTGTGTGTGTTGGTTGGTGGCCATATGGTCTCCTTCAGCAAGTCTCTGCAACAAAAGGCCTTCACCTTGTGGGTAAGACCTGTCTGACTGTTTCGTTTTAAGCTTTGTAGAGATTTACTCTGACTTGAGAAAAATGTCAAGCAATGTTAAGAGCCATTTGAGTAAAGGGCCTGAATGCCATAGGATAATAATGAATACTAGGCAAAGGTGCAGTTTAAACACACACACTGAATGCCATAGGATAATAATGAATACTAGGCAAAGGTGCAGTTTAAACACACACACTGAATGCCATAGGATAATAATGAATACTAGGCAAAGGTGCAGTTTAAACACACACTGAATGCCATAGGATAATAATGAATACTAGGCAAAGGTGCAGTTTAAACACACACTGAATGTCATAGGATAATAATGAATACTAGGCAAAGGTGCAGTTTAAACACACACACTGAATGTCATAGGATAATAATGAATACTAGGCAAAGGTGCAGTTTAAACACACACACTGAATGCCATAGGATAATAATGAATACTAGGCAAAGGTGCAGTTTAAACACACACTGAATGCCATAGGATAATAATGAATACTAGGCAAAGGTGCAGTTTAAACACACACACTGAATGTCATAGGATAATAATGAATACTAGGCAAAGGTGCAGTTTAAACACACACTGAATGCCATAGGATAATAATGAATACTAGGCAAAGGTGCAGTTTAAACACACACACTGAATGCCATAGGATAATAATGAATACTAGGCAAAGGTGCAGTTTAAACACACACACTGAATGTCATAGGATAATAATGAATACTAGGCAAAGGTGCAGTTTAAACACACACTGAATGCCATAGGATAATAATGAATACTAGGCAAAGGTGCAGTTTAAACACACACACTGAATGTCATAGGATAATAATGAATACTAGGCAAAGGTGCAGTTTAAACACACACACTGAATGCCATAGGATAATAATGAATACTAGGCAAAGGTGCAGTTTAAACACACACACTGAATGTCATAGGATAATAATGAATACTAGGCAAAGGTGCAGTTTAAACACACACACTGAATGCCATAGGATAATAATGAATACTAGGCAAAGGTGCAGTTTAAACACACACACTGAATGCCATAGGATAATAATGAATACTAGGCAAAGGTGCAGTTTAAACACACACACTGAATGCCATAGGATAATAATGAATACTAGGCAAAGGTGCAGTTTAAACACACACACTGAATGCCATAGGATAATAATGAATACTAGGCAAAGGTGCAGTTTAAACACACACACTGAATGTCATAGGATAATAATGAATACTAGGCAAAGGTGCAGTTTAAACACACACACTGAATGCCATAGGATAATAATGAATACTAGGCAAAGGTGCAGTTTAAACACACACACTGAATGTCATAGGATAATAATGAATACTAGGCAAAGGTGCAGTTTAAACACACACACTGAATGTCATAGGATAATAATGAATACTAGGCAAAGGTGCAGTTTAAACACACACACTGAATGCCATAGGATAATAATGAATACTAGGCAAAGGTGCAGTTTAAACACACACACTGAATGCCATAGGATAATAATGAATACTAGGCAAAGGTGCAGTTTAAACACACACTGAATGCCATAGGATAATAATGAATACTAGGCAAAGGTGCAGTTTAAACACACACACTGAATGCCATAGGATAATAATGAATACTAGGCAAAGGTGCAGTTTAAACACACACACTGAATGCCATAGGATAATAATGAATACTAGGCAAAGGTGCAGTTTAAACACACACACTGAATGCCATAGGATAATAATGAATACTAGGCAAAGGTGCAGTTTAAACACACACACTGAATGCCATAGGATAATAATGAATACTAGGCAAAGGTGCAGTTTAAACACACACTGAATGCCATAGGATAATAATGAATACTAGGCAAAGGTGCAGTTTAAACACACACACTGAATGCCATAGGATAATAATGAATACTAGGCAAAGGTGCAGTTTAAACACACACACTGAATGTCATAGGATAATAATGAATACTAGGCAAAGGTGCAGTTTAAACACACACACTGAATGCCATAGGATAATAATGAATACTAGGCAAAGGTGCAGTTTAAACACACACACTGAATGTCATAGGATAATAATGAATACTAGGCAAAGGTGCAGTTTAAACACACACACTGAATGCCATAGGATAATAATGAATACTAGGCAAAGGTGCAGTTTAAACACACACACTGAATGCCATAGGATAATAATGAATACTAGGCAAAGGTGCAGTTTAAACACACACACTGAATGCCATAGGATAATAATGAATACTAGGCAAAGGTGCAGTTTAAACACACACACTGAATGCCATAGGATAATAATGAATACTAGGCAAAGGTGCAGTTTAAACACACACTGAATGCCATAGGATAATAATGAATACTAGGCAAAGGTGCAGTTTAAACACACACACTGAATGCCATAGGATAATAATGAATACTAGGCAAAGGTGCAGTTTAAACACACACACTGAATGTCATAGGATAATAATGAATACTAGGCAAAGGTGCAGTTTAAACACACCCACACATACTTATGTTTACTGCTTTCAGTCTCGTTTGATGAAGCTAACCCTATGCCTTGGCCCAGCAAGGCACAGTTCTGATTGTTGGTGAACACCTTGGCCCAGCAAGGCACAGTGCTGATTGTTGGTGAACACCTCTGCCCAGCAAGGCACAGTGCTGATTGTTAGTGAACACCTCTGCCCAGCAAGGCACAGTGCTGATTGTTAGTGAACACCTCTGCCCAGCAAGGCACAGTGCTGATTGTTAATGAACACCTCTGCCCAGCAAGGCACAGTGCTGATTGTTGGTGAACACCTTGGCCCAGCAAGGCACAGTGCTGATTGTTGGTGAACACCTTGGCCCAGCAAGGCACAGTTCCGATTGTTGGTGAACACCTTGGCCCAGCAAGGCACAGTGCTGATTGTTAGTGAACACCTCTGCCCAGCAAGGCACAGTGCTGATTCTTAGTGAACACCTCTGCCCAGCAAGGCACAGTGCTGATTGTTGGTGAACACCTTGGCCCAGCAAGGCACAGTGCTGATTCTTACTGAACACCTCTGCCCAGCAAGGCACAGTGCTGATTGTTGGTGAACACCTTGGCCCAGCAAGGCACAGTGCTGATTGTTAGTGAACACCTCTGCCCAGCAAGGCACAGTGCTGATTCTTAGTGAACACCTTGGCCCAGCAAGGCACAGTGCTGATTCTTAGTGAACAACTGCCCAGCAAGGCACAGTGCTGATTGTTGGTGAACACCTTGGCCCAGCAAGGCACAGTGCTGATTGTTGATGAACACCTTGGCCCAGCAAGGCACAGTGCTGATTGTTAGTGAACACCTTGGCCCAGCAAGGCACAGTGCTGATTGTTAGTGAACACCTCCGCCCAGCAAGGCACAGTGCTGATTGTTGGTGAACACCTTGGCCCAGCAAGGCACAGTGCTGATTGTTAGTGAACACCTTGGCCCAGCAAGGCACAGTGCTGATTGTTAGTGAACACCTCCGCCCAGCAAGGCACAGTGCTGATTGTTGGTGAACACCTTGGCCCAGCAAGGCACAGTGCTGATTGTTAGTGAACACCTCTGCCCAGCAAGGCACAGTGCTGATTGTTAGTGAACACCTCTGCCCAGCAAGGCACAGTGCTGATTGTTAGTGAACACCTTGGCCCAGCAAGGCACAGTGCTGATTGTTGGTGAACACCTTGGCCCAGCAAGGCACAGTGCTGATTGTTAGTGAACACCTTGGCCCAGCAAGGCACAGTGCTGATTCTTAGTGAACAACTGCCCAGCAAGGCACAGTGCTGATTGTTGGTGAACACCTTGGCCCAGCAAGGCACAGTGCTGATTGTTGATGAACACCTCTGCCCAGCAAGGCACAGTGCTGATTGTTAGTGAACACCTTGGCCCAGCAAGGCACAGTGCTGATTGTTAGTGAACACCTTGGCCCAGCAAGGCACAGTGCTGATTGTTAGTGAACACCTCTGCCCAGCAAGGCACAGTGCTGATTGTTAGTGAACACCTCTGCCCAGCAAGGCACAGTGCTGATTGTTAGTGAACACCTTGGCCCAGCAAGGCACAGTGCTGATTGTTAGTGAACACCTCTGCCCAGCAAGGCACAGTGCTGATTGTTGGTGAACACCTTGGCCCAGCAAGGCACAGTGCTGATTGTTAGTGAACACCTTGGCCCAGCAAGGCACAGTGCTGATTGTTAGTGAACACCTTGGCCCAGCAAGGCACAGTGCTGATTGTTAGTGAACACCTTGACCCAGCAAGGCACAGTGCTGATTGTTAGTGAACACCTCTGCCCAGCAAGGCACAGTGCTGATTGTTAGTGAACACCTTGGCCCAGCAAGGCACAGTGCTGATTGTTAGTGAACAACTCTGCCCAGCAAGGCACAGTGCTGATTGTTAGTGAACACCTCTGCCCAGCAAGGCACAGTGCTGATTGTTAGTGAACACCTTGGCCCAGCAAGGCACAGTGCTGATTCTTAGTGAACACCTCTGCCCAGCAAGGCACAGTGCTGATTGTTAGTGAACACCTTGGCCCAGCAAGGCACAGTGCTGATTCTTAGTGAACACCTCTGCCCAGCAAGGCACAGTGCTGATTGTTAGTGAACACCTCTGCCCAGCAAGGCACAGTGCTGATTGTTAGTGAACACCTCTGCCCAGCAAGGCACAGTGCTGATTGTTAGTGAACACCTCTGCCCAGCAAGGCACAGTGCTGATTCTTAGTGAACACCTCTGCCCAGCAAGGCACAGTGCTGATTGTTAGTGAACACCTTGGCCCAGCAAGGCACAGTGATGATTCTTAGTGAACACCTCTGCCCAGCAAGGCACAGTGATGATTCTTAGTGAACACCTTGGCCCAGCAAGGCACAGTGCTGATTGTTAGTGAACACCTTGGCCCAGCAAGGCACAGTGCTGATTGTTAGTGAACACCTTGGCCCAGCAAGGCACAGTGCTGATTGTTGGTGAACACCTTGGCCCAGCAAGGCACAGTGCTGATTGTTAGTGAACACCTCTGCCCAGCAAGGCACAGTGCTGATTGTTAGTGAACACCTTGGCCCAGCAAGGCACAGTGCTGATTGTTGGTGAACACCTTGGCCCAGCAAGGCACAGTGCTGATTGTTAGTGAACACCTCTGGCCCAGCAAGGCACAGTGCTGATTGTTAGTGAACACCTCTGCCCAGCAAGGCACAGTGCTGATTGTTAGTGAACACCTCTGGCCCAGCAAGGCACAGTGCTGATTGTTAGTGAACACCTTGGCCCAGCAAGGCACAGTGCTGATTGTTAGTGAACACCTCTGCCCAGCAAGGCACAGTGCTGATTGTTAGTGAACACCTTGGCCCAGCAAGGCACAGTGCTGATTGTTAGTGAACACCTTGGCCCAGCAAGGCACAGTGCTGATTGTTAGTGAACACCTCTGCCCAGCAAGGCACAGTGCTGATTGTTAGTGAACACCTTGGCCCAGCAAGGCACAGTGCTGATTGTTAGTGAACAACTCTGCCCAGCAAGGCACAGTGCTGATTGTTGGTGAACACCTTGGCCCAGCAAGGCACAGTGCTGATTGTTAGTGAACACCTTGGCCCAGCAAGGCACAGTGCTGATTGTTGGTGAACACCTCTGCCCAGCAAGGCACAGTGCTGATTGTTAGTGAACACCTCTGCCCAGCAAGGCACAGTGCTGATTGTTGGTGAACACCTTGGCCCAGCAAGGCACAGTGCTGATTGTTGGTGAACACCTTGGCCCAGCAAGGCACAGTGCTGATTGTTGGTGAACACCTTGGCCCAGCAAGGCACAGTGCTGATTGTTGGTGAACACCTTGGCCCAGCAAGGCACAGTGCTGATTGTTGGTGAACACCTTGACCCAGCAAGGCACAGTGCTGATTGTTAGTGAACACCTTGGCCCAGCAAGGCACAGTGCTGATTGTTAGTGAACACCTTGGCCCAGCAAGGCACAGTGCTGATTCTTAGCAGGCATGAAAGAATTCCGCGTTTCGCGGAAAACCTGCCGAAATGTTTCAAAACTTCCGTGGAAACAAAAAAATCTGCGTAAAGGACCGATCTTGCATGGGTGCTACTACCTTCCGTATAAACGGAAATCCGTAAATTAAGTTTTCTGCTGAGACGGAAATTCCGTATTTTTAAAATTTTGTTAAAAAAAAAAAAGTTGATCCGTTAACTGTGGTTGGGGACATTTTGAATCTGGGTCATTTTGAATCTGGGTCTTCCAACCACCGGAAGTGAAAATACAACAACAAAAATGGCGGCCGAGTCATATTCACACATACTTATTTTAATTCAATTCAACATTATCAGCATGAATTTTGTGTCATGAAAGCTACAAACTTCACAGAAAGGTAAGTTACAACTATATTTCAATTCACCAAATATTTATGATGTTAAATGCATGAATATGTTAAAAATGTTGCTTAGAAAAACTCAATTGAGAGTCATGTTTGGATCCACTGACATCGTATTTCACTTATGATCTAATTATTATCTTCTATTTGAACGGCTTTATAACTTTATAGTTGTGTTTCTGAAATGTCAGTAAAAATCTTAGTCATAAAAATATGATTTTAACCATAGATCTTTTGTATTTCTTGTAAAAAGGTAATGTGACTTGTCATGTCTCAGCAACTTAGACAGTCACTTTACAAAGTGTCAACTGTCGTCTGCCAACAGAACTATGATGTCAAATCGTAATCTGTTACTCACCCATTCCCAGATTGCAGGAGAGCTTTGGAAACGATCTCTGCAATTGCATTTTTGCTTCAGCTTCAGGGGGGCTGCCCCTGGACCCTGTGCTGATTCTTACTGAACACCTCTGCCCAGCAAGGCACAGTGATGATTCTTACTGAACACCTCTGCCCAGCAAGGCACAGTGATGATTCTTACTGAACACCTCTGCCCAGCAAGGCACGGTGATGATTCTTACTGAACACCTCTGCCCAGCAAGGCACAGTGATGATTCTTACTGAACACCTCTGCCCAGCAAGGCACAGTGCTGATTCTTAGTGAACACCTCTGCCCAGCAAGGCACAGTGATGATTCTTACTGAACACCTCTGCCCAGCAAGGCACAGTGATGATTCTTACTGAACACCTCTGCCCAGCAAGGCACAGTGCTGATTCTTAGTGAACACCTCTGCCCAGCAAGGCACAGTGCTGATTCTTACTGAACACCTCTGCCCAGCAAGGCACAGTGATGATTCTTAGTGAACACCTCTGCCCAGCAAGGCACAGTGCTGATTCTTAGTGAACACCTCTGCCCAGCAAGGCACAGTGCTGATTCTTAGTGATCACCTCTGCCCAGCAAGGCACGGTGATGATTCTTAGTGATCACCTCTGCCCAGCAAGGCACAGTGATGATTCTTACTGAACACCTCTGCCCAGCAAGGCACAGTGATGATTCTTAGTGATCATTTTCAATGAGAGCATTGGGTGGGGGTAGCTAAACTGCAAGTGTGCCTAACACTCAACACCCCTGAATGAAATGAGAGCTGCCCAATTGATCATTGACTTTTCCTTTCTGTTACAGTTTGCGTAACACTGTAACAGTTTGCCTAACAGTAACACTCAACATTCCTGAATAAAATGGAGAGCTGCCCAATTGATCATTGACTATTACTTTCTGTTACAGTTTGCCTAACACTGTTACAGTTTGCCTAACACTGTTACAGTTTGCCTAACACTGTTACAGTTTGCCTAACAGTAACACTCAACATTCCTGAATAAAATGGAGAGCTGCCCAATTGATCATTGACTATTACTTTCTGTTACAGTT
>JAGGCT020004113.1:149129-151629 GCA_017654935.2 Phymorhynchus buccinoides
TTTACACGGGGTTTGTGTGTGAGATTGAAATTGAAATTATGAAGGGGAAAGGAACTTTTTGAACAGATGAGTCTTAAGGCCAGACTTGAATGCAGACAGGGACAGAGCGGACCGGAGGTAGAAGGGGAGCGAATTCCAGATGGTGGGTACTTGATAGCTGAAAGAGCGGTGACCAAAGGACTTAAGTTTCATGCGGGGGACTTTGAGGAGTTTCTCGCTGCTAGAACGGAGAGTGCGGGATGGTTGATAGGTGATGAGATGGTTGGACAGGTATGTTGGCAAAGTGTTTTGAAAATGGCGGAAAGCGAGGATTGCTAGTTTGTACTCAATGCGAGCATGAATTGGCAGCCAGTGTAGTTTGATCAGAAGGGGTGTGACATGGGTTCTTTTAGATTTCCTCAGGACGAGTCTGGCTGCATTGTTTTGTATTCTTTGGAGACGATTGATTTGAACTGCGGGGAGTCCGGCAAGAGTTGCATTGCAATAGTCAACTTTGGAAAAGACCAACGAACATACTAGTTGAGTAGCGGCTTTTTCAGAGAGTGAAGGACGGATTGAAGCAATCTGTCTCAGAGCGAGGTAGGCGGAACGGCACAAGTGGCTGATCTGGGCGTCCATGGACAAAGAACTGTCCAAATGGACACCCAGATCCTTCACGCTGTTTTTGAAGGGAATGGTATTTGTGCCAACCTGCACAGACGCGACGCTAACTTGGTCCAAGACTGAGCGCGAGCCAACAGCTACGGCCTCAGTCTTCTCGTCATTTAATTTGAGTTTGTTACTGAGCATCCAAGATTTTATGGACTGAAAGCAAGACTCAAAAGTGGAGATCAGATTTTGGAAAGCGACAGCCTCGGTTGCGTCAAGTAGTTGAGTGACATCCGCGAATTTCTCATGAAGGATTTTGTACTGTTCTATGACTTCGGACAAGGGTTGAATGTACAGGTAAGACCTGAACCATTCTAGAGCAGTCCCAGTGACACCAAAGGACACTGGCAACCTGTGCAGCAGAATGCTGTGATCTATAGTGTCGAACGCGGCACTGAGGTCGAGTAAAGTGAGAAGTGATGCGAGTTTGTTGTCAGCTGAGCGAAGGAGACTGTTTGTGACATTGAGTAGTGCTGTTTCTGTGCTATGATTTTGCCTGTACGCGGATTGATGGACTTCATACAGATCGTTTTGGGTTAAGTGGCGTTCAAGCTGTACAAGGACAACTTTTTCGAGGATTTTGGAGAGAAACGGTAGATGAGAGATAGGCCTGTAGTTTTTCAGTTCGTCTGGTCTGAGACCGTGTTTTTTTTAAGGAGAGGAATGACTAGCGCATGTTTCAAGCAAGGAGGAACAGTGCCAGTTTTTAGAGAGTGGTTTATGATTCTGGTGAGGACTGGAACAAGGTCTGAGAGATACTGTTTTGTAAGGTGAGTGGGAATTGGGTCGAGATCAGAGCATTTGGGGGCAGATTTAGAAACAATTTCTGAAACGGACGACTCAGATAGAGACTCAAAGCTGCCGAGCACCACACCATTGCACACAGTAAAAGATGGTGGGTCAGCTGACTGCCTATCCAAATCAAATCTAATTTGCGAGACCTTTTCTTCGAAAAAGCGAGAGAAAGTTTGTGGAAGTTCTTTTGGGTCAATGTTATCATCATCATCATCATTATCATCATCACCATCATCATCATCATCACCATCATTATCATCATCATCATCATCATCGTCATCATGATCTCTCCGCTCAGCAAATGACAATAGGATCTTTAGAATACGAAAATTTAAATGTGATAGGCACGGTGGTAGAGCTTTTGCATCATCAGCAGTCAAACTCTGGAATTCATTGCCTTCTACTGTCAGACATAGTCAATCTTTAGTATCCTTCAAAACAAACCTGAAAACCCATCTGTTCCGGCAGTCTTTCCAATAACACCCCCATCTCCGTGTGTGTGTGTGTGTGTGTGTGTGCATGCGCGTATGTGTGTGTTTGTGTGCATGCGTGCATATGTGTGTGTGTGTGATTGTGCGATGTGTGTCCTTATGTTTGTATGTATGTTTGTAATTTGTGAGCATGTGCACGAGTGTGAGTGCATGCGCCCACGGCAGCACTTCTGAGCAGGTGTGTGTGTGTGGTTTTTTTGTGTGTGTGAGTGTGTGTGTGTGGGTATATATGTGTATGAGTGTATGCGTGTGCAGGAGAGATTGTGTTAGTGTGTTGTGTTATGATTATATGCAATGCATTCTCTAATGTATTCATTTTCATAGAGATGTATGGTGAGGATACGTGAACCAGTCTGTTAGAAATGTTTGTACGAATGGTGAGTGAAAAGCGCATTGAGTTGCTTTGCAAGATTATGCGCTATATAAGCATTATTAATTATTATTATTTTATTTTATCATTGTCATCATCATCATCATCACCATCATAATCATCATCATCATCATCACCACCACCACCACCATCATCATCATCATCGTCATCGCCATCATCATAATCACCACCACCA
>JAGGCT020004113.1:156629-174124 GCA_017654935.2 Phymorhynchus buccinoides
TGATGGGAGCTGTAGTAAGATACCCTACATCCCTTCTACACACACACTAAATGTCGACAGCAGAACACAATTCATCATGATGGGAGCTGTAGTAAGATACCCTACATCCCTTCCACATACAAACTAAATGTAGACAGCAGAACACAATTCATCATGATGGGAGCTGTAGTAAGATACCCTACATCCCTTCTACACACACACTAAATGTCGACAGCAGAACACAATTCATCATGATGGGAGCTGTAGTAAGATACCCTACATCCCTTCTACACACACACTAAATGTCGACAGCAGAACACAATTCATCATGATGGGAGCTGTAGTAAGATACCCTACATCCCTTCTACACACACACTATAGTAGACAGCAGAACACAATTCATCATGATGGGAGCTGTAGTAAGATACCCTACATCCCTTCTACACACACACTATAGTGGACAGCAGAACACAATTCATCATGATGGGAGCTGTAGTAAGATACCCTACATCCCTTCTACACACACACTAAATGTCGACAGCAGAACACAATTCATCATGATGGGAGCTGTAGTAAGATACCCTACATCCCTTCTACACACACACTAAATGTCGACAGCAGAACACAATTCATCATGATGGGAGCTGTAGTAAGATACCCTACATCCCTTCTACACACACACTATAGTAGACAGCAGAACACAATTCATCATGATGGGAGCTGTAGTAAGATACCCTACATCCCTTCCACACACAAACTAAATGTAGACAGCAGAACACAATTCATCATGATGGGAGCTGTAGTAAGATACCCTACATCCCTTCTACACACACACTAAATGTCGACAGCAGAACACAATTCATCATGATGGGAGCTGTAGTAAGATACCCTACATCCCTTCTACACACACACTAAATGTCGACAGCAGAACACAATTCATCATGATGGGAGCTGTAGTAAGATACCCTACATCCCTTCTACACACACACTATAGTAGACAGCAGAACACAATTCATCATGATGGGAGCTGTAGTAAGATACCCTACATCCCTTCTACACACACACTATAGTGGACAGCAGAACACAATTCATCATGATGGGAGCTGTAGTAAGATACCCTACATTCCTTCTACACACACACTAAATGTCGACAGCAGAACACAATTCATCATGATGGGAGCTGTAGTAAGATACCCTACATCCCTTCTACACACACACTAAATGTCGACAGCAGAACACAATTCATCATGATGGGAGCTGTAGTAAGATACCCTACATCCCTTCTACACACACACTATAGTAGACAGCAGAACACAATTCATCATGATGGGAGCTGTAGTAAGATACCCTACATCCCTTCCACATACAAACTAAATGTAGACAGCAGAACACAATTCATCATGATGGGAGCTGTAGTAAGATACCCTACATCCCTTCTACACACACACTAAATGTCGACAGCAGAACACAATTCATCATGATGGGAGCTGTAGTAAGATACCCTACATCCCTTCTACACACACACTAAATGTCGACAGCAGAACACAATTCATCATGATGGGAGCTGTAGTAACATACCCTACATCCCTTCTACGCACACACTAAATGTCGACAGCAGAACACAATTCATCATGATGGGAGCTGTAGTAAGATACCCTACATCCCTTCTACACACACACTAAATGTCGACAGCAGAACACAATTCATCATGATGGGAGCTGTAGTAAGATACCCTACATCCCTTCTACACACACACTAAATGTCGACAGCAGAACACAATTCATCATGATGGGAGCTGTAGTAAGATACCCTACATCCCTTCTACACACACACTATAGTGGACAGCAGAACACAATTCATCATGATGGGAGCTGTAGTAAGATACCCTACATCCCTTCTACACACACACTAAATGTCGACAGCAGAACACAATTCATCATGATGGGAGCTGTAGTAAGATACCCTACATCCCTTCTACACACACACTATAGTAGACTAAATGTCGACAGCAGAACACAATTCATCATGATGGGAGCTGTAGTAACATACCCTACATCCCTTCTACACACACACTAAATGTCGACAGCAGAACACAATTCATCATGATGGGAGCTGTAGTAAGATACCCTACATCCCTTCTACACACACACTAAATGTCGACAGCAGAACACAATTCATCATGATGGGAGCTGTAGTAACATACCCTACATCCCTTCTACACACACACTAAATGTCGACAGCAGAACACAATTCATCATGATGGGAGCTGTAGTAAGATACCCTACATCCCTTCTACACACACACTAAATGTCGACAGCAGAACACAATTCATCATGATGGGAGCTGTAGTAAGATACCCTACATCCCTTCTACACACACACTATAGTAG
The DNA here is from genome assembly GCA_017654935.2 of Phymorhynchus buccinoides. NCBI lineage: Eukaryota > Metazoa > Mollusca > Gastropoda > Neogastropoda > Raphitomidae > Phymorhynchus > Phymorhynchus buccinoides. Next base: position 158,998 of record JAGGCT020004113.1, read on the forward strand.
ACAGCAGAACACAATTCATCATGATGGGAGCTGTAGTAAGATACCCTACATCCCTTCTACACACACACTAAATGTCGACAGCAGAACACAATTCATCATGATGGGAGCTGTAGTAAGATACCCTACATCCCTTCTACACACACTAAATGTCGACAGCAGAACACAATTCATCATGATGGGAGCTGTAGTAAGATACCCTACATCCCTTCTACACACACACTATAGTAGACAGCAGAACACAATTCATCATGATGGGAGCTGTAGTAAGATACCCTACATCCCTTCCACATACAAACTAAATGTAGACAGCAGAACACAATTCATCATGATGGGAGCTGTAGTAAGATACCCTACATCCCTTCTACACACACACTAAATGTCGACAGCAGAACACAATTCATCATGATGGGAGCTGTAGTAAGATACCCTACATCCCTTCTACACACACACTAAATGTCGACAGCAGAACACAATTCATCATGATGGGAGCTGTAGTAAGATACCCTACATCCCTTCTACACACACACTAAATGTCGACAGCAGAACACAATTCATCATGACGGGAGCTGTAGTAAGATACCCTACATCCCTTCTACACACACACTATAGTAGAGAGCAGAACACAATTCATCATGATGGGAGCTGTAGTAAGATACCCTACATCCCTTCTACACACACACTAAATGTCGACTGCAGAACACAATTCATCATGATGGGAGCTGTAGTAAGATACCCTACATCCCTTCTACACACACACTAAATGTCGACAGCAGAACACAATTCATCATGATGGGAGCTGTAGTAAGATACCCTACATCCTTTCTACACACACACTATATGTCGACAGCAGAACACAATTCATCATGATGGGAGCTGTAGTAAGATACCCTACATCCCTTCTACACACACACTATAGTAGACTAAATGTCGACAGCAGAACACAATTCATCATGATGGGAGCTGTAGTAAGATACCCTACATCCATTCTACACACACACTAAATGTCGACAGCAGAACACAATTCATCATGATGGGAGCTGTAGTAAGATACCCTACATCCCTTCTACACACACTAAATGTCGACAGCAGAACACAATATCATGATGTGTAGTAAGATACCCTACATCCCTTCTACACACACACTATAGACAGCAGAACACAATTCATCATGATGGGAGCTGTAGTAAGATACCCTACATCCCTTCTACACACACACTAAATGTAGACAGCAGAACACAATTCATCATGATGGGAGCTGTAGTAAGATACCCTACATCCCTTCTACACACACACTAAATGTCGACAGCAGAACACAATTCATCATGATGGGAGCTGTAGTAAGATACCCTACATCCCTTCTACACACACACTAAATGTCGACAGCAGAACACAATTCATCATGATGGGAGCTGTAGTAAGATACCCTACATCCCTTCTACACACACACTAAATGTCGACAGCAGAACACAATTCATCATGATGGGAGCTGTAGTAAGATACCCTACATCCCTTCTACACACACACTAAATGTCGACAGCAGAACACAATTCATCATGATGGGAGCTGTAGTAAGATACCCTACATCCCTTCTACACACACACTAAATGTCGACAGCAGAACACAATTCATCATGATGGGAGCTGTAGTAAGATACCCTACATCCCTTCTACACACACACTAAATGTCGACAGCAGAACACAATTCATCATGATGGGAGCTGTAGTAAGATACCCTACATCCCTTCTAAACACACACTAAATGTCGACAGCAGAACACAATTCATCATGATGGGAGCTGTAGTAAGATACCCTACATCCCTTCTACACACACACTAAATGTCGACAGCAGAACACAATTCATCATGATAGGAGCTGTAGTAAGATACCCTACATCCCTTCTACACACACACTAAATGTCGACAGCAGAACACAATTCATCATGATGGGAGCTGTAGTAAGATACCCTACATCCCTTCTACACACACACTAAATGTCGACAGCAGAACACAATTCATCATGATGGGAGCTGTAGTAAGATACCCTACATCCCTTCTACACACACACTATAGTAGACTAAATGTCGACAGCAGAACACAATTCATCATGATGGGAGCTGTAGTAAGATACCCTACATCCCTTCTACACACACACTAAATGTCGACAGCAGAACACAATTCATCATGATGGGAGCTGTAGTAACATACCCTACATCCCTTCTACACACACACTAAATGTCGACAGCAGAACACAATTCATCATGATGGGAGCTGTAGTAACATACCCTACATCCCTTCTACACACACACTAAATGTCGACAGCAGAACACAATTCATCATGATGGGAGCTGTAGTAAGATACCCTACATCCCTTCTACACACACACTAAATGTCGACAGCAGAACACAATTCATCATGATGGGAGCTGTAGTAAGATACCCTACATCCCTTCTACACACACACTATATGTAGACAGCAGAACACAATTCATCATGATGGGAGCTGTAGTAAGATACCCTACATCCCTTCTACACACACACTAAATGTCGACAGCAGAACACAATTCATCATGATGGGAGCTGTAGTAAGATACCCTACATCCCTTCTACACACACACTAAATGTCGACAGCAGAACACAATTCATCATGATGGGAGCTGTAGTAAGATACCCTACATCCCTTCTACACACACACTAAATGTCGACAGCAGAACACAATTCATCATGATGGGAGCTGTAGTAAGATACCCTACATCCCTTCTACACACACACTAAATGTAGACAGCAGAACACAATTCATCATGATGGGAGCTGTAGTAAGATACCCTACATCCCTTCTACACACACACTAAATGTCGACAGCAGAACACAATTCATCATGATGGGAGCTGTAGTAAGATACCCTACATCCCTTCTACACACACACTAAATGTCGACAGCAGAACACAATTCATCATGATGGGAGCTGTAGTAAGATACCCTACATCCCTTCTACACACACACTAAATGTCGACAGCAGAACACAATTCATCATGATGGGAGCTGTAGTAAGATACCCTACATCCCTTCTACACACACACTAAATGTCGACAGCAGAACACAATTCATCATGATGGGAGCTGTAGTAAGATACCCTACATCCCTTCTACACACACACTAAATGTCGACAGCAGAACACAATTCATCATGATGGGAGCTGTAGTAAGATACCCTACATCCCTTCTACACACACACTAAATGTCGACTGCAGAACACAATTCATCATGATGGGAGCTGTAGTAAGATACCCTACATCCCTTCTACACACACACTAAATGTCGACAGCAGAACACAATTCATCATGATGGGAGCTGTAGTAAGATACCCTACATCCCTTCTACACACACACTAAATGTCGACAGCAGAACACAATTCATCATGATGGGAGCTGTAGTAAGATACCCTACATCCCTTCTACACACACACTATAGTAGACTAAATGTCGACAGCAGAACACAATTCATCATGATGGGAGCTGTAGTAAGATACCCTACATCCATTCTACACACACACTAAATGTCGACAGCAGAACACAATTCATCATGATGGGAGCTGTAGTAAGATACCCTACATCCCTTCTACACACACACTAAATGTCGACAGCAGAACACAATTCATCATGATGGGAGCTGTAGTAAGATACCCTACATCCCTTCTACACACACACTATATGTCGACAGCAGAACACAATTCATCATGATGGGAGCTGTAGTAAGATACCCTACATCCCTTCTACACACACACTAAATGTAGACAGCAGAACACAATTCATCATGATGGGAGCTGTAGTAAGATACCCTACATCCCTTCTACACACACACTAAATGTCGACAGCAGAACACAATTCATCATGATGGGAGCTGTAGTAAGATACCCTACATCCCTTCTACACACACACTAAATGTCGACAGCAGAACACAATTCATCATGATGGGAGCTGTAGTAAGATACCCTACATCCCTTCTACACACACACTAAATGTCGACAGCAGAACACAATTCATCATGATAGGAGCTGTAGTAAGATACCCTACATCCCTTCTACACACACACTAAATGTCGACAGCAGAACACAATTCATCATGATGGGAGCTGTAGTAAGATACCCTACATCCCTTCTACACACACACTAAATGTCGACAGCAGAACACAATTCATCATGATGGGAGCTGTAGTAAGATACCCTACATCCCTTCTACACACACACTAAATGTCGACAGCAGAACACAATTCATCATGATGGGAGCTGTAGTAAGATACCCTACATCCCTTCTACACACACACTAAATGTCGACAGCAGAACACAATTCATCATGATGGGAGCTGTAGTAAGATACCCTACATCCCTTCTACACACACACTAAATGTCGACAGAAGAACACAATTCATCATGATAGGAGCTGTAGTAAGATACCCTACATCCCTTCTACACACACACTAAATGTGGACAGCAGAACACAATTCATCATGATGGGAGCTGTAGTAAGATACCCTACATCCCTTCTACACACACACTAAATGTCGACAGCAGAACACAATTCATCATGATGGGAGCTGTAGTAAGATACCCTACATCCCTTCTACACACACACTAAATGTCGACAGCAGAACACAATTCATCATGATGGGAGCTGTAGTAAGATACCCTACATCCCTTCTACACACACACTAAATGTCGACAGCAGAACACAATTCATCATGATGGGAGCTGTAGTAACATACCCTACATCCCTTCTACACACACACTAAATGTCGACAGCAGAACACAATTCATCATGATGGGAGCTGTAGTAACATACCCTACATCCCTTCTACACACACACTAAATGTCGACAGCAGAACACAATTCATCATGATGGGAGCTGTAGTAAGATACCCTACATCCCTTCTACACACACACTAAATGTCGACAGCAGAACACAATTCATCATGATGGGAGCTGTAGTAAGATACCCTACATCCCTTCTACACACACACTATAGTAGACAGCAGAACACAATTCATCATGATGGGAGCTGTAGTAAGATACCCTACATCCCTTCTACACACACACTATAGTAGACTAAATGTCGACAGCAGAACACAATTCATCATGATGGGAGCTGTAGTAAGATACCCTACATCCCTTCTACACACACACTAAATGTCGACAGCAGAACACAATTCATCATGATGGGAGCTGTAGTAAGATACCCTACATCCCTTCTACACACACACTAAATGTCGACAGCAGAACACAATTCATCATGATGGGAGCTGTAGTAAGATACCCTACATCCCTTCTACACACACACTAAATGTCGACAGCAGAACACAATTCATCATGATGGGAGCTGTAGTAAGATACCCTACATCCCTTCTACACACACACTAAATGTCGACAGCAGAACACAATTCATCATGATGGGAGCTGTAGTAAGATACCCTACATCCCTTCTACACACACACTATAGTAGACAGCAGAACACAATTCATCATGATGGGAGCTGTAGTAAGATACCCTACATCCCTTCTACACACACACTATAGTAGACTAAATGTCGACAGCAGAACACAATTCATCATGATGGGAGCTGTAGTAAGATACCCTACATCCCTTCTACACACACACTAAATGTCGACAGCAGAACACAATTCATCATGATGGGAGCTGTAGTAAGATACCCTACATCCCTTCTACACACACACTAAATGTCGACAGCAGAACACAATTCATCATGATGGGAGCTGTAGTAAGATACCCTACATCCCTTCTACACACACACTAAATGTCGACAGCAGAACACAATTCATCATGATGGGAGCTGTAGTAAGATACCCTACATCCCTTCTACACACACACTAAATGTCGACAGCAGAACACAATTCATCATGATGGGAGCTGTAGTAAGATACCCTACATCCCTTCTACACACACACTAAATGTCGACAGCAGAACACAATTCATCATGATGGGAGCTGTAGTAAGATACCCTACATCCCTTCTACACACACACTAAATGTCGACAGCAGAACACAATTCATCATGATGGGAGCTGTAGTAAGATACCCTACATCCCTTCTACACACACACTAAATGTCGACAGCAGAACACAATTCATCATGATGGGAGCTGTAGTAAGATACCCTACATCCCTTCTACACACACACTAAATGTCGACAGCAGAACACAATTCATCATGATGGGAGCTGTAGTAAGATACCCTACATCCCTTCTACACACACACTAAATGTCGACAGCAGAACACAATTCATCATGATGGGAGCTGTAGTAAGATACCCTACATCCCTTCTACACACACACTAAATGTCGACAGCAGAACACAATTCATCATGATGGGAGCTGTAGTAAGATACCCTACATCCCTTCTACACACACACTAAATGTCGACAGCAGAACACAATTCATCATGATGGGAGCTGTAGTAAGATACCCTACATCCCTTCTACACACACACTAAATGTCGACAGCAGAACACAATTCATCATGATGGGAGCTGTAGTAAGATACCCTACATCCCTTCTACACACACACTAAATGTCGACAGCAGAACACAATTCATCATGATGGGAGCTGTAGTAAGATACCCTACATCCCTTCTACACACACACTAAATGTCGACAGCAGAACACAATTCATCATGATGGGAGCTGTAGTAAGATACCCTACATCCCTTCTACACACACACTAAATGTCGACAGCAGAACACAATTCATCATGATGGGAGCTGTAGTAAGATACCCTACATCCCTTCTACACACACACTATAGTAGACTAAATGTCGACAGCAGAACACAATTCATCATGATGGGAGCTGTAGTAAGATACCCTACATCCCTTCTACACACACACTAAATGTCGACAGCAGAACACAATTCATCATGATGGGAGCTGTAGTAAGATACCCTACATCCCTTCTACACACACACTATATGTAGACAGCAGAACACAATTCATCATGATGGGAGCTGTAGTAAGATACCCTACATCCCTTCTACACACACACTAAATGTAGACAGCAGAACACAATTCATCATGATGGGAGCTGTAGTAAGATACCCTACATCCCTTCTACACACACACTAAATGTAGACAGCAGAACACAATTCATCATGATGGGAGCTGTAGTAAGATACCCTACATCCCTTCTACACACACACTAAATGTAGACAGCAGAACACAATTCATCATGATGGGAGCTGTAGTAAGATACCCTACATCCCTTCTACACACACACTATAGTGGACAGCAGAACACAATTCATCATGATAGGAGCTGTAGTAAGATACCCTACATCCCTTCTACACACACACTAAATGTCGACAGCAGAACACAATTCATCATGATGGGAGCTGTAGTAAGATACCCTACATCCCTTCTACACACACACTAAATGTCGACAGCAGAACACAATTCATCATGATGGGAGCTGTAGTAAGATACCCTACATCCCTTCTACACACACACTATAGTAGACAGCAGAACACAATTCATCATGATGGGAGCTGTAGTAAGATACCCTACATCCCTTCTACACACACACTAAATGTAGACAGCAGAACACAATTCATCATGATGGGAGCTGTAGTAAGATACCCTACATCCCTTCTACACACACACTAAATGTCGACAGCAGAACACAATTCATCATGATGGGAGCTGTAGTAAGATACCCTACATCCCTTCTACACACACACTAAATGTCGACAGCAGAACACAATTCATCATGATGGGAGCTGTAGTAAGATACCCTACATCCCTTCTACACACACATTATTGTGGACAGCAGAACACAATTCATCATGATGGGAGCTGTAGTAAGATACCCTACATCCCTTCTACACACACACTAAATGTCGACAGCAGAACACAATTCATCATGATGGGAGCTGTAGTAACATACCCTACATCCCTTCTACACACACACTAAATGTCGACAGCAGAACACAATTCATCATGATGGGAGCTGTAGTAAGATACCCTACATCCCTTCTACACACACACTAAATGTCGACAGAAGAACACAATTCATCATGATAGGAGCTGTAGTAAGATACCCTACATCCCTTCTACACACACACTAAATGTCGACAGCAGAACACAATTCATCATGATGGGAGCTGTAGTAAGATACCCTACATCCCTTCTACACACACACTAAATGTCGACAGCAGAACACAATTCATCATGATGGGAGCTGTAGTAAGATACCCTACATCCCTTCTACACACACACTAAATGTCGACAGCAGAACACAATTCATCATGATGGGAGCTGTAGTAAGATACCCTACATCCCTTCTACACACACACTAAATGTCGACAGCAGAACACAATTCATCATGATGGGAGCTGTAGTAAGATACCCTACATCCCTTCTACACACACACTAAATGTCGACAGCAGAACACAATTCATCATGATGGGAGCTGTAGTAAGATACCCTACATCCCTTCTACACACACACTAAATGTCGACAGCAGAACACAATTCATCATGATGGGAGCTGTAGTAAGATACCCTACATCCCTTCTACACACACACTAAATGTCGACAGCAGAACACAATTCATCATGATGGGAGCTGTAGTAAGATACCCTACATCCCTTCTACACACACACTAAATGTCGACAGCAGAACACAATTCATCATGATGGGAGCTGTAGTAAGATACCCTACATCCCTTCTACACACACACTATAGTAGACAGCAGAACACAATTCATCATGATGGGAGTTGTAGTAAGATACCCTACATCCCTTCTACACACACACTATAGTAGACTAAATGTCGACAGCAGAACACAATTCATCATGATGGGAGCTGTAGTAAGATACCCTACATCCCTTCTACACACACACTAAATGTCGACAGCAGAACACAATTCATCATGATGGGAGCTGTAGTAAGATACCCTACATCCCTTCTACACACACACTAAATGTCGACAGCAGAACACAATTCATCATGATGGGAGCTGTAGTAAGATACCCTACATCCCTTCTACACACACACTAAATGTCGACAGCAGAACACAATTCATCATGATGGGAGCTGTAGTAAGATACCCTACATCCCTTCTACACACACACTAAATGTCGACAGCAGAACACAATTCATCATGATGGGAGCTGTAGTAAGATACCCTACATCCCTTCTACACACACACTAAATGTAGACAGCAGAACACAATTCATCATGATGGGAGCTGTAGTAAGATACCCTACATCCCTTCTACACACACACTATAATGTCGACAGCAGAACACAATTCATCATGATGGGAGCTGTAGTAAGATACCCTACATCCCTTCTACACACACACTAAATGTCGACAGCAGAACACAATTCATCATGATGGGAGCTGTAGTAAGATACCCTACATCCCTTCTACACACACACTAAATGTCGACAGCAGAACACAATTCATCATGATGGGAGCTGTAGTAACATACCCTACATCCCTTCTACACACACACTAAATGTCGACAGCAGAACACAATTCATCATGATGGGAGCTGTAGTAAGATACCCTACATCCCTTCTACACACACACTAAATGTCGACAGCAGAACACAATTCATCATGATGGGAGCTGTAGTAAGATACCCTACATCCCTTCTACACACACACTAAATGTCGACAGCAGAACACAATTCATCATGATGGGAGCTGTAGTAAGATACCCTACATCCCTTCTACACACACACTAAATGTCGACAGCAGAACACAATTCATCATGATGGGAGCTGTAGTAAGATACCCTACATCCCTTCTACACACACACTAAATGTCGACAGCAGAACACAATTCATCATGATGGGAGCTGTAGTAAGATACCCTACATCCCTTCTACACACACACTAAATGTCGACAGAAGAACACAATTCATCATGATGGGAGCTGTAGTAAGATACCCTACATCCCTTCTACACACACACTAAATGTCGACAGCAGAACACAATTCATCATGATGGGAGCTGTAGTAAGATACCCTACATCCCTTCTACACACACACTAAATGTCGACAGCAGAACACAATTCATCATGACGGGAGCTGTAGTAAGATACCCTACATCCCTTCTACACACACACTAAATGTCGACAGCAGAACACAATTCATCATGATGGGAGCTGTAGTAAGATACCCTACATCCCTTCTACACACACACTAAATGTCGACAGCAGAACACAATTCATCATGATGGGAGCTGTAGTAAGATACCCTACATCCCTTCTACACACACACTAAATGTCGACAGCAGAACACAATTCATCATGATGGGAGCTGTAGTAAGATACCCTACATCCCTTCTACACACACACTATAGTAGACAGCAGAACACAATTCATCATGATGGGAGCTGTAGTAAGATACCCTACATCCCTTCTACACACACACTAAATGTCGACAGCAGAACACAATTCATCATGATGGGAGCTGTAGTAAGATACCCTACATCCCTTCTACACACACACTAAATGTCGACAGCAGAACACAATTCATCATGATGGGAGTTGTAGTAAGATACCCTACATCCCTTCTACACACACACTAAATGTCGACAGCAGAACACAATTCATCATGATGGGAGCTGTAGTAAGATACCCTACATCCCTTCTACACACACACTATAGTAGACTAAATGTCGACAGCAGCCATCTATTGCATGAGCCGTAACTAAATATTGTAATTTACTACGCGTTGTAACTCCGTACGTAGTTAATTACGATGCATTGTAAGAACCTCCGTTGCATGAGAACCTACTTTCAATCTACTAGATAGTAACCTACAATTTTTTGGAACGAAATATTCTGATTAGTTTCGTACATAACGCATGCGCAGTAGAGGGTTTCTCATCATTTCTTGCTACAATTTTTGCAGACGACAACATGCTGGAATGTTTTGCTTGAAGCCAAGATTTAGGCTTACAAACCTACATAAACAAAAGAGGAGGACACACAAACCTTAAGTAAAAAAAAAAAAAAAAGTATTAAATGATATGCTAGTATGTATGGCAACACATATTTTGCTTTTGATTACGCGTTATACACAAACATTTTTACGTAAATGGCATTGTATCAAATTGTTTCATGAATTATGCCTGCTAGATCTAGTCTATTGCTTCTCAAGATCTATTGATCTAAACTTTACAAACTTCATTTACTTTAGCCTAGTAGAGGAAATGTGCCACGTTTTGACCTTGGTATTGCGAGTTTTGCAGCCTACATAGTGTGACGTAAGTGTCCCGCGCGACCCGCTTTCTTTATTTCTTATCTACACCCCCCCCCCCCCTTTCTACCGTCTCATCACAAGAAAGTGACAACCACGGTTATCTCCCTTTGAACACGGTTTTTCCTTTTGAATCACAAGGTTAGGAATGTCCGGAATGTGATAAGGATGGAATAGGCGCGTGATTGTTCGGTACAATTAGAACAGCAATCTTGTGACGTGTGGACTGTAATACACCAATAGCAGGCTTTCATTGTTTGAAAGTGAAGGCTATAATTGGAGTGGTGAGAAAAAGTTGTCACACAAGATGCTGAAACGTAGCTAGAGCAACACTCACAACCAGTCATCATAAGCCCACTAGTAAGTATTATTGATGGCAGGTGATTGAGATCTTGTGTGTTTGACTCTAGTTTTGATCTAGATCCTATGTTCAATGATGAATAAGGAGTAGATAGATATGTTATAGAAAAGAAGTGGTAAACATTCTATTCTATTTATGTGCACTGATTATTTGTGTGTGTGTGTTTTTGACTTTAACACTTTTGGTACCAGAACCGGAGTTTATGCCTACTAACCCTTTTGTCTATTTTTAGTAGGAAACCTATGGGCCGCAATCTTGCACTATTTTTAGTAGGAAACCTATGGGCCGCAATCTTGCACTTTATGATACCATTCCTTTCCAGGTGTTGGATGGAGAGTGATGTTGTCTTGATCACCTTTTATGTTTTACTGATCTCAGTTTGTTAACTGAAATTCAGTTTATTTATTAACTACATGTAGTGCTATTGTACAAGGGAAGCCTTCAAGCCGGTTGGGATTCACTAATTCCCTGCCGACTGAAGCCCCTTGTCTCTAAGCCATAGAGATCTACATCCACCTTCTCCTGTGATTATCAGCAGGGCATCGTGGGCCGGACGATCATCCCGGACTCCACCAAGCACCAAGACGGGTCCGTCGCCAAGACAACCTGCACCCAGAATCCGCGAGGAGACCACGCTTGAACCGTGCCATCCCGCGAAGCCGTAATAGGAACGACTGGGAGCTACTCTCACCTGACGAGCAAGCCCAGAACTTCAAACAGCTAAGTCTACCTGACTGCGCCAATCATTTGAACTTTCCTACGGACACCGAATATAATTAGTAACCCTTCCGGCATGGGGCGAACCTTATAGAAAGACAAAAGTCTTGTGAATCCTTTCGGATTTCATTGTGTTTTAACCATATTTTGTTTTGGCGCCATTGAGCTGCTTTATTATTATTGTTGCATAATCTTATGCAGATTTTGGGAGTAAATAAAATACAAGTGTCAAATAATCCTGAACCCTTTGGTCAGACTGATGAGAGTGGGAGTCTTGTCATTTCATGTAAAACCCTACTTCTCACTGTCTGCCATTTAGAGCAATTCAACCACTTGTATTTCTTACAACCATCTGACGAGCCAGAACCCGGGCACAAATATAAATTTATTAGATGAAAAGGGGCCGGGAAAGTTGCTCATCTCCCATACCCTAGAGAAGTGGGCTAAAGGCAAATTTTCTAAAGTCTTCCCTAGAGACTTAGCCTTTTAACCCATTACCTCGTCACACATAGATCTAAAAGTTTTATTAATGGGAGGAGAACACCCATGATGTGTGTGTGTGTGTGTGTGTGTGTGTGTGTGCGTGTGTGTGTGTGTGTGTGTGTGTGTGTGTGTGTGTGTGTGTGTGTGTGTGTGTGTGTGTGTGTATGTGTGTGTGTGTGTGTGTGTGTGTGTGTATGTATGTGTGTGTGTGTGTGTGTGTGTGTGTGTGTGTGTGTGTGTGTGTGACTCATTGCTTCCTATCAGCCTTTGAAGATTAAAAAAATAATAATGGGTGCTAGGCCTATGTCATTCTCTCCATCTCTGTGTGTGTGTGTGTCGTGCGCGCGGTGTGTGTGTGTGTGTGTGTGTGTGTGTGTGTGTGTGTGAGAGAGAGAGAGAGAGAGAGAGAGAGAGAGAGAGCACTGAACGATTTTAATGAATAGGCCGTCTAAGGTAAAGATGTGCCGCCACCCCCTGCATTTCACGGTTAATTCTATTTTTCCTTTTTTTGCCTTTCTTACCATAATATAAAGCTGTATTTTAGGAACATTTTCAGCTAATTATCTTTTTTGGAATACTAACCCTTAACCCTAGCCCTAAACATAACCCTACCCCCCACTATGTACTGCAGTACACCGCGATTTGTCACAGTTATGGTTCGTTGCGTTTTCCCGTCTTATAGGGTGGGGGTACGGGGGGGGGGGGGGGGGGGGGGGGGGGGGGGGGGTGTAGGGTTAGGGTTAGGGTTAGTATTCCAAAAAGATAATTTGGTGAATACAGCTTTATGGTATGGATAAGGGGGGGGGGGGGGGTTAGGGTTAGGGCTTAGGGTTGGTATTCCAAAAAGATAATTTGGTGAATACAGCTTTATGTATGGTAAGAAAAGAAAAAACGGAAAAATACGATTAACCGAGAAATGTGTGTTGTGTTGGGTGGCACATCTTGACCTTGACACTTCCCACCTTCCACCTTTTCACCATCCAGGTGGGAAGTGAGAAAGTTGGCTTCATTCTTTGCACGGGTTGTAGGCTGCAAAGAAATTACTCTTCGTGACATTTAGGCTTTTTGCTTGAAATTTGACCAACGACCTTCATTCTCATCTTGGCCTGGATATCCTAAGTACCTATGCACATGCACAATTTGAATCTCCTAGGTAAGGTCCCACTGTTTAAGCGTTATCATGTTTGCATACATAGTCTACATGGTCAGCCAGCCAGGAACAACAGCCAAACATCATAAAAACATCAGCAGCTTCGCTTGCGTGGCTGACAATGATCCTCCAACAATATTCAGATTTGATTAATAAAAGGCAACTATCACTTTTCCTATTCTGTATTAAGTTCAGACTTAACTGTCAAAGTTTATTTGTTTAAAAAAATGTAGGACATTTTCTCATGTTTTAGGTGTTGAAGAGAGCGAAAACCATTAATTTCAAGACCAAAGGCAGAAGTATCACCGTAAGGTTTCACAGTTCACGGTAATAATAGATTACAGGCTTATTCCAAATATGTGTCATCACTTGAAAACAATTGTTTGTTGTCATGTGCTTTGCAAATTAATGTATGTAAGCATACACACATATGTGCACACATACACACACACACACACACACACACACACACCTGCATACACACTGAGAGAGAGACTGGGGGATATGAATTTTTATTTTTTGCCATTTACCAAAACTAATTTCATACAAAAGGGAAAACCAACAAGCAAACAAGCAAACAAGCAATAAAAAGCAAAAAAAACTAGAGCATTAAACGCTAGATCAATCAGCCATGCGACAGTACTTTTTGCTACAGCGGCCTTGACGCTTGACCAATGACCTTCATTTTCTAAAATACTAAAATATTTACCTCGAAGTTGGAGTGTAGCTGCCCACGTGGTGGGTAACCAAAAACGGTCACAAATGTAATGTTCTCATTCCTAGCCGATGGATTTTTACCATAGTGTTCAAGGCCTTCAGCTGGGTCTTTTAGCAAGGATATGACAACAACAACTGACACATTAACCAGCTTTTGCCTCGCGGCTGGTTAAAAACAGAAAAAAACGCCACTGAAACCATTAACCAGTTTCCGTGTTGCGGCAGATTAACAACAATAAACTGTAGTTAGAAAGTAAACAGTAATTTATAGTCAACCGTTAGTTACACTTCAGTATGTTTAACCATTGTAAATATATATATATAATATTTGCCAAAAAAATGTATGAAAAAAATGACAGTTTTCACAATAATAATGCTGACAATTCATTTTCAAACTGTCTCGAGTATAATATTAGTGATGAAGCCTCTGGGGAA
>JAGGCT020004113.1:174624-194224 GCA_017654935.2 Phymorhynchus buccinoides
CCCCCCCCCAGAAGCCTTCACTTCCCCAAGCCCGTTTCAAAGTCTCTCGCAGCATCAAAGAGGCAGTGTCTACAGTACGTGTTCTCATATTATGCCGTAAAAGGCTGTCTTGGAGCTTTCTGAAGTCCTTGATAAATAGGGCGAAATCAGTTTGATTGCCTTGTTTTCTGTATTAATCTAACATCCTGTCGTTTATACGGGTTTTCTGTCTACCAAAACAGTTGTTATCCATTTGTTTAAAACTTTTTCTCTTTGAAAGGATCGGTTGATTTTGTTCGTAGTTAAGTGTTCTTCATTAGTATGGTTTGTGAATGCTCTTTGGGTTAAATTAGATTATTATGAACAGCGTTAAGTTTTAAACCACTCTTAAATAGTCTTGGAGTAATCTATAATGGCACACATATTTGTTTTGTTATACTAGGATGGGTACAAGTTTGGTAGTTCTATTCCAACCGAATGATTTATGCCGCTAATGGAAAATCATGGAGTTCATCCGGACAATCTACAATCACTCCACCCCACCCCCCACCCCCCCCCCCCCCACACCTCTAAAATCAAACCTTGTTTGGAATTGCATAGTTGGGTATCCAATCTATAAAGTGTCAAAACATTAAAACGGACCATGCATGGTGCCATTTAAATCGCTAGTGGGAGTGGTTCACACATCGGCCCATCTCATATAAGTTGTTGCGATCTAAATACATGAGGAAATTAGATGGCTGATTAGGATCATAGTAATCTAAGTACTTGTTGGAGATTGATTTATCAATAAGCATGTGTAAAGCCATGTATTTCCTCAGCATAGTCCGTCATTCAATCATCCTGTAACATGGTAGGTCAGTAGTCATTCAATCTCTAATTTCAGTAAACCTTAAGAATGCATCCAAACTAACATACCTGCGTGCGGAATATATAATGTTGCAGGATCTAGACTTATAATTGTTTCATACCGTTTTCTGTAATTTTCTGTAATTTTCACAACGTCTGCAACACAAAAAAACATCAGCCATTAAATAGGCCATCATGAATGTCTCCATGCGACGGCGCGCCACCCCGTCAACGGTCCCTGGAGAATGGTCTCGACAAGGATCGTGACGGTTGACGTGGCCAAAACCAGATGACGCTTGCGCGTTTAACTGTCGTCAAAGGTGTTCTTGTGGCCCAAACAGCTTTGCGGATCTGTTAGCGGACATATTCATTGTCAGGTGTCTATGTATGAATGCACCAGCAAGTTTTCTTAGGCATCTTGTGTTTCAAAAAGCTTGAATTTTTTCTCTCGGAGTACAAAGCCAGCAGAGTCCATGTTTCCACACCGTAGAGAAAGATGGTGATTACGAGTGACGGTAAGAGTTCTTGATACTTGTCGTAATGAATGACTGAGTTAGCGGTCACGACAAAATTTGGCTCATATAGGGCAAGAAGCTAGTCTGCTAAGCTTGTGTAATCCGCGATGGGATCTCTGTGGTGCAGCTGCCATCTTGGACAGAAGTGCTCAAACCCCAAGTACTTGAAGTTCTTCACCTCTATCAGCTTGCTGACGTTCATAGTGATATCAGCGGTGTTGGTCATTCAACACTGGTCACCATGACTTTGCTTTTCTCATGGCTGACTTCCATTCCGTATGAACAGCGCTGTCACACGGGTGGTTCAGTGAGCTCTTGGAGTTTGTTCTTGCTGCGCACAAAAGGTTCATGTCGTCAGGCAAACGCAGGTGCAGCAAGCGTCTGCCAACAATGGAGATGGGAAGTATGGTAGGTCTGAAGGTTGTCTTAAATGATCTTCTCCAGGAAGATTGTCTGAATAGTACTGGAGGAAAGTAAAACATCCTTGACGAGACACTACTGTTGTTGGAAAAAAATTGCTACTGAGTTTGATTATTGAGGAGAATGCACTACTTGACGTTAGATAGTGTAGAGTGCCTCGTTGGTTGAACAAGGCCTTCCTCGATGTGGAAAGCCTATCATGAATTGCCACAAACCAGCATGCCAAACGATCTGTCGACCGCTGGCACGAAAGTCAATACATTATGGGAAATAGGAGTCTTTTTGAGGCTGTAATGTTTTTCTATATACACGGCAGTGCAGATCTGACGCAAGCTGTGCTCCTTCCATATCTGAACCAGATGTAAACAGACAATAGTCTAGCAATGGTCTGAGGCGACGGAGGATAATACGTAGCATTGACTGTCTAGCAATGGGTGGCATATGTACAGAACTGATCGTCCTGTTAATTCTAGGCAATGTTTAAGATTTCCTTTCTTGGGGAGTGGTATTTATCAGTGATCGTGTCCATGTTCCATTCGTTGTCCTATGTCCTTGGCACATTCCTTCGAGTTCCACCAGCTTTTCTGCACAGTTTGTAAGGGCTTCGTCACTCTTTCCAACGCATGTTTAAGGAGTTCAGCAGGAATTTGTCAAGCCTCTTGCGTTTACAAGCTTTTCATGACTGCGCCGACTGCTGCCTCTACTTCTTCTTGATTACCAATTATTTTATGGTAAAGGACTAATATGATTATATTGATAGCCCTACCGATACAAAAGAGATTGATCAGGTATTTGTGTATCCAATCATTCCACCCACTGTCCTGAATCATGTTGGGAGACATAGAATTAATCAGACAAAGGGCTAAAAGATTTGCACGTATATGCACATCAATACTTGTAGCTATGTGTCGAAACAAAATCACCCTATGAGCAGATATCGCAAGTTGACATTATCACAACATCTGAGGACAAGGCTCTCTAACGCAGTCAGTGAGGATGCAATTCACCAACCACATTGTTTCCACCAACCAATCGATAGATAGACAACAATGCCTCATGGTGGAGTTGGCAATTACGTAGAAACAACTTGTGCGTAGACCGCGTCAGACCTTCTTGTTGTATGGTCTGGAGCCGTAGGATAGAAACAAGGGTGCAGAAAAAACACGGTATTAATGGGTCTGTACCATAGGCCTCAAATTATAATGTCAACTACTTGGGCAGTTATTAAAGAAAGCATCCGTTAAGTCAATAATACAATGCTGTCAAAATTCCATTCTGGTGACTTTAATATAATTATACTAATCACTCTCGCCTACTATTAGACAGTTGAGTCAATATAAACTAATACAAACTAGTACGTGAAACCTACTAGAATTACTGAATTATAACAAGGTCATGTATAGATTAGTTATTACTCAAAGCAACGAGATTATTCCAATCAACCAATGTTTACCTGCTGTAGTAGTGTCACAGTGTCCCTTGTGCTGTTGTAAACACTAACAGTCATAAGAGAGGTCTAATTTAAAAGACAATTTTTAATATCACAAATTAGATATGTTCTAAATTCTGCAATCTACTACAAGAAAATAAACTGGAAACGAACTGATTTATGACAACACCTTAGATAAGACTGCAGGAATTGTTTAAGAACATTATATGGATAAAGCTAAGCAAGGTATGCCTGTTAAAAACCTGTAACGATCACCGACCCAATGATGTTCACTGGTTGATGATGACATAGGTTACTAATAGAAGAGCGCATAGAAATCACAACAAAGCTAAAAATTACCAATAAACTGAAGACTGGCATCAGTCTCCCAATGTTTTAGAAACTATGTGTACAGCGTAGAAAAGACAACAACAAAGAGGAATAGGTAAAACAAGTAGGTGAAAACTAGAGTAATAACACAGTCAAAAGTTTTGAACTAAAGAAGAATGGGCGAGAAAATGTTAAAATATTTTGAAGAAAAAGGCATTGGTGATTCAATGAAATCTCAATGTTTCGGATGGCATAAACGCATACTATTCCAAACGAAAAGGCTAATATTTTTATATATTTTTAATTAACCAATATACTTTAGAAAATGGCAATGATATACCCTAGATATTCCTTTTATTGACATATTACTCTCACTCTCTGATGTCTCAAATGTTATTGCTAACCGCCCCAACCACCCACAGGCTGGAGGACCGAAATGTATCATAAGAAATTACTATTGCGCCTACCAACCATCTTAAATCCTAACTGCATTGTCTAGCCGGAGCGTACAAGAAGCTAAATTCCCATAAACCTGGAAAACAGCCACATGTACATCCAATACACAAAACGGACTCAAAAGAAACAGTGCAACAAATACTCCCATCTCCTAATAAGTTGTGTGGAAGGAAGGTAATGGTGCAGATGCATCATAAACGAACATTCTTTTTTAAAATCTAATTTAATAATCTCTGAATCACACAGTCAGAGTTACTCTGGTGACTCAACTGAAATCAAATGCTTAGTACCTTACCAAATGATATAGTTTATCGGTTGATCGTGGTGTAAGCTCAAAGTGTTGTTACTTGATATATCGAAAGCATTGTGTGTGTGCACAAGGGTTTTATTTTTACAAACTTTAGCGAGCAAATGAAAACGAGGAAAATTATATGACTAGGTTAAAGATTACATTTCAAATCGTTTGCAAGCGTTATATTAAGGAGGACATGTCTGAGTACAAGATAGTTCCCATGCGGTGTTCCACAGGATCTGTGTTGGGCCCACTTCTTATGCCCTTATTTTCATAACGATATTGTAAATGAACTCAATCTAATATGAAACTTTTTGCTGACGACACAAGAAGGCATAAAGCTCTAAATGATCCAAACACCCTGCTCAAATACTGAAACCTGAATAGAAAAATAAAAACAATGGGCTATGCAATGGAAAGAACATTTAATGAAGAGAAAACAAACTGTGTAAATTTTCTCGTGGAAACAGTCACTAAATAATTCTTTACCTCTTCATTTGAGTTTAGTGCCTTACAAAGCACAAGAAAAGCCCAAACATTAGGGATAATTCTCCAGAATAACGGGATGAACACATCAAATCTAATTATTAAAGTTACTATGTTGGATCTTGCTATACATCAAACCATGTCGATGAGGAGCAAATATCTAGTGTTGGTCGTGCATCTTTCTTAGAGTTAAGCGTATCGCCGTCCATCAGACCCTTCCTGTACAGAGATGCTTCTGTTAGACTGATTCCTTGCCTTCGTGTTGTCAGATAGGACTACTGGATTCGGTGTCTGTGGGATTCCAGCAGAAACATATTTCGCGCTTACAGAGATGCAGAACAGAGCTGCTCGGCTTGTGCTTGGCAAAGAAAGCAATCGGATCAAATCACACCTCGTTTGGCTGAGCTCCACTGGTTCCTGCCAAATTCGCTGGCAGTTCAAGATGGCTACTTTCGCTTTCGTCACTTTGACAAAACTAACTCTTCTTCAGTACCCTCACTTCTTCTCTTCTCTGCACCTACCAAAGCTCTCGCACTCTTTCGTTCTTCTTCCCAGAAACTTCTTAAAAGTTCCTAAGTGGTCCTTGAAATCTTCGGGTGAGAGGCGTTTAGTTTTGTTGCACCAAACGTTTGGAATTCTCTCCCTGACCATACCGTACTAGTCCACTCTTCCTTCCGTCAAGTCCCAACTAAAAACCCACTTCTTCAGGAAAGCTTTCTTTCTGTAAAGTCTATGATCCTTTTCCCACTCTTGTCTTTCCAGAATCATTGAATACGATTGTAGTATGAGGTTAAACGCGTGCGCTTGTGTGTTATGGAGTGGGGGTGGGGTTGGGAGGTGGGATTACGCTATATTGCAATGCATTCATTTTTCATAGATATGTATGAGTGAGGATCCTTTCTATCGATCGCTACTTTTCGTTTTCTATTTGTAAGAACCAGTCTGTTAGAAATGTTTGTATGAATGGTGAGTGAAAAGCGCATTGAGTTTGCTTTGCAAGATTACGCGCTAAATAAGCATTATTCATTATTATTGTTATTTAAATATAAACTGAATTACGTAACAGGCCCTAGAAACAATGGTACAAATCATTTATATGTCGTACTCAACATTTTGATATACGCACCCTGACGTAGTTATGGGATAGATTGCACTGAAACTCAAAGCAAATTCATTAGAAAACCTACAATTAGAATGCAATCAAGAATCAATAATGTGGTGCTGTCAAGGGGAACGTAGTCTATCAAATAATTATGCAAAGATATCTGCGTTTCTGTACACTGAAAGAATAGAAGGAACAATACATAAGCTAGTGCACTTTCTTTAAGATGATTAATGGATTATGTTCTTAATTACTTAAACGATCTTGTTGCCTGAACTTCGTAGGCCAGAAACTAATCCTTCACAGTAGGAGAAGACCCTTAGAACGTTCAGTTTCACAAAAATCTGAAATACTGAAATTTACAGAAATTCTTTTGTATCATCAACTACTGTCCTCTGGAATAGCTTACCTGACTGTGTGAAAAATATCACCTCTCTAAGCCAACTCAAACATTGCTTAAATGCTAACGATCCTATTGTTCTTGACTTCTATTATTTTGGTAATAGAATTGAACAAGTAATACACTGTCAACTTCCTCTAGGAATTAGCAACATCAATTATGACTTATTTAACAGACATTTAAATTAATAATCCCCTATGTGATTGTGGTGTTGCCTTTGAAACTTCTGAGCATTACTTCCTTTCCTGTCAACTCTTTCATATAGCTCGATCAAATACAATAATTAACGCTACCCCCAGTCTATACTAGATTACAAACGTTACTGAAAGGAAATCCTGTACTATCAAACAAAATAAACATTCTTATATTTGAAGCTGTTCGTCAATTTATTGTTCATTCAAAAAGGTTTCCGTCGTAAGTATGTGGTGACACATTTACTAATTGATGTTCATTAATAGTTATATTTACCATGTCAATATTCATAGCCATTTATATTTCTCATCTTTTCCATTCATAGTTTGTATATTCAATGTGTTGCACCAGTGTATGGCCGACATTCACTGGACATATTGTTGATAATAATAATCATAATAATAAAATGTACAGTGATCCTTGTTTAGCAAGTAAGATGCCTTGTAATCACTGCAATTAGTAACTGATTCACGTCGTAATTATCTTTTGCATCCCCCATCATCATCATGTCTCTTTCATATTCTGAATGTAAAAAAAATTTCTTTCTCTTTTTCCATTTTATTCATATATTTTATTATTTAATATTCTGTGTTTTGTGTATACCACAAACTTTGGATTTATCTTTTTTCTTAGTTTAATTGATTTTCATTGGTTTCCTGATGTATATTTTACGAAGGATTTGAAATGTACCTATCTTTATCAATTTGTTCTTGGATAATGTTTAGATCAGCTTGTTTAGTCTTGTACTTGCTATCCGCCACTCAAAAATTCATGCATAGTACGTTGGCACAGTATAAGTTTTAAGCTTCTTGTTGCCGTTATGCTTGTTTAACATGTGTGTATTGTGCTTTTTGATAAATAAAAATAATTTAAACCAACAATAAGTCAACGGACCATCCAGCGACAGCCCGCCCCGACCCCAAGCCATCGAAATCTTCACTGCCACGGGGGAGCGGAAGGATGGCGAGAAAGCTAACTGAACCCCTTCTTTATATAGGCTACTAACAAAAATATAGTTATGTATATGCACTAAAATGCGCCGCTTGGATATTTTAACAATAAAGTTACACTTGTCGTGGCAATGTACATGGTAGGCGTCACTCCCCCCCCCGCCCCCCCCCCCCCCCCCCCCACCCCCACCCCCCCCCCCCCCCCCCCCCCCCCCCCCCCCCCCCCCCACCCCCACCCCCCCCTCCCCCCTCCCCCCGGGCACACCCTCCCCCCCCCCCCCCGCCCCCCCCCCCCCTACTGCCCCCCCCCCCCCCCCCACCCCCCCCCCCCCACCCCCCCCCCCCCCCCCCCCCCAATAACACACACACACACATTCTCGCACGCTTGTGAATCACCCTTTCATCCATACAAGTCCGTGACCTCAAATCGACTAGTTTTTCAATCGCTTGAGCGTAACCAATTTACAGTTCCAGTTGGCTCGTTTCTATAATAGTTGTTTCTTATAATGTTTGCATTTTGATTTTATATTTTAATTCTGGGGTTTTGTTTTAACTTTGATATAATTTAGCATTTCTCCCCTAATGCTACACTCAAATATGTACTTAAGCTTAACTCACCCAGAACAATACCTCACCCAGACACATATGCACCCCCCCCCCCCCCCCCCTCACATACTCACTTTTGTTGTCTAATATCACTTTTAAGTGAAAATATGTCAAATTAAATAACAACACACAACATATTCACACACACACACACACACACACACACACACACACACACCACACACACACACACACACTCACACACGGCATACACACACATACATACACACACATATATGCACACACACATGCACAAACATGCATACACACAATGACACACACACACACACACACACACACACACACACACACACACACACACACACACACACACACACATCAGACATATACACACACATACACACACGCGCGCAAACCTCCCCCCCCCCCCCAATAAACTTCCTAGCCTAGTATGTCGATGTTTGGGTGTTTTTGTTAATGAATGTTTATCAGTGCATAAGATTTATTGTTCATCGAGTGTTGATGTTGAATGTAGTGAACATCCCCCATGGCAACACAGTGATATGCAAGTAACCTTACGAGTGATTATCGCTGTGTTGCCATGGGGAAATAATGAAAAATATTCACGTGTACACTGACCTTTTAGTATATATTCCATGGTTTCTCCGGTAACTCTATCTACCCAATAGTTTTCTTCATCCTCCTCCATTGCTGTCAGAGCTGTGATCTCATCAATCACTGTGAGGCCAGTTGCACTAGTTACGCTATTCGCGCGAATAACTGTTACGCCAAAAGGTATCTAAGAAACGACTTGAGAGAACGTTTTTTGAAAAAGCAACCAAACAAGTTCTTGTCTCATTGGTCTTTAAAAAAAATCATTTTAACGAAACTTTAATGAGCCAATCAACAACAAGAAATGCATTAACCCCCTACAAGTCACGTGATAGTTCTGGATAGTTCGCAGTGAACTCAGCGTTTGGGAAGAACGAAACGTTATAGGGCTGTAGAGCATCGCTCCTACCTCTTCAAATTAAGGATGATTTTGCACTAAAAGTACTACAAGCCACTTTTGATTCCGAGTGATGCACTAGGGTGTGTAGAAATGTCTGTGAAAAGTCGCAGAAAACCCCCTTGGGGTTTCCGAGTTATATGACGTCATTATTTTTTATCTTTAGACTGCAAATTCCATATGATTTGAAACATAAACAACAAAAAACGCTATTTTGTTTTATAGTTTCAAGCCATTATTTATGGGTGTGATGCATTAAGATGTTTACATCTTACTGTGACATTTCCCAACATTTCCCTGTTTGGGTTTTCTAGTTATGACATCATCTAAAAAAATTGTTTTTTATGTGACATGGATTTTGCAGTCTAATAATAGAAATAATGATGTAATAACTCGGAAACCCCAAGGGGATTTTCTGGGATTTTTTTTACACAAAGACTCTACACATCCTATGGTATTATATGCAACAAAAACTAGCCTGTAGTATCAAAAGAGGACTGTCTAGTATAATAGTTTGTTCACATGATGAGGAATTTTCAATCTAAAAATAGTATAGATGAGGTTATAACTATGAAATCCAAGGAGGAAAATTTTGGGAAATGTCACATAAAGATTCTACACATCTTAATGCATCACATGCATAAATATTGGCTGGCAACTATGAAAAGAAATAACGTTTTTTGTTGTTTATAATGTTGAATGTGATTTGGAATGTGCAGTCTAAAAATGGAAATAATGACGTCATAACTCGGAAACCCCAAGGGGATTTTCTGGGATTTTTCACACAGAGATTTTACACACCCTAGTGCATCATTTAGAACAAAAATTGGCTTGTAGTACTTTCAGTGCAAAATCAGTCAATTGTCTTCTCTTGATCTGCTCGCTTATTACGCAAACTATCGGCAAAGGAAGATGTTTCTTAGGACCGGTTTTGCCGATTTGTTCGAACGTTCTGTCTTGTGAAACTAGACACAGGGTTGTACCGCTATCAACATTGTACTGTGGAAAGAATCAATTATTGTCTTCACTCTGTGTGTGTGTGTGTGTGTGTGTGTGTGCGTGTGCGTGCGTGCGTGAGTGCGTGCGTGTGTGCGTGCGTATGTGTGTGTTTCTCTGTCTGTATGTGCTCATTTGTTTGTAAGGTGTTTCTGTTGGTATGCGGGCATACATGCATGTGTGTGTGTGTCAGAGAGAGAGAGAGAGAGAGAGAGAGAGGAGAGAAAGAGAGAGAGAGAGAGAGAGAGAGAGAGAGAGAGAGAGAGAGAGACTGCGGTCTGTTTCTCCATCTTTCAATGCTTGCTACATGTTTCAATCAAAGCAATTGCTACTCGTATATTTGTGGTTCAGCGTTGCACATGGACGCCATAATATTTCCAATACCATAGCAAGGGCCTCTACAGTCGCCTCTTGGCACCACAAGAGTGACCCATGTCACGAAAAGGCATCAAATGAGGGTCTGTTGCCCAATGATCTTATGTCCTTCATTTTGGGAGGTAATTGTCACGAACGAAAGTCACACACAAACAAACAGTTTAGTCAGAAATCAAAACTCGCGAGTTTTCATTCTCGCATCCAACTCATTCAGAAGTACATGCTCTCGCGTCATTCAGTCTCTCCACAAACAGTATAGATTAGGCAATTTTAAATATTAACAACAATTTATTTACACTCAATCACTCACGCAATCATACATATATAAAAGAATAATAATAACAGCAAACATCTAAGGGCGACACGCACAACACTGCACAAACACACAAAAAATACTCAGTTCTTTCGCGGAGTAATTTGCACTCGTGACGGACGATTTCTTCAAAGTTCTTGACTTGAGCCGACGACCTCTTTGGAGTCCCACTCGTCTGTTCCGGGCATCTGACTCGGCAGAATGCCACCTCTTCTCAGGCCGCTCCACCAGCAGCCTCCAGTCTCCCTGGCAGCCTTCCCCTGGGCGCACAGACTGGGTGCTCTTAAGACGAAAACAGTAAACTGGCATAAGTCTCTGTCTGTGTTTGTGGGTGCATGTTCATGCGTGTGTGCCCTGTACATCGAGACTAAACCTGGCTTTGTTTTTTCAAGCACACTCCATTCGTTCACTGTTAAGCGACTTTACTTTTCATTATCATTAATTAACTTTACGATAATGATGAACAACCAAAAGTATACATAAAGTTCCCGACACCTTCTATGTAGTTATAGTTATGTCTATGAACATTAATAAACCACACTTCTAAATAACCCCATGGTTTTCGAAAAGCTGTCCTAATTTTGAAATGGTAATTTTAAAATAATACTTTGACATACAAGAAACCCAAAACATAATTTACCAATTACAGTTGAATTAAAGTTGCCAAAAATCGGTGCCAACAAAAGATTTCTTTTTACAACATCATTTCACAATTCCTCACAAAGATTGAAAACAAAGATTACAAGATTCCAATCTGCAAATTAATTAGAAAGTAAATTAAATCATTTCTCTTTAACGATGTCAAATGTTTAAAATCAATAAACATTTAAGGCTATCTTTCTCTTACCTCTGCACTAGGGCAGCAGAGCAAATCAAAGATTGACTAAGCTTCGACAGTACGAAGGTAGAAAGCAAAGTGAAAGATAGAAAAGAGGACAGACTGACGAAAGAAAAAATGTGTATTCAACTCTAGCTGAAAATATGCATGTGCCGTACGAGGAAAACTAAATGCACGAAATTCGTGCACAATGATGCAGCGCTTTCAGTTCGGAGCCTTTAACACAAAGTAAAGCTATGCAAATAATGTTCCAGTGAACATAAGATTTTATTAATGTGATGACTTTCATCACAGTAAGGATAGGCCCTATTTTATGCCTGTCACAGAGGAATCCCCAACAATGCAGCAAAATATATTATGTACCCAGGCAAGTTTCATGGATAATTTTGGCTGAAAAATGGCTGGCGTTGAAAGGGTTAAAAACAAAGAATCTGGGAAAAAGGAGTTTTGATTTTAGGCAAACCCACTACCAAACGCAAGGTAGCAAGGAAGGGATTGTCACAAATCAAATTCCAGACAAACGATTTCTGTTAGAGTTTGCATCGGTTTTTGTGCTTTTTAAGCAAATCATCTCTCATCGAAAGCTGCTCTGTGTTCTGTGCCAAGATTATTAGTCTACTCTCAAAGCAGTGTATTGCTTACAGAAGTATTTATGCTAAGCATAGACCCCTTTCTTCTATGAACACGATCTTCATTTCTTGGTTCTGTGGCCCGGCCAAAATCATTTTTATTGGTGCCTACAGCACCACTACTTTTAGACTTAGAGCTGTGAGGCTAGACACTGGAGTTTGAGGAGGGATGAGACTTGGGGTTTTGTGGGGATTTGGCCTTGGAGACTCCAGACCCTTTCGCTTTTTGGCTTGTCTCTGTCTTTCGAAAGGAGTCAATTATGCTGCTTTGGCTAGTAGATCCAGCAGCTGGCTTGTTGACCTGTCTTTCAGTGCGAGGAGCGGATGCTACCGGCCTTGACCTTAGATTGCGGGCAGCTGCTGGGGTCTGCGGTATGGCGTTTCCCTCTGAAAAAATATGTCCTTTGTCTGGCTCTGTTCTGTCACGTTCACGTTTCTGAGTGTCTTCAGTACTGTCTGCTTTGTTTGCAGTGTCACAAGTGTCTCTATTGGGGTTCTCATCTGTTGTATGATGAACTGCAGCCTGTGTCTTGTCACCATTGTCTGCAGTGTCACAAGTGTCTCTGTTGGGGTTCTCTCTGTTGTATGATGAACTGCAGCCTGTGTTTTGTCACCATTGTCTGCAGTGTCACAAGTGTCTCTGTTGGGGTTCTCTCTGTTGTATGATGAACTGCAGCCTGTGTCTTGTCACCATTGTCTGCAGTGTCACAAGTGTCTCTGTTGGGGTTCTCTCTGTTGTATGATGAACTGCAGCCTGTGTCTTGTCACCATTGTCTGCAGTGTCACAAGTGTCTCTGTTGGGGTTCTCTCTGTTGTATGATGAACTGCAGCCTGTGTCTTGTCACCATTGTCTGCAGTGTCACAAGTGTCTCTGTTGGGGTTCTCTCTGTTGTATGATGAACTGCAGCCTGTGTTTTGTCACCATTGTCTGCAGTGTCACAAGTGTCTCTGTTGGGGTTCTCTCTGTTGTATGATGAACTGCAGCCTGTGTTTTGTCACCATTGTCTGCAGTGTCACAAGTGTCTCTGTTGGGGTTCTCTCTGTTGTATGATGAACTGCAGCCTGTGTCTTGTCACCATTGTCTGCAGTGTCACAAGTGTCTCTGTTGGGGTTCTCTCTGTTGTATGATGAACTGCAGCCTGTGTCTTGTCACCATTGTCTGCAGTGTCACAAGTGTCTCTGTTGGGGTTCTCATCTGTTGTATGATGAACTGCAGCCTGTGTTTTGTTACCATTGTCTGCAGTGTCACAAGTGTCTCTGTTGGGGTTCTCATCTGTTGTATGATGAACTGCAGCCTGTGTTTTGTTACCATTGTCTGCAGTGTCACAAGTGTCTCTGTTGGGGTTCTCATCTGTTGTATGATGAACTGCAGCCTGTGTCTTGTCACCATTGTCTGCAGTGTCACAAGTGTCTCTATTGGGGTTCTTATCTGTTGTATGATGAACTGCAGCCTGTGTCTTGTCACCATTGTCTGCAGTGTCACAAGTGTCTCTGTTGGGGTTCTCATCTGTTGTATGATGAACTGCAGCCTGTCTTTTGTCACCATTGTCTGCAGTGTCACAAGTGTCTCTGTTGGGGTTCTCATCTGTTGTATGATGAACTGCAGCCTGTGTTTTGTCACCATTGTCTGCAGTGTCACAAGTGTCTCTGTTGGGGTCCTCATCTGTTGTATGATGAACTGCAGCCTGTGTCTTGTCACCATTGTCTGCAGTGTCACAAGTATCTCTGTTGGGGTTCCCATCTGTTGTATGATGAACTGCAGCCTGTCTTGTCACCATTGTCTGCAGTGTCACAAGTGTCTCTGTTGGGGTTCTCATCTGTTGTATGATGAACTGCAGCCTGTGTCTTGTCACCATTGTCTGCAGTGTCACAAGTGTCTCTATTGGGGTTCTCATCTGTTGTATGATGAACTGCAGCCTGTGTCTTGTCACCATTGTCTGCAGTGTCACAAGTGTCTCTGTTGGGGTTCTCATCTGTTGTATGATGAACTGCAGCCTGTGCTTTGTCACCATTGTCTGCAGTGTCACAAGTGTCTCTGTTGGGGTTCTCTCTGTTGTATGATGAACTGCAGCCTGTGCTTTGTCACCATTGTCTGCAGTGTCACAAGTGTTTCTGTTGGGATTCTCATCTGTTGTATGATGAACTGCAGCCTGTGTCTTGTCACTATTGTCTGCAGTGTCACAAGTGTCTCTGTTGGGGTTCTCATCTGTTGTATGATGAACTGCAGCCTGTGTTTTGTCACCATTGTCTGCAGTGTCACAAGTGTCTCTGTTGGGGTTCTCATCTGTTGTATGATGAACTGCAGCCTGTGTCTTGTCACCATTGTCTGCAGTGTCACAAGTGTCTCTGTTGGGGTTCTCTCTGTTGTATGATGAACTGCAGCCTGTGTCTTGTCACCATTGTCTGCAGTGTCACAAGTGTCTCTGTTGGGATTCTCTCTGTTGTATGATGAACTGCAGCCTGTGTCTTGTCACCATTGTCTGCAGTGTCACAAGTGTCTCTGTTGGGGTTCTCATCTGTTGTATGATGAACTGCAGCCTGTGTCTTGTCACCATTGTCTGCAGTGTCACAAGTGTCTCTGTTGGGGTTCTCATCTGTTGTATGATGAACTGCAGCCTGTGTTTTGTCACCATTGTCTGCAGTGTCACAAGTGTCTCTGTTGGGGTTCTCTCTGTTGTATGATGAACTGCAGCCTGTGTCTTGTCACCATTGTCTGCAGTGTCACAAGTGTCTCTGTTGGGGTTCTCTCTGTTGTATGATGAACTGCAGCCTGTCTTGTCACCATTGTCTGCAGTGTCACAAGTGTCTCTGTTGGGGTTCCCTCTGTTGTATGATGAACTGCAGCCTGTGTCTTGTCACCATTGTCTGCAGTGTCACAAGTGTCTCTGTTGGGGTTCTCTCTGTTGTATGATGAACTGCAGCCTGTGTCTTGTCACCATTGTCTGCAGTGTCACAAGTGTCTCTGTTGGGGTTCTCATCTGCAGCCTGTCCAGTTGTATGATGAACTGTTGTCTGCAGTGTCACAAGTGTCTCTGTTGGGGTTCTCTCTGTTGTATGATGAACTGCAGCCTGTGTTTTGTCACCATTGTCTGCAGTGTCACAAGTGTCTCTGTTGGGGTTCTCATCTGTTGTATGATGAACTGCAGCCTGTGTCTTGTCACCATTGTCTGCAGTGTCACAAGTGTCTCTGTTGGGGTTCTCTCTGTTGTATGATGAACTGCAGCCTGTGTCTTGTCACCATTGTCTGCAGTGTCACAAGTGTCTCTGTTGGGGTTCTCTCTGTTGTATGATGAACTGCAGCCTGTGTCTTGTCACCATTGTCTGCAGTGTCACAAGTGTCTCTGTTGGGATTGGGGTTCTCTCTGTTGTATGATGAACTGCAGCCTGTGTCTTGTCACCATTGTCTGCAGTGTCACAAGTGTCTCTGTTGGGGTTCTCTCTGTTGTATGATGAACTGCAGCCTGTGTCTTGTCACCATTGTCTGCAGTGTCACAAGTGTCTCTGTTGGGGTTCTCTCTGTTGTATGATGAACTGCAGCCTGTGTCTTGTCACCATTGTCTGCAGTGTCACAAGTATCTCTGTTGGGGTTCCCTCTGTTGTATGATGAACTGCAGCCTGTGTCTTGTCACTATTGTCTGCAGTGTCACAAGTGTCTCTGTTGGGGTTCTCTCTGTTGTATGATGAACTGCAGCCTGTGTCTTGTCACCATTGTCTGCAGTGTCACAAGTGTCTCTGTTGGGGTTCTCTCTGTTGTATGATGAACTGCAGCCTGTGCTTTGTCACCATTGTCTGCAGTGTCACAAGTGTCTCTGTTGGGGTTCTCTCTGTTGTATGATGAACTGCAGCCTGTGTCTTGTCACCATTGTCTGCAGTGTCACAAGTGTCTCTGTTGGGGTTCTCATCTGTTGTATGATGAACTGCAGCCTGTGTCTTGTCACTATTGGGGTTCATTGTCTGCAGTGTCACAAGTGTCTCTGTTGGGGTTCTCATCTGTTGTATGATGAACTGCAGCCTGTGTCTTGTCACCATTGTCTGCAGTGTCACAAGTGTCTCTGTTGGGGTTCTCATCTGTTGTATGATGAACTGCAGCCTGTGTCTTGTCACTATTGTCTGCAGTGTCACAAGTGTCTCTGTTGGGGTTCTCATCTGTTGTATGATGAACTGCAGCCTGTGTCTTGTCACCATTGTCTGCAGTGTCACAAGTGTCTCTGTTGGGGTTCTCATCTGTTGTATGATGAACTGCAGCCTGTGTCTTGTCACTATTGTCTGCAGTGTCACAAGTGTCTCTGTTGGGGTTCTCATCTGTTGTATGATGAACTGCAGCCTGTGTTTTGTCACCATTGTCTGCAGTGTCACAAGTGTCTCTGTTGGGGTTCTCATCTGTTGTATGATGAACTGCAGCCTGTGTCTTGTCACCATTGTCTGCAGTGTCACAAGTGTCTCTGTTGGGGTTCTCATCTGTTGTATGATGAACTGCAGCCTGTGTCTTGTCACCATTGTCTGCAGTGTCACAAGTGTCTCTGTTGGGGTTCTCATCTGTTGTATGATGAACTGCAGTCTGTGTCTTGTCACCATTGTCTGCAGTGTCACAAGTGTCTCTGTTGGGGTTCTCATCTGTTGTATGATGAACTGCAGCCTGTGTTTTGTCACCATTGTCTGCAGTGTCACAAGTGTCTCTGTTGGGGTTCTCATCTGTTGTATGATGAACTGCAGCCTGTGTCTTGTCACTATTGTCTGCAGTGTCACAAGTGTCTCTATTGGGGTTCTCTCTTTTGTATGATGAACTGCAGCCTGTGTCTTGTCACCATTGTCTGCAGTGTCACAAGTGTCTCTGTTGGGGTTCTCTCTGTTGTATGATGAACTGCAGCCTGTGTCTTGTCACCATTGTCTGCAGTGTCACAAGTGTCTCTGTTGGGGTTCTCATCTGTTGTATGATGAACTGCAGCCTGTGTCTGTTTTGTCTGCAGTGTCACAAGTGTCTCTGTTGGGGTTCTCAACTGTTGTATGATGAACTGCAGCCTGTGCTTTGTCACCATTGTCTGCAGTGTCACAAGTGTCTCTGTTGGGGTTCTCATCTGTTGTATGATGAACTGCAGCCTGTGTTTTGTCACCATTGTCTGCAGTGTCACAAGTGTCTCTGTTGGGGTTCTCTCTGTTGTATGATGAACTGCAGCCTGTGTCTTGTCACCATTGTCTGCAGTGTCACAAGTGTCTCTATTGGGGTTCCCTCTTTTGTATGATGAACTGCAGCCTGTGTCTTGTCACCATTGTCTGCAGTGTCACAAGTGTCTCTGTTGGGGTTCTCATCTGTTGTATGATGAACTGCAGCCTGTGTTTTGTCACCATTGTCTGCAGTGTCACAAGTGTCTCTGTTGGGGTTCTCATCTGTTGTATGATGAACTGCAGCCTGTGTTTTGTCACCATTGTCTGCAGTGTCACAAGTGTCTCTGTTGGGGTTCTCTCTGTTGTATGATGAACTGCAGCCTGTGTTTTGTCACCATTGTCTGCAGTGTCACAAGTGTCTCTGTTGGGGTTCTCATCTGTTGTATGATGAACTGCAGCCTGTGTTTTGTTGTATGATGAACTGCACCATTGTCTGCAGTGTCACAAGTGTCTCTGTTGGGGTTCTCATCTGTTGTATGATGAACTGCAGCCTGTGTCTTGTCACCATTGTCTGCAGTGTCACAAGTGTCTCTGTTGGGGTTCTCTCTGTTGTATGATGAACTGCAGCCTGTGCTTTGTCACCATTGTCTGCAGTGTCACAAGTGTCTCTGTTGGGGTTCTCTCTGTTGTATGATGAACTGCAGCCTGTGTCTTGTCACCATTGTCTGCAGTGTCACAAGTGTCTCTGTTGGGGTTCTCTCTGTTGTATGATGAACTGCAGCCTGTGTTTTGTCACCATTGTCTGCAGTGTCACAAGTGTCTCTGTTGGGGTTCTCTCTGTTGTATGATGAACTGCAGCCTGTGTCTTGTCACCATTGTCTGCAGTGTCACAAGTGTCTCTGTTGGGGTTCTCATCTGTTGTATGATGAACTGCAGCCTGTGTTTTGTCACCATTGTCTGCAGTGTCACAAGTGTCTCTGTTGGGGTTCTCATCTGTTGTATGATGAACTGCAGCCTGTGTCTTGTCACCATTGTCTGCAGTGTCACAAGTGTCTCTATTGGGGTTCTCTCTTTTGTATGATGAACTGCAGCCTGTGTCTTGTCACCATTGTCGGCAGTGTCACAAGTGTCTCTGTTGGGGTTCCCTCTGTTGTATGATGAACTGCAGCCTGTGTCTTGTCACCATTGTCTGCAGTGTCACAAGTGTCTCTGTTGGGGTTCTCATCTGTTGTATGATGAACTGCAGCCTGTGCTTTGTCACCATTGTCTGCAGTGTCACAAGTGTCTCTATTGGGGTTCTCATCTGTTGTATGATGAACTGCAGCCTGTGTTTTGTTACCATTGTCTCTCTTCTTGTTGACAGTCACCCATAATGCTTTCAACTGAAATGTCAACAGTTTCATAACTATGTTGATGTCTGTCATGCGTATCTTCTATCACGTCAGAGTTATTCACTTCATTGCAGGCTCTGTCTTCAGTCTTGTTTTGGTCTCCATGGGAAAGATCACCCTTGTCTGTAATGTCTTTGTCAACGTCAAGAAATGTCTTTTGGTCTGGTTGTCAGAATGGTCACAAATATTGAGACTGACTTCATTGGAGTGTCCTGAACACGAAACGAAAATGTTTCCATCAAAAAGTTGGGATGCACAGGAGTTACAGCCCTTGGCATAAGGGTACCCTCTAACACACTCACTTGCACCATTCAAATGTAACTTGAAATAGCTCCTGTAAATGAGCAAGAAATCAGCTTTTGCTTATACTAGTTTTTATACTTACTTATCAGTGTGCCTGGTGGTAACTTGATCAGTCTTCTCTCATTCATTGTTTGGGTACAGTAGTGGGTGACGTTTATGTACCACTGTTTTTACTGCATCGGCGGCATGTCAACTGTTCTCCACAAAACCAAAAGGCCAAAATCAACTGTTCTGATGAATCATATTATACTACAATGCCTCATGGTTGTTTCTGACTGTACCTGGAACCACATGAGTAATGCATAAAGTCACAGTTTCACATTTATCTGCCCTACCCCAAAAATTCAGGATTTCGCCAAAGACACCAAACGACCATTTTGACAGCCTCTCAAACCCCCAAATTGTTTGGCTTTGATGGGAGTTTATGTTCTTTATTGTCCAGAATGGGTTTTGTTGCTTACAAGTTTAATTTTGCTGGTATTCTCGTGTAACAAAATGTAGCATAAACAGTCTTTGAACAAATATGTATAGCGCAACACAACATACAGTATTCAAGGTGTCAGGAAAGCAAACATTTCTTGGTCATTTTCAAAGGTATAATTTGTCTGTATTCTCTCTTCATCAACAGTCAATGAAGCATCAGAAATTTCACTTCCAAGCTTCATCAGAATCTTCA
>JAGGCT020004113.1:194724-218862 GCA_017654935.2 Phymorhynchus buccinoides
CCCAGTCCTTCACCTTTTTCTGAAACCAGAAGTCAAGCGTTTGCCGTTTGACTGCAGCACAATGTTCACCCAGAAAAGGATACGAGCGTCTGCACATATACATGGAAACCCATGCACACCCCCCATCCGCATTCCACAAACAAGTAAAAGAAAGTCAGAAGTAAGCGGACAGGACATGTGGATTGGTTCCTGCCTGAATGCGCACATTGCTTCATATGTGTTACTTCCAGACTTGTTTGTGGATTGTGGTGGGTGTCCGTACGGAACTTGCACTATGTCTGCACAGGGCCTAAGAAGAAATCCTAGAGAAAGCCAGACTGCGGAAGGTCTTCAAGGAAACTGTTAGGAGAGGATAGCAGGCCGCACTTCAAAGAAACTGTTAGGAGAGGATAGCAGGCCGCACTTCAAAGAAACTGTTAGGAGAGGATAGCAGGCCGCACTTCAAGGAAACTGTTAGGAGAGGATAGCAGGCCGCACTTCAAGGAAACTGTTAGGAGAGGATAGCAGGCCGCCCTTCAAGGAAACTGTTAGGAGAGGATAGCAGGCCGCACTTCAAGGAAACTGTTAGGAGAGGATAGCAGGCCCCACTTCAAGGAAACTGTTAGGAGAGGATAGCAGGCCCCACTTCAAGGAAACTGTTAGGAGAGGATAGCAGGCCCCACTTCAAAGAAACTGTTATGAGATGATAGCAGGCCCCACTTCAAAGGAAACTGTTAGGAGAGGATAGCAGACCCCACTTCAAGGAAACTGTTAGGAGAGGATAGCAGGCCCCACTTCAAGGAAACTGTTAGGAGAGGATAGCAGGCCCCACTTCAAGGAAACTGTTAGGAGAGGATAGCAGACCCCACTTCAAGGAAACTGTTAGGAGGATAGCAGGCCCCACTTCAAAGCAAAGACTGTAGGGGAAAGATGACCAGAGAAACAAAACATACTTCAGCCCTAATGTCATATTCTCTGAAGAGCCTGGTCACATCCTAGTCACTTCTTCTTCTTCTTCTTCTGTGTTCCCAGGCCATATGGCCATAATGAATAAAATATGTATCCGGTTTTCAGTTTTCGCTGGTCTCCCCGCTGCAATGTAGCCAAACACATTCCAATTTTGGAGGAACTGTGACCGCCTGTTACCTCTGAGCTTGTTGTGCTTGGCCTGGGCCAGCTGGTTGGTGTCCCTTCCACTTCCTGTCCAGGTCGGCCACCGTCCTGCGAGATGAAAGGCGGGGGCGTTACGGTCCTGCTGCAGCCGCTTGCCCTGCTCTATGTCCTTCTGCACGTTGGCCTTCTCCGACTCCAGCTTGGTCAGCAAGGCCTGTGGATACAGAAATAATGATGTATAACAACACAGAGGCTGCTCTTTGACCTTCTGGACGTTGGCCTTCTCTGACTCCAGCTTGGTCAGCAAGGCCTGTGGATACAGAAATAATGACGCATAACAACACAGGGGCTGCTCTATGACCTGGACGTTGGCCTTCTATGACTCCAGCTTGGTCAGCAAGGCCTGTGGATACAGAAATAATGATGTATAACAACACAGAGGCTGCTCTTTGACCTTCTGGACGTTGGCCTTCTCTGACTCCAGCTTGGTCAGCAAGGCCTGTGGATACAGAAATAATGATGTATAACAACACAGGGGCTGCTCTATGACCTTCTGGACGTTGGCCTTCTATGACTCCAGCTTGGTCAGCAAGGCCTGTGGATACAGAAATAATGACGCATAACAACACAGGGGCTGCTCTATGTCCTTCTGCACGTTGGCCTTCTCCGACTCCAACAAAGCCTGTGGGCAAATAAAAGTACACAAAGTATGGTTGCAAATGTCCGATACAATCCAATGCTTAAATCATGTGCTCACTTCATGTTCTTGCAGATAAGCACTAGCGTCATCCAAAGAATCAATCGCAGGATTTTCCATGGAAAGTCCATGGCCAGTTTTTAACGACTCGCCCAACCAGTTGTTTTACATTATGTCCCAATACAATACACTACCACAATACATCACAATAATGTTGCTCACTCCGTGTTCCTGCAGATCGGCTCTGGCGTCATCCAAAGAACTTTTTAACAGATATACAGTCGTCCCCCTCACGAACGGCCCTCTGATTTGCGACCTCCCCTCTTTAACGATTGAAATATGAATGACGGATCGTTTTTTTTCTAAACTTGCCTCCTCATTTACGATTCCCCCTCTAACGCGTTTTGCGACCGTAAATTTTGTTGATTTTACGACCGATGCAACATATTCTGACAATTATCAGTCGCAAAAAACGTATGATATCTATCCTTCTCGGCATCAGTTCGAGCCGACGCACAGCTGGGGTACTACTGTTGTTAGGTCACTCTCGGTAAAAACAAACCGTTCTCATGCCGAAATTGAAGAATCTAATCAGCAATATCACGATCCGACCACCAAATTTCACCACTCTTATGCCCACTTTTCTTCAATGAGCAGTTTATGATCAAAAATTCAACTGAAACAGTCGCAATCATGTCTATCTTTACGAACTCTGTGCACACGTAGGCCTAAATGCGAAGTCAAACCCCCCCTCCTTTTCCCCCGCCCCCCCCTTCCCCCCCCCCAAAAAAAGGGTTGAAACGGAGGTGATCGGTCACACTCCTAAAGTTGGAACTCAGTGATGGTCTCACTTACAAACAAAGTGGAAAGCCGCTCCTTCCAGTTAAAACATAATAATTGAAATTTAAATAAATTCCACTCTCATACTGATAAATTAGCGTTAGTGCGTGCACTGAAACACTCACTTGAATGCAAACTACTCACAAAATCCGATAAATGGAAGCAACTGGCGCATTAGCGTTTGCCGGGATTTTGTATCTGCAGTGTACACTGTGCCATTTTGTT
Source organism: Phymorhynchus buccinoides (assembly GCA_017654935.2). Classification (NCBI taxonomy): domain Eukaryota; kingdom Metazoa; phylum Mollusca; class Gastropoda; order Neogastropoda; family Raphitomidae; genus Phymorhynchus; species Phymorhynchus buccinoides. The sequence continues at coordinate 197,579 of JAGGCT020004113.1, forward strand.
AGCCGAGTTGTATGCGCAGTAAAAGTTCCGTGCGTGCAAACTGTGGTTAAAAATGAACTGCCAGAGCGTAAAATGGCGAAAATTAAGTACGTACTTTTGTTATGTGTAGTGTGTGGGCTGAGTTGTAACATGGGCCGTCGATCACACTTTTTGTTTTCGCCTGTTTTCGTATATTAGGTAGACTGCGGATGTTTCATTCAAGAATGATGGAAAAAGCATGTTTTAGTTCTAGTGTATGCATATGCTGTGCGTCATATACGGTTTAGTGAGTCACTGAGTGCATTGTTTTGGTCACCCCTGATTTACGACCGATTTTTCGCGATTTTTTGAAGGTCTTAAAAGAGAGGGTCGACTTTAGAGCACTACAATACAACGACCACAATACTATATGAAAACAGCACAAAAATGTGCCCTCCCTCCATGTGCCTGCCTCCAAAGAATCGACCCCAGGGTTTTCCATGGTAAGTCTCCAGCCAGTTATTTATACATTCTATATAATAATACATCACACAATACATCACAACGAACGGATGTCAAAAAGCTTTATCAGGCTTATTCGTTTATCGTCAATAAAGATCATTTTGACTTGAGTTGACTTGACAAACAATACAAAATTGTGCTGACCTCATGCTCTTGCAGATAAGCCCTGGCGTCATCCAAGCTGTCGATCACAGGGTTCTCCATGGCAAGTCTTTGCGCCTCATCCAGCCAGTTGTTTTTACGATCCATGTTGTCGCGGAACTCAAACCCTTTGTTGAAGATGCCCGACTTGCCCATGGTGGCGTCCATGTTGGGCCGTAGCCCTTGGAAACGGGCCATCAGCTCGCGGAGTCGTTTGCGCTCCGCGTTTGCGTCAGAGTCGGGGGCGTCTTGTAAAAGTTCGTCCAGGTTTTTTTCGAGGCGTTTGGCTTCTTCCACGTTTTTGTCCATGCTGCGCATCTCTTTCTGTAAAAACAACAAACCAATAACAGAATAGAATAAGATGAGGTTCAGAGCGTTCCGGAATTAATCAGTGCAGTATTCTGTGGGTTTGAACATTGAAAGGTGTCGCAATAGTTGCATGGCATGAGTTACAATGTATTTTACGGACTATAAGGCGATAACAATTTCTCCCAGACTGAGACCCCTTCACCATGTAATGTGACTGATGATATAGTAAGAAAATATAATAACAAATATGAATTTTGTGCAAAATTTGGGGGGTACGCCTTATAATAAGGTGCGCCTTATACTATATAGTCCGAAAAATATGGTACTTCTTTAGAACAGTGGGACCCACTTCAATGCATATTGATGAAGTGCGTGCGTGAGTGTGTGCGCGTGTTTGTGTGTGCATAACACTTACCTGGAATTTGGCCAGTAGTTCTTTGTATTCCTCACTGGTGAGGTTTTCCTGAGCCAAGTCTTTCATCAGTTTCTCCACACTGCCTGCCCAGTCTGACATGCCTTGCAGTCTGTTCAACACACACAATATTAAGGCAGTGTTTTAGGAAGGAAGGTCGCACAGGGGTTAAGACGTTTGCCTGATAATTTCAATGCGTGAGTGACCTGGGTCTGAATTCCGGCCTTGCCTTTTCTTTCTAGTTCAATGGGAAAATCGAACTGAAAATCATGTTCTTTGGATGGGGACTTAAAGCGAGTCTGACCCATGCGCTTACCATGTATACGTAAAAGTCCTACGGAAGTTAAAAGTCAATAGGAGCAAACTGATAGCTAGTTTCCCAAATCTGCCTCCCCCCCCTCTTCAACCCGCCACCCCCCACCCCCAAAAAGGGAGGGGGTGCTGCGCTTGTGGTGACGTGCTCTCTGGGTGAGAGCAGCTCAGATAAGTCTCTGTGACTTAAAAATACCAAATACCAACTATAATTCCCACAACCTGACAAACCTCTTCCCCGTTTTGAAAACAATCACAGAAAGGCGCAGCATCTTACTTCTGATTGAACTCCTTCCCCTAGGTGCCTATAGTGCCATTTATGCTATGCTAATACAATCCCAGCATCTCACTTCTGATTGAACTCCTTCCCCTAGGTGCCTATAGTGCCATTTATGCTATGCTATGCTAATACAATCCCAACATCTCACTTCTGATTGAACTCCTTCCCCTAGGTGCCTATAGTGCCATTTATGCTATGCTAATACAATCCCAGCATCTCACTTCTGATTGAACTCCTTCCCCTAGGTGCCTATAGTGCCATTTATGCTATGCTATGCTAATACAATCCCAGCATCTTACTTCTGATTGAACTCCTTCCCCTAGGTGCCTATAGTGCCATTTATGCTATGCTAATAAAATCCCCAGCATCTTACTTCTGATTGAACTACTTCCAACCGCTATGGCAGCTGCTTGAGCTGCAGGTGCCTATAGTGCCTTTAATGCTATGCTATGCTAAGACCATCCCAGCATCTTACTTCTGATTGAACTCCTTCCACAGGCTCTGGCTAGCTGCTTGATCTGCAGGTGGCCTATTGTGCCATTTATGCTATGCTATGCTAATACAATCCCAGCCTCTTACTTCTGATTGAACTCTGGCCACGGCTATGGCAGCTGCTTGAGCTGAAGGTGCCTATAGTGCCATTTATGCTATGCTATTAGGCTATGCTATGCTGATACAATCCCAGCATCTTACTTCTGATTGAACTCCTTCCACCGCTCTGGCAGCTGCAGGTGCCGATAGGGCCATTTATGCGATGCTATGCTAATAACAATCCCAGCATCTTACTTCTGATGGAACTCCCTTCCACCGCTCTGGCAGTCGCAGGATAGCCTGTAGTGCCATTTATGCTATGCTATGCTAATACAATCCCAGCATCTTACTTCTGATTGAACTCCTTCCACCGCTCTGGCAGCTGCTTGAGCTGCAGGTGCAGGCCGTCGGCCAGGGAGGTCAGCTTGGCCCAGCGGTCCACGTGCTCCTGGTAGCGCCTCTGCAGCGAACCGTCCGCTCGGTCCAGCCTGCTCAGCTGACCGGCATGGTCCTTCATCTGGTCCAGGCACTTCTCACAGGTGGCCCGGAACTGACCTTGGTGGAAAAATTGCTGCAAAGACATGGAATGTGTCACTGAATACAGGTGCTCCACAGTCATTTTGATATTTCAACAGGTGCAAAATAGATGTGGTAAGAAAGAGAAACATTTGTATTCCGAAGCCAAACGTAATAAATTTTTTCTTTCTCTCTAAGACAATTAAGTGAGGAGTTACGATTTTTGATAAAATAGTGGGTTCTTTTTTTATTTATTTATTTATTTATTCGTTTGCTTGTTTGTTTATTTATTTATTTATTATGTAGATGCATGTATTTATGGTATTTTATGTTTGTTTGTTTGTTTATTTGTTTGCTTATGTATGCATGCATGTATTTATGTATTTATTGGTTTGTTTGCTTGTTTGTTTATTTGTTTGCTTATGTATGTATGCATGTATTTATGTATTTATTGGTTTGCTTGCTTGTTTGTTTTATTTTGTTTGCTTATGTATGTATGCATGTATTTATGTATTTATTGGTTTGTTTGTCTAGTCATTTTTTCTTTATTTGTTTGTGTTTAATTTTTCAATGATAGACTGTATTGATATGATCAATGATAGACTATATTGATATGATCAATGATAGAATATATTGATATGATCAATGATAGACTATATTGATATGATCAATGATAGACTATATTGATATGATCAATGATAGACTATATTGATATGATCAATGATAGAATATATTGATATGATCAATGATAGACTATATTGATATGATCAATGATAGAATATATTGATATGATCAATGATAGACTATATTGATATGATATGATAGACTATATTGATATGATCCAATGATAGACTATATTGATATGATCAATGATAGACTATATGGATATGATATTGATCAATGATAGAATGATATTGATATGATCAATGATAGACTATATTGATATGATCAATGATAGACTATATTGATATGATCAATGATAGACTATATTGATATGATCAATGATAGACTATATTGATATGATCAATGATAGACTATATGATATGATCAATGATAGAATATATGATATGATCAATTGATAGACTATATTGATATGATCAATGATAGACTATATTGATATGATCAATGATAGACTATATTGATATGATCAATGATGATAGATGATATATTGATATGATCAATGATAGACTATATTGATATGATCAATGATAGACTATATTGATATTGATATGATCAATGATAGACTATATTGATATGATCAATGATAGAATATATTGATATGATCAATGATAGACTATATTGATATGATCAATGATAGACTATATTGATATGATCAATGATAGACTATATTGATATGATCAATGATAGACTATATTGATATGATCAATGATAGACTATATTGATATGATCAATGATAGAATATATTGATATGATCAATGATAGACTATATTGATATGATCAATGATAGACTATATTGATATGATCAATGATAGACTATATTGATATGATCAATGATAGACTATATTGATATGATCAATGATAGACTATATTGATATGATCAATGATAGACTATATTGATATGATCAATGATAGACTATATTGATATGATCAATGATAGACTATATTGATATGATCAATGATAGACTATATTGATATGATCAATGATAGACTATATTGATATGATCAATGATAGACTATATTGATATGATCAATGATAGACTATATTGATATGATCAAATGATAGAATATATTGATATGATCAATGATAGACTATATTGATATGATCAATGATAGACTATATTGATATGATCAATGATAGAATATATTGATATGATCAATGATAGACTATATTGATATGATCAATGATAGACTATATTGATATGATCAATGATAGATGATATATTGATATGATCAATGATAGACTATATTGGATATATATAATGATATGATCAATGATCAATAGACTATATTGATATGATCAATGATAGACTATATTGATATGATCAATGATAGACTATATTGATATGATCAATGATAGACTATGATTGATATGATCAATGATAGACTATATTGATATGATCAATGATAGAATATATTGATATGATCAATGATAGACTATATTGATATGATCAATGATAGACTATATTGATATGATCAATGATAGACTATATTGATATGATCAATGATAGAATATATTGATATGATCAATGATAGACTATATTGATATGATCAATGATAGAATATATTGATATGATCAATGATAGACTATATTGATATGATCAATGATAGACTATGTTGATTGATAGACTATATTGATATGATCAATGATAGACTATATTGATATGATCAATGATAGACTATATTGATATGATCAATGATAGACTATATTGATATGATCAATGATAGAGATATATATTGATATGATCAATGATAGACTATATTGATATGATCAATGATAGACTATATTGATATGATCAATGATAGACTATATTGATATGATCAATGATAGACCTATATTGATATGATCAATGATAGACTATATTGATATGATCAATGATAGAATATATTGATATGATCAATGATAGACTATATTGATATGATCAATGATAGACTATATTGATATGATCAATGATAGACTATATTGATATGATCAATGATAGACTATATTGATATGATCAATGATAGACTATATTGATATGATCAATGATAGACTATATTGATATGATCAATGATAGAATATATTGATATGATCAATGATAGACTATATTGATATGATCAATGATAGAACTTATATTGATATGATCAATGATAGACTATATTGATATGATCAATGATAGACTATATTGATATGATCAATGATAGACTATATTGATATGATCAATGATAGAATATATTGATATGATCAATGATAGACTATATTGATATGATCAATGATAGACTATATTGATATGATCAATGATAGACTATATTGATATGATCAATGATAGACTATATTGATATGATCAATGATAGAATATATTGATATGATCAATGATAGACTATATTGATATGATCAATGATAGACTATATTGATATGATCAATGATAGAATATATTGATATGATCAATGATAGACTATATTGATATGATCAATGATAGACTATATTGATATGATCAATGATAGACTATATTGATATGATCAATGATAGACTATATTGATATGATCAATGATAGACTATATTGATATGATCAATGATAGACTATATTGATATGATCAATGATAGACTATATTGATATGATCAATGATAGACTATATTGATATGATCAATGATAGACTATATTGATATGATCAATGATAGACTATATTGATATGATCAATGATAGACTATATTGATATGATCAATGATAGACTATATTGATATGATCAATGATAGACTATATTGATATGATCAATGATAGACTATATTGATATGATCAATGATAGACTATATTGATATGATCAATGATAGACTATATTGATATGATCAATGATAGACTATATTGATATGATCAATGATAGACTATATTGATATGATCAATGATAGACTATATTGATATGATCAATGATAGAATATATTGATATGATCAATGATAGACTATATTGATATGATCAATGATAGACTATATTGATATGATCAATGATAGACTATATTGATATGATCAATGATAGAATATATTGATATGATCAATGATAGACTATATTGATATGATCAATGATAGAATATATTGATATGATCAATGATAGACTATATTGATATGATCAATGATAGACTATATTGATATGATCAATGATAGACTATATTGATATGATCAATGATAGACTATATTGATATGATCAATGATAGACTATATTGATATGATCAATGATAGACTAGCATTGATCATGATCAATGATAGAATATCATTGATCATGATCAATGATAGACTATCATTGATCATGATCAATGATAGACTATCATTGATCATGATCAATGATAGACTATCATTGATCATGATCAATGATAGACTATCATTGATCATGATCAATGATAGAATATCATTGATCATGATCAAAAATATAGTCTATCATTGATCATATCAATATATTCTATCATTGATCATATCAATATAGTCTATCATTGATCATATCAATATATTCTATCATTGATCATATCAATATAGTCTATCATTGATCATATCAATATATTCTATCATTGATCATATCAATATAGTCTATCATTGATCATATCAATATATTCTATCATTGATCATATCAATATAGTCTATCATTGATCATATCAATATAGTCTATCATTGATCATATCAATATATTCTATCATTGATCATATCAATATATTCTATCATTGATCATATCAATATAGTCTATCATTGATCATATCAATATAGTCTATCATTGATCATATCAATATAGTCTATCATTGATCATATCAATATAGTCTATCATTGATCATATCAATATAGTCTATCATTGATCATATCAATATAGTCTATCATTGATCATATCAATATAGTCTATCATTGATCATATCAATATAGTCTATCATTGATCATATCAATATAGTCTATCATTGATCATATCAATATAGTCTATCATTGATCATATCAATATAGTCTATCATTGATCATATCAATATAGTCTATCATTGATCATATCAATATAGTCTATCATTGATCATATCAATATAGTCTATCATTGATCATATCAATATAGTCTATCATTGATCATATCAATATAGTCTATCATTGATCATATCAATATAGTCTATCATTGATCATATCAATATAGTCTATCATTGATCATATCAATATATTCTATCATTGATCATATCAATATAGTCTATCATTGATCATATCAATATATTCTATCATTGATCATATCAATATAGTCTATCATTGATCATATCAATATAGTCTATCATTGATCATATCAATATAGTCTATCATTGATCATATCAATATAGTCTATCATTGATCATATCAATATAGTCTATCATTGATCATATCAATATATTCTATCATTGATCATATCAATATAGTCTATCATTGATCATATCAATATAGTCTATCATTGATCATATCAATATATTCTATCATTGATCATATCAATATAGTCTATCATTGATCATATCAATATAGTCTATCATTGATCATATCAATATAGTCTATCATTGATCATATCAATATAGTCTATCATTGATCATATCAATATAGTCTATCATTGATCATATCAATATAGTCTATCATTGATCATATCAATATAGTCTATCATTGATCATATCAATATAGTCTATCATTGATCATATCAATATAGTCTATCATTGATCATATCAATATAGTCTATCATTGATCATATCAATATAGTCTATCATTGATCATATCAATATAGTCTATCATTGATCATATCAATATAGTCTATCATTGATCATATCAATATAGTCTATCATTGATCATATCAATATAGTCTATCATTGATCATATCAATATAGTCTATCATTGATCATATCAATATAGTCTATCATTGATCATATCAATATAGTCTATCATTGATCATATCAATATATTCTAGCATTGATCATATCAATATATTCTATCATTGATCATATCAATATATTCTATCATTGATCATATCAATATAGTCTATCATTGATCATATCAATATAGTCTATCATTGATCATATCAATATAGTCTATCATTGATCATATCAATATAGTCTATCATTTGATCATATCAATATAGTCTATCATTGATCATATCAATATAGTCTATCATTGATCATATCAATATAGTCTATCATTGATCATATCAATATAGTCTATCATTGATCATATCAATATAGTCTATCATTGATCATATCAATATAGTCTATCATTGATCATATCAATATAGTCTATCATTGATCATATCAATATAGTCTATCATTGATCATATCAATATAGTCTATCATTGATCATATCAATATATTCTATCATTGATCATATCAATATAGTCTATCATTGATCATATCAATATATTCTATCATTGATCATATCAATATAGTCTATCATTGATCATATCAATATAGTCTATCATTGATCATATCAATATATTCTATCATTGATCATATCAATATAGTCTATCATTGATCATATCAATATAGTCTATCATTGATCATATCAATATAGTCTATCATTGATCATATCAATATATTCTATCATTGATCATATCAATATAGTCTATCATTGATCATATCAATATAGTCTATCATTGATCATATCAATATAGTCTATCATTGATCATATCAATATATTCTATCATTGATCATATCAATATAGTCTATCATTGATCATATCAATATAGTCTATCATTGATCATATCAATATAGTCTATCATTGATCATATCAATATAGTCTATCATTGATCATATCAATATAGTCTATCATTGATCATATCAATATATTCTATCATTGATCATATCAATATAGTCTATCATTGATCATATCAATATAGTCTATCATTGATCATATCAATATAGTCTATCATTGATCATATCAATATATTCTATCATTGATCTATCATATAGTCTATCATTGATCATATCAATATATTTCTATCATTGAATCATATCAATATAGTCTATCATTGATCATATCAATATATTCTATCATTGATCATATCAATATATTCTATCATTGATCATATCAATATAGTCTATCATTGATCATATCAATATAGTCTATCATTGATCATATCAATATAGTCTATCATTGATCATATCAATATAGTCTATCATTGATCATATCAATATAGTCTATCATTGATCATATCAATATAGTCTATCATTGATCATATCAATATAGTCTATCATTGATCATATCAATATAGTCTATCATTGATCATATCAATATAGTCTATCATTGATCATATCAATATAGTCTATCATTGATCATATCAATATAGTCTATCATTGATCATATCAATATAGTCTATCATTGATCATATCAATATAGTCTATCATTGATCATATCAATATAGTCTATCATTGATCATATCAATATAGTCTATCATTGATCATATCAATATAGTCTATCATTGATCATATCAATATATTCTATCATTGATCATATCAATATAGTCTATCATTGATCATATCAATATAGTCTATCATTGATCATATCAATATAGTCTATCATTGATCATATCAATACAGTCTATCATTGAAAAATTAAACACAAACAAATAAAGAAAAAATGACTAGACAAACAAACCAATAAATACATAAATACATGCATACATACATAAGCAAACAAATAAACAAACAAGCAAACAAACCAATAAATACATAAATACATGCATGCATAAATAAGCAAACAAATAAACAAACAAGCAAACCAAACCAATAAATACATAAATACCATGCATGGCATACATAAGCAAACAAATAAAAAAACAAACAAAACGCACAAATAACAAAAATACATGCATACATACATAAGCATAAACAAATAAACAAACAAGCAAACAAATAAATAAATAAATGAATAAAAAAAGAACCCACTATTTTATCAAAAATCGTAACTCCTCACTTAATTGTCTTAGAGAAAGAAAAAATTTATACAGTTGGCTTCGGAATACAAAGTTCTTCCTTACCACATCTATTTTGCACCTGTTGAAATATCAAAATGACTGTGGAGCACCTGTATTCAGTGACACATTCCATGTCTTTGCAGCAATTTTTCCACCAAGGTCAGTTCCGGGCCACCTGTGAGAAGTGCCTGGACCAGATGAAGGACCATGCCGGTCAGCTGAGCAGGCTGGACCGAGCGGACGGTTCGCTGCAGAGGCGCTACCAGGAGCACGTGGACCGCTGGGCCAAGCTGACCTCCCTGGCCGACGGCCTGCACCTGCAGCTCAAGCAGCTGCCAGAGCGGTGGAAGGAGTTCAATCAGAAGTAAGATGCTGGGATTGTATTAGCATAGCATAGCATAAATGGCACTATAGGCACCTGCAGCTGCACGAGCGGTTGGAAGGAGTTCAATCAGAAGTAAGATGCTGGGATTGTATTAGCATAGCATAGCATAAATGGCACTATAGGCACCTGCAGCTGCCAGAGCGGTGGAAGGAGTTCAATCAGAAGTAAGATGCTGGGATTGTATTAGCATAGCATAGCATAAATGGCACTATAGGCACCTGCAGCTCAAGCAGCTGCCAGAGCGGTGGAAGGAGTTCAATCAGAAGTAAGATGCTGGGATTGTATTAGCATAGCATAGCATAAATGGCACTATAGGCACCTGCAGCTCAAGCAGCTGCCAGAGCCGTGGAAGGAGTTCAATCAGAAGTAAGATGCTGGGATTGTATTAGCATAGCATAGCATAAATGGCACTATAGGCACCTGCAGCTCAAGCAGCTGCCAGAGCGGTGGAAGGAGTTCAATCAGAAGTAAGATGCTGGGATTGTATTAGCATAGCATAAATGGCACTATAGGCACCTAGGGGAAGGAGTTCAATCAGAAGTGAGATGCTGGGATTGTATTAGCATAGCATAGCATAAATGGCACTATAGGCACCTAGGGGAAGGAGTTCAATCAGAAGTGAGATGTTGGGATTGTATTAGCATAGCATAGCATAAATGGCACTATAGGCACCTAGGGGAAAAAGAAGGAGTTCAATCAGAAGTGAGATGCTGGGATTGTATTAGCATAGCATAAATGGCACTATAGGCCACTAGGGGAAGGAGTTCAATCAGAAGTGAGATGCTGGGATTGTATTAGCATAGCATAGCATAAATGGCACTATAGGCAGCTAGGGGAAGGAGTTCAATCAGAAGTAAGATGCTGCGCCTTTCTAGTGATTGTTTTCAAAACGGGGAAGAGGTTTGTCAGGTTGTGGGAATTATAGTTTGGTATTTGGTATTTTTAAGTCACATAGGGACTTATCTGAGCTGCTCTCCACCAGGAGAGCACGTCACCACAAGCGCAGCACCCCCTCCCTTTTTGGGGGTGGGGGGTGGCGGGTTGAAGAGGGGGGGGAGGCAGATTTGGGAAACTAGCTATCAGTTTGCTCCTATTGACTTTTAACTTCCGTAGGACTTTTACGTATACATGTAAAGCGCAGAGGTCAGACTCGCTTTAAGTCCCCATCCAAAGAACATGATTTTCAGTTCGATTTTCCCATTGAACTAGAAAGAAAAGGCAAGGCCGGAATTCAGACCCAGGTCACTCACGCATTGAAATTATCAGGCAAACGTCTTAACCCCTGTGCGACCTTCCTTCCTAAAACACTGCCTTAATATTGTGTGTGTTGAACAGACTGCAAGGCATGTCAGACTGGGCAGGCAGTGTGGAGAAACTGATGAAAGACTTGGCTCAGGAAAACCTCACCAGTGAGGAATACAAAGAACTACTGGCCAAATTCCAGGTAAGTGTTATGCACACACAAACACGCGCACACACGCACGCACGCACTTCATCAATATGAATTGAAGTGTCAACTGTTCTAAGGTACCATATTTTACAGACTACAAGGCACACCTGATTATAAGTCGCACCCCCCAAATTTTGCACAAAATTCAGATTTTGTTATTATATTTTCTTACTATATTATCAGTCACATTCTAAGGCGAAGGGGTCTCAGTCTAGGAGAAAAAGCATCGCCTTATAGTCCGTAAAATACGGTACTCATGCCATGCAACTATTGCACACCTTTCAATGTTCAAACCCACAGAATCTGCACTGATTAATTCCGGAACGCTCTGAACCTCATCTTATTCTATTCTGTTATTGGTTTGTTGTTTTTACAGAAAGAGATGCGCAGCATGGACAAAAACGTGGAAGAAGCCAAACGCCTCGAAAAAAACCTGGACGAACTTTTACAAGACGCCCCCGACTCTGACGCAAACGCGGAGCGCAAACGACTCCGCGAGCTGATGGCCCGTTTCCAAGGGCTACGGCCCAACATGGACGCCACCATGGGCAAGTCGGGCATCTTCAACAAAGGGTTTGAGTTCCGCGACAACATGGATCGTAAAAACAACTGGCTGGATGAGGCGCAAAGACTTGCCATGGAGAACCCTGTGATCGACAGCTTGGATGACGCCAGGGCTTATCTGCAAGAGCATGAGGTCAGCACATTGTTGTATTGTTTGTCAAGTCAAGTCAAGTCAAAATGATCTTTATTGACGATAAAAGAATAAGCTTGATAAAGCTTTTTGACATCCGTTCGTTGTGATGTATTGTGTGATGTATTATTATATATAATGTATAAATAACTGGCTGGAGACTTACCATGGAAAACCCTGTGGTCGATTCTTTGGATGCAGGTACATGGAGTGAGCACATTATTGTGCTGTTCATATAGTATTGTGGTCGTGTATTGTATTGTAATACAGTCGACCCCCTCTTTTAAGACTTTCAAAAAATCGCAAAAAATCGGTCGTAAAAGAGGGGTGACCAAAACAATGCACTCAGTGACTCACTACACCGTATATGACGCACAGCACATGCATACACTAAAACTAAAACATGCTTTCTCCGTCATTCTTGAATGAAACATCCGCAGTCTAGCTAATATACGAAAACGAGCGAAAACAGAAAGTGTGCTGGACGGCCTGTGTTGCACTCGCACACAAACTACACATAGCAACAGTTCAGACCTAATTTTCGCCATTTTACATTCTGGCAGTTCATTTTCAGTCACAGTTTGCACACACAGATCTTTTACCGCGCATACAACTCGGCTGACAAAATGGCGCCGCACACACCGCAGATACGAAATCACGGCAAACGCTAATGCACCAGCTGCTTTCATTTATCGGATTTTGTGAGTAGTTTGCATTCAGTGAGTGTTTCAGTGCACGCACTAACGCCAATTTATCAGTCTGATAGCGGAAAGGAGCTGCTTTTCAACTTTTGTTTTGTAAAGTGAGACCATTCACTGAGTTCCAACTTATGGAGTGTGACCGATCACCTAGTTTCAACTTGGGAGTTGACTTCGCATTTAGGCCTACGTGTGCACAGAGTTCGTAAAGATCGACACGATCGCGACTGTTTCAGTTCAAACTTTGATCATAAACTGCTCAGTGATGACACATGTGCATAAAAGTGGTGACATTTAGTGGTCAGATCGTGATATCGCTGATTAAATTCTTCAATTTCGGCATGAGAACGGTTCGTTTTTTACCGAGATTGACCTAACAACAGTGGTACCCCAGCTGTGCGTCGGCTCGAACTGAGGCCGAGAAGGATAGATATCATACGTTTTTGCGACTGATAATTGTCAGAATGTGTTGCATCGGTCGTAAAATCAACAAGATTTACGGTCGCAAAACGCGTTAGAGGGGGAGTCGTAAATGAGGAGGCAAGTTTAGAAGAAAAACGATCCGTCATTCATATTTCAGTCGTAAAAGAGGGGAGGTCGTAATTCAGAGGGCCGTTCGTGAGGGGGTCGACTGTATAATGTTAAAAAATTCTTTGGATGACGCCAGAGCCGATCTGCAGGAACACGGAGTGAGCACATTATTGTGATGTATTGTGGTAGTGTATTGTATTGGGACATAATGTAAAACAACTGGTTGGGCGAGTCGTTAAAAACTGGCCATGGACTTTCCATGGAAAATCCTGCGATTGATTCTTTGGATGACGCTAGTGCTTATCTGCAAGAACATGAAGTGAGCACATGATTTAAGCATTGGATTGTATCGGACATTTGCAACCATACTTTGTGTACTTTTATTTGCCCACAGGCTTTGTTGGAGTCGGAGAAGGCCAACGTGCAGAAGGACATAGAGCAGCCCCTGTGTTGTTATGCGTCATTATTTCTGTATCCACAGGCCTTGCTGACCAAGCTGGAGTCAGAGAAGGCCAACGTCCAGAAGGTCATAGAGCAGCCCCTGTGTTGTTATACATCATTATTTCTGTATCCACAGGCCTTGCTGACCAAGCTGGAGTCAGAGAAGGCCAACGTCCAGAAGGTCAAAGAGCAGCCTCTGTGTTGTTATACATCATTATTTCTGTATCCACAGGCCTTGCTGACCAAGCTGGAGTCATAGAAGGCCAACGTCCAGGTCATAGAGCAGCCCCTGTGTTGTTATGCGTCATTATTTCTGTATCCACAGGCCTTGCTGACCAAGCTGGAGTCAGAGAAGGCCAACGTCCAGAAGGTCATAGAGCAGCCCCTGTGTTGTTATACATCATTATTTCTGTATCCACAGGCCTTGCTGACCAAGCTGGAGTCGGAGAAGGCCAACGTGCAGAAGGACATAGAGCAGGGCAAGCGGCTGCAGCAGGACCGTAACGCCCCCGCCTTCATCTCGCAGACGGTGGCCGACCTGGACAGGAAGTGGAGGGACACCAACCAGCTGGCCCAGGCCAAGCACAACAAGCTCAAGGTAACAGTGGTCACAGTTCCTCCGAAATTGGAATGTGTTGGCTGAATGCAGCGTGGAGACCAGCGCAAAAACTGAAAACTGGTCACATATGTATTATGGCCATATGGCCTGGGAACACAGAAGAAGAAGAAGAAGAAGTGACTAGGATGTGACCAGGCTCTTCAGAGAATATGACATTAGGGCTGAAGTATGTTTTGTTTCTCTGGTCATCTTTCCCCTACAGTCTTTGCTTTGAAGTGGGGCCTGCTATCCTCCTAACAGTTTCCTTGAAGTGGGGTCTGCTATCCTCTCCTAACAGTTTCTTTGAAGTGGGGCCTGCTATCCTCTCCTAACAGTTTCCTTGAAGTGGGGCCTGCTATCCTCTCCTAACAGTTTCCTTGAAGTGGGGTCTGCTATCCTCTCCTAACAGTTTCTTTGAAGTGGGGCCTGCTATCATCTCCTAACAGTTTCTTTGAAGTGGGGCCTGCTATCCTCTCCTAACAGTTTCCTTGAAGTGGGGCCTGCTATCCTCTCCTAACAGTTTCCTTGAAGTGGGGCCTGCTATCCTCTCCTAACAGTTTCTTTGAAGTGGGGCCTGCTATCCTCTCCTAACAGTTTCCTTGAAGTGCGGCCTGCTATCCTCTCCTAACAGTTTCTTTGAAGTGGGGCCTGCTATCATCTCCTAACAGTTTCCTTGAAGTGGGGCCTGCTATCCTCTCCTAACAGTTTCCTTGAAGTGGGGCCTGCTATCCTCATAACAGTTTCCTTGAAGTGGGGCCTGCTATCCTCTCCTAACAGTTTCCTTGAAGACCTTCCGCAGTCTGGCTTTCTCTAGGATTTCTTCTTAGGCCCTGTGCAGACATAGTGCAAGTTCCGTACGGACACCCACCACAATCCACAAACAAGTCTGGAAGTAACACATATGAAGCAATGTGCGCATTCAGGCAGGAACCAATCCACATGTCCTGTCCGCTTACTTCTGACTTTCTTTTACTTGTTTGTGGAATGCGGATGGGGGGTGTGCATGGGTTTCCATGTATATGTGCAGACGCTCGTATCCTTTTCTGGGTGAACATTGTGCTGCAGTCAAACGGCAAACGCTTGACTTCTGGTTTCAGAAAAAGGTGAAGGACTGGGAGCAGTATGAGGGGGAGAAGACCACGCTGATGCAGTATCTGAAGAAGGCGGAGAACGAGCTGGAGAAACCGCCGGAGATTCTGGCCCAGGAGTCAGCACAGAAAGAACTCCAGTCCAAAAAGGTGGGCAGATCATTATTGTCATAAAGGTGGGCAGAAAATTATTGTCATAAAGGTGGGTAGAACATTATTGTCATAAAGGTGGGCAGATCATTATTGTCATAAAGGTGGGCAGATCATTATTGTCATAAAGGTGGGCAGATCATTATTGTCATAAAGGTGGGCAGATCATTATTGTCATAAAGGTGGGCAGATCATTATTGTCATAAAGGTGGGCAGATCATTATTGTCATAAAGGTGGGCAGATCATTATTGTCATAAAGGTGGGCAGATCATTATTGTCATAAAGGTGGGCAGATCATTATTGTCATAAAGGTGGGCAGATAATTATTGTCATAAAGGTGGGCAGATCATTATTGTCATAAAGGTGGGCAGATCATTATTGTCATAAAGGTGGGCAGATAATTATTGTCATAAAGGTGGGCAGAACATTATTGTCATAAAGGTGGGCAGATAATTATTGTCATAAAGGTGGGCAGAAAATTATTGTCATAAAGGTGGGTAGAACATTATTGTCATAAAGGTGGGCAGATAATTATTGTCATAAAGGTGGGCAGATAATTATTGTCATAAAGGTGGGCAGATAATTATTGTCATAAAGGTGGGCAGATAATTATTGTCATAAAGGTGGGCAGATAATTATTGTCATAAAGGTGGGCAGATCATTATTGTCATAAAGGTGGGCAGATAATTATTGTTATAGTTGACTCCAGTCCAAAAGGTGGGGAGATAATTATTGTCATAGTTGACTCCAGTCCAAAAGGTGGGGGGATAATTATTGTCATAGTTCATTTATCTGAAGGCGGAGAATGAGCTGGAGAAACCGCCGGAGATATTGGCCCAGGAATCAGCGCAGAAAGAACCCCAGTCTAAAAAGGTGGAATGCCATCACATTTTGTGTCATCTTTTTTTTAATCAGTGTTAATTCTATCCTCGAAATTAGGGGTCCCTGGAAATCCAATGTTTCCAGGGAGGAAGATTTTGAAGCGCCGATAAGCCACACACCCTGTTGTGTTTTTAAAGAATCAACACTGTACCCCTCAAAATTCCCAATGAATCAGAAGGAGAATTGGAAGCGACCATAGACAACCAGCCCTTGACACTCAAGCTCTTGTTGCATGCACAAAATTAATGAAGCACGGATTTCGCCTTTGGTTTGTTTTAAGTAGCTATTCCAAACCACATGCTTGCAGTTAGAATTAAACCCCCAACTATTTTGAAGAAACTTTCTGGGCCATACGGTGGCATTGGCTCCCCGGTCCAACTCACAGCCCACCCCCCTGAATTGTCATAATCACCATACTGTTTTTCTACTTAAATTTTTGCTCTGGTGTTTGTTTTTTTCTTCTCCTGCTTTCCGTTTGTTTTTATATATTGGTTTTTTCTTTCCTGCCCTGGATCCCGTACCCTTTTGCAGGAGTTGCAGTCCACCCCTGGAACAAATCTTGAAAGGCCAGCCTGAAGTGAGGAATTGACCAAGGCTGGAACGCCTTACTCTGCGAAGAGCGGCCAAGCCGCGAACGTCGGACCCCCTGAAGGGGAGAGATTAACCTACACTCGACAGGCAGGCCTGGACGGCCGTGGGCCCATCGCCTCAACGCCAAGACCTGTCTGAACCTCGATGAGACCATCGCCAAGTGGAACGAGTACTACAGCGCCTCAACCACTTCTGCGATTTGGCCCCTGAACGAGAAAGAGCCCAAGCTCCTAGGTTTCGAGAACAGAGAAGGAACGCCCGAAAACCGCCCTTGGAAGGCCCGGAGGTGAAATTGGTGGACTCTGTGTGTTTGTTGTTTGTTTAGCGTTGACATACTGGCGGTTTGCTTTTCAATTAGAAAACCATTGTCTTAAGCGATCCATCTAGGCAATACTTTGTACATATTTCGGTTTATTGCATCCCGAGTATGCCCTTACATCTTTGCAGCAACAACAAAAAAGTGATGATAGATTAGGTAAGAGCCGGTTTTTGGTTTGTTTGCCGTCGGGCACTTGTCGCCAATTTCGCCGAAATTACAAAATGTTCCCTAAAAGTTCCCAAAACCGTCCCTGTTCGGCCCAGTGGGCCGAGGTTTTTGATTTACCACCATTCGGCACGGTATGTCCCGTCTTTTTTTTTGTTTTGAACCAACGAAGTTATCCCGTTTTTTTTATTATGAAACCACGATTGAAAACAAGTTGTGCTTGCACCGCTTGTGGACCGGATCAAAACAAGCTAAACTTTTCCCGCGTCATGTTGTTTGCTAGCACCAGGCCATTTTGCCCTCCTGAATGTTTTTGCTTCCCTTGCTGCTTATGGGCGGAACGTTGCCACACCGTATGGTTGGAGTCTGTGTGATCTTTCGTCCCCCTTTAAGCGTCAGTGTTTCACTGGTATTTTGTTGAAAATGCCCTCCAAAAAAAGAAGACAAACTTTAAAAAGCGAGAAGAATCTGAAAGGAAAAAAAGAAGGTGACCTGACAGTTTTTTTAAAAAAACCCAAGTCAAATTCTTGTCATTGGAGAGTTTATGTGACCGAGTGAGGAGGAGCCCTAAATTGTTGAATGGGCCCTAAGGTTTTGGTGGCTGTGTTAGGCCCAAGCGGCCCCTAAAGTTTGAAAAACAATTTCTCGCACCTCTCTGAAAACGTAGACAATAAGGTTAAAACACTTCTTAAGTGTAGTGCTTTTGTAATCGGAACCATAAAGCAAGTTACAACTGGGCAAAAGAGAATACAGTTTTTTTGCAGCTCCCAAGTGACCCACAAACTATCTAACAATATCAAAGACCGTTATGCTATTGGCTCCAGTTTGGATCCCACTTTCTGCAGCTTTCAATTTAATGCGAGGGGAATATGCTTTGTAATGAATATTTGTCCGTTGTTTTGTGTAAAGCAACCAGAGTTTTTTCCTACTATTTCTCTGTGGCCTTATAAATTTCAAAAACAAATTCCACATGCAATACTTTTTTATCCTGTCCAACCTTGGATCCAACGCTGCTGCAAGAAAAAGCTTGGCTTTTTTAAAGTAGCGCTAATGGAAATTTAATGATCTTCTACTTGGGTTATACAGAGGGCCCCATTTCCAAGCCAGGTGTTTGAGATCCACTCACACTGGGAAGGAATGCTAAAGGGTTCCCCCTTCATCCATTAATATTATGCAAAGCCCATTTTCCCCCCCCCCCCCTGCCGCCGAGGTTGTTATGGAACCCATCACACTGGAGAGAAGGATTGCTAAAGGGTTACCCTTCATCATTTTATATTGGCAGGCCATTTTCCACCAGGTGTAAATGAACCACCTCACAGTGGAGAAAGGATGCTAAAGGTTTGTAACCCTTCTCTTTATATTATGACAAGGCATTTTCCACCAGGTGTTAGAACCACAATCACAGTGGAGAAGGATGCTAGGTTTAACCCTTCCATCTTTATATTATGCCAGGGGCCATTTCCCAGCCCAGGTGTAAATGAAGCAAGCCACATCACACTGAGGAACCTGGGATAAGGCTGCTAAAGGGTTTTTAACCCAGAACTTCAAGGATTCCGGAAACAGCGGCCCCGTAAACCCAAGTTGAACCAGTGTGCGGCCGCCCAGTGGGGAGAGCCTTTGTGGGGCACACGGTGAGCCAGTCGGTCATGTTTGGTCCTTCCATGGACCTATGGTACCATCTCAGTTGACCAGTGGGAGAGCCTGGTGGCACACGTGAGCAAAGTTCAGTCCCAAGTAAATTGGTACTCATGGGACAAACCTAGGGTCCTCAGTTTGACCAGTGGGAGAGCCTGTGCACACGTGAGCATCCCAGTCCATGGTTTTTGTCTCGTGGACCTAGGGTCCCTCTCACGACCTAGTCCCGACCACATAAACAGTTTCACCACAGATTACAAAACACATCAATGTATCTGCTCAAATGTTTAAACATGTTGAAAACTGACAACAAATACAGAACAGCTTATACATGACAACCTTATCTATCATTGTACAACTAAGCTATACCGTCCCTAGGCAGTGCTGGAAAGTCCGCCTTCTTCCTTTACTTGTCGAAGTCCGACTATAACTACTGACAAAAGGATAACAAACATATCTAAAATCTAAGTAACTAAACTACATGAAAAGGGCCATAACCGCACGTGCCCAGCAGAATGGACAGTGGTGGCCCATTCCCCAGTGCTTGAGGTCTCTGCCCTATATGCCAGTGGGAACAACAAATAAACTAGCATGTACAAATTGTAAAAGGAAACAGTTTTGGCAGGGTTTTTTTATAGAAAAAAGGCAGGAGAAATAGACCCTTAAGTCAGAACGCATTAGCAGAATGACCTAAGCATGGGGAACGGCTGTGATAGAGGAGGTTTACAAGCACTCAACTTTCCAGAAGGTTGGAAACTTCCATCATGCAAAAGAGCCCCCAGTAATCCCTCCCCCTTACAAGTGCTGTACTACAAACAAAAATAAGGAATAGAAAACTTTTTTGGCTTGGGTGTTTAAAAAATGATGGAGGTGCTTAAAAATGAGCATGAGCTAAAATTAACTTAAAATGGACTGTGTTCTGTTCCTTATTTTTTGTTTCTTTCTTTTCCCCTCTCCAGGGCCCGTGCGCAGTCCAAGCCCTGTCAAGGCCCAACGTGGGCCCACTGGCAGCGATTCCTCCCTACACGAACAGCTCATTTAATGGAAACCATTATTGGTAGTTTGTATTATGCGTTTGTTTTGTGTTCCCCTCC
>JAGGCT020004113.1:219362-252888 GCA_017654935.2 Phymorhynchus buccinoides
CCTGTGCTGCTCACCACTGTGCAGTACCTGTTTGAAAGGTACTATGTGCTGGGGAGTACCTTTTATTTGTAACCCCTCCCCTGCCACATTTTAACCCCTCCCCTGCCCGTTTTAACCTTCCTGCCACATTTTATCCCCCTCCCTCCATGTTTTAACCCCTTCCTGCCGGCGTCAGTCCGGGGCTGTGCTGCTCACCCTGGTGCAGTACCTGTTTGAAAGGTAGCTATGGTTCTGGGAGTACCTTTTTATTTTACCCCTCCTCTGCCCGTTTTACCCTCCCCTGCCACTGTTTAACCCCTCCCCTGCACATTTTACCCCCTCCCCTGCCATGTTTTAACCCCTTCCCTGCCGATGTCAGACCGGGGCCTGTGCTGCCACCACTGTGCAGTACCTGTTTGAAAGGTAGCTATGTGCTGGGGAGTACCTTTTTATTTTAAACCCCTCCTCTGCCGACGTTTTTAACCCCTCCACTGCCCGTTTTAACCCCTTCCCCTGCCACATTTTTAAACCCTTAGAATCTCCCCTGCGACTTCTCAGACCGTGCTGTGCTGCTTACCTCTTAGCATCAATCAATCATCATTTTACTGTCCTCATCCAAACACAAGGAAATTTTGGGTCTTGCCGTCAATTACATGAATGCAATAATTACAAAAACATCCATATTAACCCCTTCCCTCCTGCTCGTCCCGTGTCTACTACATGGGTGTGTGTGATGTCCATTGATGATGTCATAACTTTTGATGTCATAGCCCTGAATGGATGAGTTTTTTTTTGGTTTAGAGGTCAGGACAAATCTGAGATAATGCAATATCTGAGTCAACAGTAACTAGGTCTCCTTTAAATTTCATAAAAGAAAATCGATAATTTTCTCTGTTTTCCTTTGGCAGTGAGGGGTTAAAACAGGCAATGGGAATTGTCCGCCGGATTTCTGCGGGAAAAAAAGAGCTTTTCCGCCAAAAATACTTCAATTTTTATGATATATTGTATTTTAAAAAACGCTGTAAAAATGGGGGGGGGGGGAGGGGGCTTTTCAGAGTTTTTTTCAGAGTTTTTTCGAGTTTTTTTGTCTCTGACGAATTCCATGCCTGTTAAAGTAATCATGTTCCTTCAGATTCAGACTGCAAACCCCCCCCTTCCTCTTTTGACAGATTGTCTGTAGTGTGTTTCAGCTGTATCAAGTCCATTGGTAAATCCCCTGAAGTCGGAGTGTGCTTGTCCATCGTGGCAGGGTAATCAAAAACGGTCACACATGTAATGCTCTCATCCCTGAGCTGATGCATTTATACATAGTGTCAAGTGCTTCGGCTGTTGGGATGACTCCCTGGAGTCTTTTCGCTAGGGGACGTCACAACAAAAAAGTCATTGTTTGCGGTATTGGTATTGTTCTCATCCCTAGCTGATGCATTTGTACCATAGTGTTCATGTGCTTCGGCCTGTTTGGGATGATCCCTGGAGTCTTTTAGCCAGGGGAACTCAACAACACAGTCATTGTTTGCTGATTGTACGTTCTCATCCTATCTGATGCATTTGTACATAGTGTTCAAGTGCTTCAGCTGTCGGGGTGATCCCTGAGTCTTTTTAGCCATGGGACGGTCAACAACAACAGTCATTGTTTTGCGGTATTGTATGTTCTCATCCCTAGCTGATGCATTTGTAACCATAGTGGTTCAGTGCTTCGGCTGTCGGGATAATTCCTGGAGGTCTTTTAGCCAGGGGATGTCGAGCAACAACAAGTCACTGTTTGCGGTATTGTAATGTTCTCATCCCTAGCTGATGTTTGTAACCATCGTGTTCAAGTGCTTCTCTGTCGGGATGATTCCCTGGAGTCTTTTAGTCCAGGGACGTCAGCAACAAACAGTCTTGTTTGCGGTATTGTAATTTCTCATCCCTAGCGATGCATTTTGAACCATAGTGTTCAAGTGCTTCGGACTGTTGGGGTGATCCCTGGATGTCTTTTACAGGGGACGTCAACAACAACTAGTCATTGTTTGCGTATTGTATGTTCTCATCCCTACTGATGCATTTTGTACCATAGTGTTCAAGTGCTTCGGCTGTTGGGATGATCCTGGGAGCCTTTTAGCCAGGACGTCAACAACAACTAAGTCATTGTTTGCGTATTGTATGTTCTCCTCCCAGCTGATGCATTTGTACCATAGTGTTCAAGTGCTTCGGCTGTTTGGGGTGATCCCTGTCTTTTCCAGGGACGTCAGCAACACAAGTCATTGCTTGTTTGCGGTACAGTGGAACCTCCTTATAAGACCTTCAAGTCATCCAAATCAGGTCTTATAAGTGAGGGGTCAAGATTATAAGGAAGGTATTTTAATACTTACAAAGAAGGCAATGTTTCAGAGAATTAAGGTTCTTATATGGGAGGGGTCCTCAGGGCTCCCATCGTCCTGCAAACAAGGGTCCCAGGGACTCCTTCACTTACAGTATAGAGGGTCCTAGAGGCGGGATAGAGGGGTCCCAGTGCATTGTGAATGCTAAAGAATTTTTCTAGTGCATCCCTGTGACACCTTGCAACATTCTTTTAGAGGGTCCGGTAGAATTTTAGTGCTTCATAACCCCAAATGGGGGACCCGGGAGCCCTGAGTCTTATAGATGTGAGGTCTTTTATGGGAGTTTCCTCTTTATTGCCGTGTTCAGCTGTATCAGTTATTGTTTTGCGGTACAGTAGAACCTCCTTTATAAGACCTCCCATTATAAGAACTCCCCCCTCCCATATAAAACCTACTTCTCCAAGACAATTTGCCTTCTTTGTAGTATATAAAATTACCTCCCTTATAAGAACTCTCCTTATAATACCTTCAAAAAAATCATCCAAAATGAGGTCTTTTAAGGGAGAGGTCTATAAGGGAGGTAATTTTAATACTTACAAAGAAGGGAAATGTCTCGGAGAAGTAGTCTTATATGGGAGGGAGCTTATAATGTAGGTCTTATAAGGGAGGTTCCGCTGTGTTATCCTCTTATAAGTTTCAGCGTTGTCCTCCGGCCACAGAAGACGGCTGGTGCACGTGTACTACTTTGTGGTGGATCGTCTGCGCGTGCCGTGCGTCAAGACGCAGTGGCTGCAGGACCTCCGGGGGCGCCACTCGTCCAGATGCTGGAGCGCCGAAAAATTGTGCGTTTCACCGCTACGCCGATACAGGTAGCGCCTTTTCTCGTATCCGTCCCGAGTTTGTTCCTTTTCTTCTTCGTCGATCGCTTGCAGTTTCTTCTTCTTCTTCTTCTTCTCTTCTTCTTCTTCTTCTTCTTCTCTTCTTCTTCTTCTTCTTCTCGATCGCTTGTGACATTTTCTTCTTCTTTTTTTCTTCGTCGATCGCTGTGACAGTTTTCTTCTTCTTCTTCTTCGTCGATCGCTGTGACATTTTCTTCTTCTTCTTCTCGTCGATCCACTTTGACAGTTCTTCTTCGTGATCGCTGTGACATTTCTTCTTCTTCTTCTTCTTCTTCTTCGTCGTCTCGCTGGACAATTTTCTTCTTCTTCTTTCGTTCGATCGCTGGTGACAGTTTCTCTTCTTCTTCTTCTTCTTCTCTTCTTTGTCGATCGATGTGAACAGTTTTCTTCTTCTTCTTCTTCTTCTTCTTCGCGATCGATGTGACAATTTCTTATCTTCTTTCGTCTTCGGCTATCGCTGTGACAAGTTTCTTCTTCTTCTCTTCGTCTATCGCTGTGACAGTTTCTTCTTCTTCTTCTTCTCCTTCATCGCTGTTGACAGTTTCTTCTTATCTTCTCGTCTTCGCTGTGACAGTTCTTTTCTTCTTCTGCGTAGATCGACTGTGAACAGTTTTTTCTTCTTCTTCTTCTTTGTTTGATCGCTGTGACAGTTTCTTCTTCTTTTTCTTCGTCGATCGCTGTGACAGTTTCTTCTTCTTCTTCTTCGTCGATCGCTGTGACAGTTTCTTCTTCTTCTTCTTCTTCTTGTTGATCGCTGTGACAGTTTCTTCTTTCTTCTTCTTCGTTCGATCGCTGTGACAGAGTTTCTTCTTCTTCGTCTTCGTCGATCGGGGTGACAATTTCTTCTTCTTCTTCTTCGTCGATCTCTGTGACAGTTTCTT
The DNA here is from genome assembly GCA_017654935.2 of Phymorhynchus buccinoides. NCBI lineage: Eukaryota > Metazoa > Mollusca > Gastropoda > Neogastropoda > Raphitomidae > Phymorhynchus > Phymorhynchus buccinoides. The sequence continues at coordinate 223,422 of JAGGCT020004113.1, forward strand.
CTTCTTCTTCTTCGTAGGAGCGCTGTGACAATTTCTTCTTCTTCTTCTTCGTCTATTCGACTGTGACAATTTCTTTTTCTTCTTCTTCGTCGGATCGCTCAGACAGTTTCTTACTTCTTTCTTCTTCGTTCTATCGCTGTGACAATTTCTCTTTCTTCTTCTTCGTCGATCAGCTGTGGACAGTTTCTTCTTCTTTTTCTTCGTCGATCGCTGTGACAGTTTCTTGTTCTTCTTCTTCGTCGATCGCTGTGACAGTTTCTTCTTCTTCTTCTGTTTTCTATCTTCATCTCGACGATGTTGTGACAGTTTCTTCTTCTCTTCTTCGTCTATCGCTGTGACAGTTTCTTCTTCTTCTTCTTCGTCGATCGCTGTGACAGTTGTGACAGTTTCTCGATCTTCTTCTTCTTCTTCTTCTTCTTCTTCTTCTCTCTTCGTCGATCGCTGTGACAGTTTCTTCTTCTTCTTCTTCGTCGATCGCTGTGACAGTTTTTTCTTCTTCTTCTTGGTCGATCGCTGTGACAGTTTCTTCGTCTTCTTCTTCTTCTTCTTCTTCGTCGATCGCTATGACAGTTTTCTTCTTCTTCTTCTTCGTCGATCGCTGTGACAGTTTTCTTCTTCTTCTTCTTCGTCGATCGCTGTGACAGTTTCTTCTTCTTCTTCTTTGTCTCGATCGCTGTACACAGTTTCTCTTCTTCTTCTTCTTCCTTCTCTTCGTCGAGATCGCTATGACAGTTTCTTCTTCTTCTTCTTCGTCGATCGCTGTGACAGTTTCTTCTTCTTCTTCTTCGTCGATCGCTGTGACAGTTTCTTCTTCTTCTTCTTCGTCGATCGCTGTGACAGTTTCTTCTTCTTCTTCTTCGTCGATCGCTGTGACAGTTTCTTTCTTCTTCTTCTTCTTCGTCGATCGCTGTGACAGTTTCTTGTTCTTCTTCTTTCGTCGATCGCTGTGACAGTTTCTTCTTCTTCTTCTTCCGGTCGATTGCTGTGACAGTTTCTTCTTCTTCTTCTTCGTCGATCGCCTGTGACAGTTTCTTCTTCTTTTTCTTCGTCGATCGCTGTGACAGTTTCTTCTTCTTCTTCTTCGTCGATCGCTGTGACAGTTTCTTCTTCTTTCTCTTCTTCGTCGATCGCTGTGACAGTTTCTTCTTCTTCTTCTTCGTTGATCGCTGTGACAGTTTCTTCTTCTTCTTCTTCTTCTTTCTTCGTCGATTTGCTGTGACAGTTTCTTCTTCTTCTTCTTCGTCGATCGCTGTGACAGTTTCTTCTTCTTCTTCTTCGTTTGATCGCTGTTGACAGTTTCTTCTTCTTCTTCTTCGTCGATCACATGGTGACTTCTTCTTCTTCTTCTTCTTCTTCGTCGATCGCTGTGACAGTTTCTTCTTCTTCTTCTTCGTCGATCGCTTGTGACAATTTCTTCTTCTTCTTCGTCTATCGCTGTGACAGTTTCTTCTTCTTCTTCTTCTTCTTCTTCGTCGATCGCTGTGACAGTTTCTTCTTCTTCTTCTTCTTCTTCTTCGTCGATCGCTGTGACAGTTTCTTGTTCTTCTTCTTCGTCGATCGCTGTGACAATTTCTTCTTCTTCTTCTTCGTCGATCGCTGTGACAGTTTTCTCTTCTTCTTCTTCTTCGTCGATCTCTCAGGACAGTTTCTTCTTCTTCTTCTTCTTCGATCGCTGTGACAAATTTCTTCTTCTTCTTCTTCGTCTATTCGCTGTGACAGTTTCTTCTTCTTTTTCTTCGTCGATCGCTGTGACAGTTTCCTTCTTCTTCTTCTTCTTCTTCGTCGATCGCTATGACAGTTTCTTCTCTTCTTCTTCTTCTTCCTCGATCGCTGTGACAGTTTCTTCTTCTTCTTCTTCTTCCTCGATCGCTGTGACAGTTTCTTCTTCTTCTTCTTCGTCGATCGCTGTGACAGTTTCTTTCTTCTTCTTCTTCGTCGATCGCTGTGACTATTTCTTGTTCTTCTTCTTCGTTGATCACTGTGACAGTTTCTTCTTCTTCTTCTTCTCGTCGATCGACTTGTGACAGTTTTCTTCTTCGTCGATCGCTGTGACAGTTTCTTCTTCTTCTTCTTCTTCTTCTTCTTCGTCGATCGCTGTGACAGTTTCTTCTTCTTTCTTCTTCGTCGATCGCTGTGACAGTTTCTTTCTTCTTCTTCTCTTCGTCGATCGCTGTGACAGTTTCTTCTTCTTCTTCTTCGTCGATCGCTGTGACAGTTCTTCTTCTTCTTCTTCTTCGTTCGATCGCTGTGACAGTTTCTTCTTCTTCTTCTTCGTCGATCGCTGTGACAGTTTCTTCTTCTTCTTCTTCGTCGATTGCTGTGACAGTTTCTTCTTCTTCTTCTTCGTCGATCGCTGTGACAGTTTCTTCTTCTTCTTCTTCGTCGATCGCTGTGACAGTTTCTTCTTCTTCTTCTTCGTCTGATCGCTGTGACAGTTTCTTCTTCTTCTTCGTCGATCGCTGTGACAGTTTCTTCTTCTTCTTCTTCGTTGATCGCTGTGACAGTTTCTTCTTCTTCTTCTTCTTCTTCTTCGTCGATTGCTGTGACAGTTTCCTTCTTCTTCTTCTTCCGCTCGATCGCTGTGACAGTTTTTCTTCTTCTTCTTCTTCGTTGATCGCTGTGACAGTTTCTTCTTCTTCTTCTTCGTCGATCCACTGTGACTTCTTCTTCTTCTTCTTCTTCTTCGTCGTCATCGCTGTGACAGTTTCTTCTTCTTCTTCTTCGTCGATCGCTGTGACAATTTCTTCTTCTTCTTCTTCTATCGCTGTGACAGTTTCTTCTTCTTTCTTCTTCTTCTTCTTCGTCGATCTCGCTGTGACAGTTTCTTCTTCTCTCTTCTTCTTCTTCTTCGTCGGATCGCTGTGACAGTTTCTTCTTCTTCTTCTTCGTCATCACTGTGACAATTTTCTTCTTCTTCTTCTTCGTCGATCGCTGTGACAGTTTCTTACTTCTTCTTCTTCTTCGTCGATCTCTCCAGAACAGTTTCGTCTTCTTCTTCTTCTTCTTCGATCGCTGTGACAATTTCTTGTTCTTCTTCTTCGTCTATCGCTGTGACAGTTTCTTCTTCTTCTTCTTCGTCGATCGCTGTGACAGTTCTTCTTCTTCTTCTTCTTCTTCTTCGTCGATCGCTATGACAGTTTCTTCTTCTTCTTCTTCTTCCGATCGATCGCTGTGACAGTTTCTTCTTCTTCTTCTTCCTCGATCGCTGTGACAGTTTCTTCTTTTTCTTCTTCGTCGATCGCTGTGACAGTTTCTTCTTCTTCTTCTTCGTCGATCGCTGTGACTATTTCTTGTTCTTCTTCCCTTTCGTTGATCACTGTGACAGTTTTCTTCTTCTTCTTCTTCGTCGATCACTGTGACAGTTTCTTCTTCGTCGATCGCTGTGACAGTTTCTTCTTCTTCTTCTTCTTCTTCTTCGTCGATCGCTGTGACAATTTCTTCTTCTTCTTCTTCGTCGATCGCTTGTGACAGTTTTTCTTCTTCTTCTTCTTCTTCGTCGATCTCTCAGACAGTTTCTTCTTCTTCTTCTTCTTCGATCGCTGTGACAATTTCTTGTTCTTCTTCTTCGTCTATCGCTGTGACAGTTTCTTCTTCTTCTTCTTCTCCATCTCCTCCTCAGGACAGTTTCTTCTTCTTCTTCTTCTTCGATCGCTGTGACAATTTCTTGTTCTTCTTCTTCGTCTATCGCTGTGACAGTTTCTTCTTCTTCTTCTTCGTCGATCGCTGTGACAGTTTCTTCTTCTTCTTCTTCTTCTTCTTCTTCTTCTTTCTTCGTCGATCTCTCAGGGACAGTTTCTTCTTCTTCTTCTTCGTCGATCGCTGTGACAATTTCTTCTTCTTCTTCTTCGTCTATCGCTGTGACAGTTTCTTCTTCTTCTTCTTCTTCGTCGTCGATCGCTGTGGACAGTTTTCTTCTTCTTCTTCTTCTTCTTCTTCTTCTTCTTCTTCTTCTTCTTCTTCGTCGATCTCTCAGACAGTTTCTTCTTCTTCTTCTTCTCTATCGCTATGACAGTTTCTTCTTCTTCGTCGATCGCTGTGACAATTTCTTCTTCTTCTTCTTCTTCTTCGTCGATCTCTCAGACAGTTTCTTGTTCTTCTTCTTCGTCGATCGCTGTGACAGTTTCTTGTTCTTCTTCTTCGTCGATCGCTGTGACAGTTTCTTTTTCTTCTTCTTCTTCTTCGTTGATCGCTGTGACAGTTTCCTCTTGTTCTTCTTCTTCTTTGTCGATCGCTGTGACAGTTTCTTCTTCTTCTTCTTCTTCTTCTTCTTCTTCTTCTTCTTCTTCTTCGTCATAGCCACTCACACTGGGTAGGAGTCGGTCCAGTCTATGTCCTTGGTGCGTTCGGGTCAAAGTCATGGGGATCAGTGTGTTCTGGGGAGCTGTCGGTGGACGGTCGTGGTGGCGCCCTCGGAGGAGGACCTCACTCACACTGGCTCTGCGACTAGGAAATTATTGTCATCAGTAGGGGGCTTAGTAGGTGGTGTCCTGTCGTATGGTAGCTCAGAACAGGCTCCACTGAACTCCACCGAAGTGACTCAGCAGCAGTGCAGTGTCTCCTCGGTTGGCTGCCTCCTGATGGCCTAACATAGATTCGCTTCCCTTGGACTTCTGATTTCGGATTCTGTGAACTGAACTGCCGGGGTGTGGCTGAGAGTTGGGATTCGGAATGAGCGGCGTGGGAGCAACACCACTGTACCGCATGGCACAGAAGATGGGACAGCAAAAAACACACCAAAAAACAGAAAATATGAAGACGAAGATTAAAGAAAAAAGAATTTCTCTGTGCATAGAAACATTCTTTCTCAATTGTTGTGGGTCTTATTGTCTCTATCTCTGTGTGTGCATGCAAAAGTGTATGTGTGTGTGTGTGTGCAGGGCTCCCAATCGTCCCGCAAAGCAAGGGGTCCCAGGGACTCCTTCACTTACAGCATAGAGGGTCCTAGAGGCGGGATAGAGGGTCCCAGTGGCATTGCAAATGCTAAAAAGATTTTTTCTAGTGCATCCCTGGGACCCCCTGCACATTCTTTTAGAGGGTCCTTTAGAATGTTAGTACTTCATAGACCCCCAAATGGGGGTCCCTGGGAGCCCTGGTGTGTGTGTGCGCCTCTGTGTGTGTGTGTGTGTGTGTGTGTATACATGTGTGTGTGTGTGTGTATGTACACATTGCACACTTGTGTGTGTAGATGTGTGCATTTGTGTATGAATGCAAGTATGTATACACTCAAACACATCTACCTGTATTTTTGTTTGTGGCTCAAGCCACAAACCTATAACTCACTTTGTCGGTCGGTCGGTCTGTCGGTCGGTCTGTCGATCCAAAATTGTCGCACTTCAAATCGAGGCTACACTTCAAATTGAGGCCGCTCTTTAAAAAAGATGTATTTTAAAAGCGTACAAAATAATAAACATATGTAATACAGACACTACAACAGACACGACGAGTATGCGGTGCTTCTTTTGATGAGTATAAGTAGGATACATAGTTTTAAATGTTTTCCAAAAGATATAAAAAGTTACGAAATGGTGCAGAGATAACATTCTGGTTTACAGATTAAAATTATTGAAAAGCCAGGGGAGGTAACTCATGATTGGAGTGGTAAAAATAGACGGCGTGCCACAAACTATTGCGATTTTTTTACAAAAAATTCTGATTTTGTTATTATATTTTCTTACTATGTTATCAGTCAGATAGTTTTGGGGGGTGGAAAAAAAAAGTACTGCCTTATACCATAAAATGCGGACTATAAGCCACTACTTTTTTCTCAACTTTGGCCCATGCGGCTTATAGACTGGTGCAGCTTATCTGTGGATTTTTTCCCATTCTACATATCAGTATGATTAAATTTGGGCCACATTCTTCAGACTATTTTTTTTTAGCTTCTTTAGACTCAGAACTGGTTTTGGTAATCAGTAGATTCAAATCTCATGTTTAACCCTTTTCGCCGCCAGCCATTTTTCAGCCAAACAATACCTTTAAACTTAACTGGGTAGAGAGAAAAAATTATATCTGCAATATTGTGAATTCCTCTGTGGTGTGTACAACTCTAGGCTTGTCCTTACCTCCCAAATTTAAGAAAATAGGGTCTTCGGATAACAGGCCCTGATTTGATGCCTTTTAATGACATGGGTGTTAAACCATTGTGGTGCATAAATGCGACATTGGCGGTGAAAGTGTCTGAGAACATTAAATATTTATGCTCTGATAGGAGAATTTCTACAGTGGTACCCCTCTAATAAGACCTTGAAAGTGCGGTGAAAAAAAAGTCTTATCTGAGGGGTGGTCTTATTAGAGGACCAAGCATCTTTTCCGAGTCGCCATACGCGGATTTTCCCGAATCCATTTAAAACAATTTTTATGCTGGTCGTCAACTGTGCGTGTAGACATCGTCAATCTCGGTAAAAACGAACCGTTCTCATGTCGAAATTGAAGAATTTAATCAGCGATATCACGATCTGACCACTAAATGTCACCACTTTTATGCACATGTGTCTTCACTGAGCAGTTTATGATCAAAGTTTGAACTGAAACAGTCGCGATCGTGTCGATCTTTACGAACTCTGTGCACACGTAAATGCGAAGTCAACTTCCAAGTTGAAACTAGGTGATCGGTCCTACTCCATGTATGTGTGTATATGTGTGTTGGTTTGTGAACATACAATTTTCTCTGCGGCTTATATGTGAATAAATAGCAAATATTTTGTCAACCTAACTCTTCTAGCACCGTGTTTTTTTTGACGTTCTTCATTGTCTGTTGCATCTCAGCCTACAAGAGGGAAGTAACTATTTTTTTCGAGTGCACATGTGTTGCTTTTAGCAACAAAAACCCCACTGAAGTAAGCACTAAAAATAGACAAACACATGGCAGGGTGCTTGGCAGTGAATGTCTTTGCATTTGGTGGGAGTGTAGAGATGTACTGGGCGAATGTATTCGCCCGTGGTACCAGAAGAGTTGAGGGATGCGGCTTATATACAGGTGCGTCTTATAGTCCAGGTTTTTACGGTAGTCCGAAAAATACGGTATCTACTGATAATTTTAGGTCCTAATGCGTAACTTACAGACTCTGCGAACACCCGTCCGATCAGTATGACCCGGTCCTGAACGACCAGCACCTCCTGGAGTGCCTCAAGCAGCTCCTGCGACTCTACAGCTGCAGCACAAGGTGCCAGGGACACGGGGGGCAGCAAGGGATCGAAGCGCTTTACGAAAACAGCGATACAAGCAAGGATGGAAGTTAGTAAGGACTTTACGACAATAGGAATTTTTTTTTTTTTTTAAACTTTTTGTTGTTTCTTTAAAAAAAAGAATCACCACTCTCTTCCGAAAGTGGCGAATCTTTTTAAAATTTATAATTATTATTATTTTTATTTTTATTTTTATTTTTTCAATAGGAAACTTTCATAAATAGGCAAGGGACACAATTTTGCGGTGTAAGGCAAGGGACACAATTTTGCGGTGTAAGGCAAGGGACACAATTTTGCAGTGTAAAGCAAGGGACACAAGTGGTGTAAGGCAAGGGACACAGTTTTGCGGTGTAAGGCAAGGGACACAATTTTGCGGTGTAAGGCAGGGGACACAATTTTGCGGTGTAAGGCAAGGGACACAATTTTGCGGTGTAAGAGAAGGAACACAGTTTTGCGGTGTAAGGCAAGGGACACCATTTTAAGGCAAGGGACACAGTTTTGCGGTGTAAGGCAAGGGACACAATTTTGCGGTTTAAGGTAAGGGACACAATTTTGCAATGTAAGGCAAGGGACACAATTTTGCAGTGTAAGGCAAGGGACACAATTTTGCAGTGTAAGGCAAGGGACACAATTTTGTGGTGTGCGTGAGTGACCTTTCATTAACCCCTTCACTGCCAGATAATTAAAAAAAAGATAAATTATCGATTTTCTAATTACATGGGTGCTCCTGGGAAATTAAAAAAAATCCTGCAAGGGGGCGGCCCCGGCAGAGTGCAGGGGCAGCGCACACACACACATTTACTGCTCTTTTTTCCACCCCTCTAGACTAGTACAAGTGCTATATTCCTTTGAATATAGCAAATGCTTATATAGGCCCTTTTTATTGTACAAGTGTGTGTGTGTGAGTAAGAAAATCATTGCTTCTTGTTCTTCTTCTTTGATCGCTCAGACAGTTTCCTGTCAATTATGAGCGCAGATGCGTCATGCTGCCTAACTAAGAAACAGTTAGGGCCCAGCAAATCCGACTTCGGCTGAGGGGAAATATATTTGAAAGTGTTTTTATGAAAAAAAGGCAGGAGAATGGACCGGTAAGTCAGAAAGATAGTAGATGACAGTAAGCAAAGGGAAAAGGCAGAGTCAAAGAGAGTGACAGATTAAAGGAAGTTACAAGCACAGAACTTCCAGAAGGTGGGGAACTATTTATACAAAAGACCCCCGGTATCCCCACAGGGGGCCATTCTTAAATTCGGCTCTAGGCAATTAAAAAATCCTGCAATTCAGGACATCCTGAAAGAAGGAGGAGCATCCATTGTAATTATACAAATTTAAAACAGACTTGTTAGACTGAGAAATCTGAGAAAATGTGACTGCATGGGAAAAACAGACATAATGGAATTTTGGCATAAATTGAGATTTTAATTTTTCATGGTGGAGCAAAGATTACTTGTTAATACACAGAAACCCGAATTGAGTTATCTTGTCTAGTTTTTATTTTATAATTATTTGAAGTTTGGCAATCGAAATGGATCATTTGCAGAAATCAGGCATAGAAGGTACAATTTTGCTTCTTTGTTTCTATTGACTGTGATTTAGAAAACGATCAAATAAACAAAGAAATCATTCAAAATTGTCTTTCATGTTGTGGAAGCTGGTAGAATACATAGAAAATAGACATAAATATGCCCTAAATAGAAAATTGATATTTTGGGGGTTGCTGACTATTTTTGGCTTTTGCAAAAAACATTCTGAGCGACTTGTTTTTCCCATGCACCATCACATTTAATGGTCTTGAGATATATCTTTCCTGACTGACTTGTCTAAACCCAAACCTACCTGCATTCCAGGGCTTATGACATCAGAAGTTATGACATCATCAGTGACATCACACAGTGAAGGGGTTAATTGGAAGGTCAAGCAAAGAAGTATTACGACCACGCGTGTTTATGCAGTTCACAGATTTCTCCAGCGATCTTTTTTTTTTTTTAAAATAGGTGCGAAAGGAGATTTTGGTTATTTACTATCATCCACTTTTGTTTTAACTCCTTCGCATCCGCAATGATTTTGAATAATTAAAAAAAACACCTCACAAATCACTCCAGCCATACACACAAACAAAACAGACATAAGCGAAAAGAGAAATGAAACAGGCATGGGAATTGTCCGCGAAATTGTTACTAAATACTTCGCTTTTTGTTACTAAGTACTTCAATAGGGCGTTTGCCACGAGTGTTCGTTCACTATACTAGACTACTAATTTGCCCGAGCTCGTTCTGCCCGAGTTGCGCTGACCTCTCTAATTCAACTCTCTAAATTCAACTCAGTGAAATTCAAGGTCACCGGCGCGTGGCAAATGCTCTATTGGGGGGCTTTTTCAGGCTTTTCAGAGTTTTTTGTCTCTGACAATTCCCATGCCTGATGAAAGAAGATTACAGGTTTTTACTTCAGGTTTAGACATAGGGAAGTGGTAGATCAGACTTTTGTATATATATAGACTTTATATAAAAAAACTCCCTATAGCAATTAGTTACCCCCACTTCAAACCACTACAAACGCAAAGCAAGAGGCAAAAGTGTGGTCTAAGGGAGCGAAGCGAGTTTAGAAGTGACCAAAGTGTGGTGTGCACACAGATTTACTTCCCTTGAAACAAATTAATCAAATTGACAGCTTTATATTAATTCCGGCCATATATGGGTGGAAGGACTTGAATGAGTGTGGTGCTACTCTTTCACACACTGATTTACTTTTAATTTTACCAGAAACTGAACTGATTTTGTTTTACATCTCAAAAAAAAGAAAGGAAAAAGAAGAAAATTTGACCACAAGCAGCGATTGGCTTCTACAAAGGTAATGTAATAATTTTACAAGGCTTATCAGACTCAAACTTTCTATCATTTTAACTGTCTGTCATCATATATCTCTCTCTCTTTAACTTGCCCCCCACTGAATCGTCCGACATATATGCCGGCGCCATGGACCCCTGCATTTCATTTTTTTTCATTTTGGGGACTTGCAATGAGTTAACTCTCTCTACATGAGAACGAAATTTAGGGCTTTACGTCCTCTCAACCTGGTCTCTCTACATGAGAGAGCGCTACAGTGTACATGTCTCGCACAACCGTTCAACACTAGGCAGGTTTGCATCATTACATAAAGGCTATTTTTAAAAGATGCTGAACGGTACAGTTTTGAAAATGTGTGGCATCATTTATATTAATTATAATAATAAAAGCTGACATTTGTTAAAGCTCCAAAGTAAAAATGTCATTACCAGCCGATTAATGACGTTTTGCAAAAAAAGCGTGACAAAGAGAGGGGTAGTGACTCGTTTTCATTCATTGCCATCCTAAAAATAGACTAGAAATCATTTGATTGTTGTTTTATTGGTTGAAAATCAGGTAAGGGATTGTAGAGGAATACTTTTATACCAGTTTAGTTTGCATGGGTTCGCCGAGTCGTGAAGTGTGAATGTTTAAACACTATGTATGCAATTGGCCACTGCAACGACCACCTTTTGCAAGAGTGAATGCCCTTGGTAGATGCTTGAGTACTGACCAAACAAGGGCCGTAACTCTCGCCAATAACCCTATTTGAGGCCACTAAATGGCTGCCTTTTGCAAGAGTGAATGCCCTTTTGGATACTGACCAACAAGGGCTTAACTCTCGCTGTCAAGGGGGTTAATAACCCTAGTTGCATTGGCCAATAGCGTACTCTCGTGTTGAACGGTTGTGAAGGGAAGCAATTGGCCAGTGTTGAATGAGTTAAAAGGCTTGAATTCATTGATTTTCTGATATCGCAACCTATCCTATCATAACGAAATTGAACAAAGGGTAATTACTCTCTTTTTCTAATTAACTCCCCTCCACCAAAAGTTGATTACGATACCATTCACCTCTCCGCAGTTGCATGTACTGTGTGGGTGAGGGTCATAAAGGCGAGCTTGGCACATTCCTTTTTAAGAATGATGCGGACATGCTTGTCTCACTTTGGTTCTGACCCACGCACTGCTAGGTGAATGGCATCGTAATCAACTTTGGTGGAGGGGAGTTAATTAGAAAATAGAGAGTAATTACCCTTTGTTCAGTTTCGTTGATTTCCTCTCTTGGCCTCACTATTTCATTCTTGATTTATCCCTATCATAGTTTGTCTTGTGTTTGTTACATAGAGGACAATTCTGTTTTGTGGTAAAAAAAAACATTCCATTTTTCCAGAAAATCGTCTTCTGTGCAGGATCAGAAGAAGGGGGACGAAACGGGAAGAAAGAGACTGAAGGAGGCGACGATGCAGAAAGACAAAGATGTAGCGGGGGGGAGGAAGAAACTGTGGGACGTTCATGCTAGCAGTGACAGTGCGGAGAAGAAGAAGCAGGGGCGTGCGGTAGAGGAGGGGATTGAAGCGCTTTATAACAACAACAGTGGTGGAACGAAGCGTGGCAGGCTCTACAGAGGGGAGGTTGAAGCGGGTTGCGGCGCGGCGGAGCAGAATCACAGGGAGGAGTTTGAAGCGTTGTACCTTCTGCACAATTTGGGCAGCTCAGAAGGTCTGAGGCACGGGCTTTCTTTGCCTCCCTCTGTCAGGTCGGTGGAGCAGTCGCACTGTAAATAAATTGTGTCTCTGTCTGTCTGTCTCTCTCTCTCTCTCTCTCTCCTCTCTCTCTCTCTCTCTCTGTCTCTCTCTCACACCACATGCACGCACATGCACACATGTTAGCACCACAGACACACATTTGCTCCGTCACTGACATGTACGCACACAAACACATTATTTTATTTTGTTCTTGTCAAAGCTATGTATATTAATGTTTTCGTTGATCCATAGTATGTTTTGATTATTTTTGTTTTTTGTTTAATTTTTTTCGACCAATATTAAAAGCAGTGTTGTAATTTTTTTTTTTTTTTTATTTTTTTTAAGCAGAAAAAGCCCCCTAGTACAACAGGCACTTGGGATGAACCTGGCATTCCTTCAGGGGAACTACGTGCGCTTCTTTCGTCAAGCTCTTCGTCTCTCCTCCCCTCTCTGCCTCTGTGCCGTACATCGACATTTCCATCACATACGTGTGTAAGTTTTTATGCAAATGGTAGCGTTAAGGTGGCGCACTACCTTATCGTAGGGCACTGTTTGTTATTTTTGTTTCTCAGGAACTAAATAAGATATCTACTTGAAAGGAGGGAATTTGCACACTGATACAGAACATTACCCTGACCATACATGCCAAATTTGAAGACTCTGTGTGAAGGCACTATGAAAGTATGGAGTCCACCCAAATAAAAATTCACACGAAAAAGTACCCCCTCACCTGCTCTCAATTCAAGTACTGCATGTTGATGCTGATCATTTTGTCCACTTTCCTAAGACATCAATGAGTGCAATAAAATTAGCATGACTGAGCTTGTTAACTTGTGTTCTTTGTCTAAAGCGAGATCCTATGAATTTTTTACTATTGTTTGACAAGACAAAGCACGCAAGTTAACAGCTGAGTCATGTTAATTTTAGCACCACTGCACTCATTGATGTCTTAGGAAAGTGGACAAATGATCAGCAGGTGATGGTTGGGGTGGGGTGGGGTGGGTGGGGGTTGTTTGAAGAGAGGTGGGTGTTAGTGTGTTGTGTTATGATTGTATGCAATGCATTCTCTAATCTCTAATGTATTCATTTTCATAGAGATGTATGGTGAGGATACGTGAACCAGTCTGTTAGAAATGTTTGTACGAATGGTGAGTGAAAAGCGCATTGAGTTGCTTAGCAAGATTATGCGCTATATAAACATTATTAATTATTATTATTATGGATTTTTTTAACGTTCTTGGTTGTCCGTTGCATCCAGATGATGATGATGATGATGATTATTTTTGCCATTAACAGCCATGCGCTTCGTGTGATGATCGTTGCCTACAACAGTGAGGCAAGTCAGTTTCCCATAGCCACACTTGAGCAGAGCGCTAGTTTTACTCCTACACACACACACAGAGCGCTACGTTGAAGGAAATGCTATACCTTTTATCTTTACAGGGCTGGGCAGTGGTTCCGTGCGTGGCTTTGGTGGGCGAGGTGTTTGAAGATGATGGTGATGATGATGTTTGTCGTTGCAATTGTTATGTGACAATTGGAATGTGTCGGCTGTATGCAGCGGACCAGTGACCAAGCTGAAAACCGGAAAAACGGACCTTACCAATTATGGCCATATGGCCTAGAAACGCAGAAGAAGAAGTTAGTGATGTGTTGAGATGATGATGATGATGATGTTTCTCATTACAGACAATCTTGATGATGAAGAAGATGATGATGATGTTTCTCATCACAGACAATCGTAACGTGATGATGATGAAGGTGATTGTGATGTTTCTCATCACAGACAATCGTAACGTGATGATGAAGAAGGTGATCATGATGGTTCTCATGACAGACAATCGTAACGTGATGATGAAGAAGGTGATTGTGATGTTTCTCATTACAGCCAAGCGTAACGTGATGATGAAGAAGGTGATTGTGATGTTTCTCATTACAGACAATCGTTACGTGATGAAGAAGATGATGGTGATGATGATGAAGACGATGATCATTTTTTCCATTACAGCCAAGCGCTACGAGTGATGAGCGTCGCCTACAGCAGCAAGGCGTGTCAGTTTCCCATAGCCTCACTGAGCAGAGCGCTTCACACGCAGAGCGCCACGCTGAGGGAAATGCTCCACGACTGCGCTCTGCTGTCTGACGACCAAAAGACATCGGCGCAACACGTCAACTTTCTCAGGTCAAAGTTCAACATGCCTAGCAAGGTGACACTTTAAAAAAAAAAAGTTATTTCTATACTGTCTTGTGTATTTTATTAAACCAAATTTGTTGGTATTTTCTAGTCACAGAAACTCATCTCTATCAAATTTGGGTTGCTCCCACCAGGAGAGCGCATCACTCTAAGTACAGCGCCACATTTTTTTGCTGCTATGTGAGTTTGTGTCATCCATCCCACTGGCACAACATGACCTACTCCTACCGAATAGTGGAATGGGCTTTAAACGTGTGCGCAAGATCTTGTGCCTGCATTCGCACACGGGGACCTCGGTTTAAGGTCTCATCCAGAAGGACCAGGAAATAGGAGTAAAGTATCTTTCCCAAGGACACAACACCGTGAACGGAGCTGGGTTCGAACCAGCGCACTCTCGCAAACCCGCTGGATTACGAGCGGCGACTTCAGAGTTTTGCTGTTATGTGTTCTTTGTATGTATAGTACAGTGGAACCTCCCTTATAAGACCTTCAAAAAATCATCCAAAATGAGGTCTTATAAGGGAGGGGTCTTATAAGGGAGGTAATTTTAATACTTACAAAGAAGGGCAATGTCTCAGCGAAGTAGGTCTTATGTGGGAGGGAGTCTTATAATGGGAGGTCTTATAAGGGAGGTTCCACTGTATTTTTTTAGTCACAAAAACTCATCTCTATAAAATTTGGGTTGCTCCCACCAGGAGAGCGTGTCGCTCAAAGTACAGAGCCACCCACTTTTTTGCATACTACGTGAGTTTGTGTCATCCATACCACAGCACAACACGCCCTACTCCGACCGAATAGTGGAATGGGCTTTAACGTGTGCGCAAGATCTTGTGCCGTGCATTCGCACACGGGGACTTCGGTTTAAGGTCTCATCCAGGAAGGACCAGGCAATAGGAGTAAAGTATCTTTCCCAAGGACACAACACCGTGAACGGAGCTGGGTTTGAACCAGCGCACTCTCGCAAACCCGCTGGATTACGAGCGGCGACTTCAGAGTTTGTTGTTATATGATTACGATATTAGGCCGGGTTCACATTAGACACGTAAGTTCCGTACGGAAAACCCTAAATAAGTGGAAGAAAGAAGGATAAAAGTTTACGCATATAGGGGAAATTCGGACACGTGCGCAAATCTTTTCCCTTCTTTGTTTCACTTATTTATGGATTGCGCACGGGGTTTCCGCATGGAATATCCGCTTATGTGTGTACACGGCCTCATGGTCAGCAACCAAAACAAATCTGCATTTCCGCTGAAAGAGTGCGAAAAAAAGAAGAAAAAGAACTCAAATTGAAGGTGTAGCGTTTTAACCGTACTCAGCACTGTCGTTAGCTATCAAAGCTAGTGATGTTCCTTGAATCGTACTGTACTTCCGGTGGGTTTGCTTCCGGTTTACAGCCCCATATCGCCAATTCAGAATTGAAGATGCCGAGAAAAAACACAAACACATGCACATGATTATCTGCCCCCACCCCCACCCTCCCGACTCCTGCGCTCATAAAAATTTCAACAGGTGTTTGGCCTTGGACGGGAAAGTTGCAGCATGTCGTCTTCGGTATGGGAGACTTAAAGCTAGTCTGACCTGTGCGCTTTACGCACGTAAAAATCCCGCAGCAGTGAAATCGGGTAAGAGCAGGAGAAATCCCGCTGCCTGGTATGGCCAAATGATAGCTAGTTTTCCCAAGTGTACCACCACCCCCTCCTCACCCTAATGGGTATGCGCTGCACTTGCGGTGACGCGCTTCTCCAGGAGAGAGGCAGCCGAAATCTCACAGAGATAATTCTCTGGGACTAGAAACATAACCAAATACCATAAAAATGCCAAATAAAACAGGTCTGCTTTACTGTGTGTGTTGCAGGCTGCACCGAGACAAAGACCGCTGAGGTGACAGCGAGGCTGGAGGAGGGGCACCTGCCGTCTTTAATGCTGGGAAAATGAATGCTTAGCTCACGGTTGTAACCCGAGTTCGAACCTGGGTCCAGCGGAGTTTCCCTCACACTGCACTAGGCCGTACGGTCTGAACATGGGGCTTCGATGAGACGATAAAACCGAGTCCCGGTGCCCATGCATTTAGCTCACTGTGAGACCGAGTTCAAACCATGGGTACAGCAGAGTTTTCCTCTCACTCTGAAACTAGGCCTAAGGCATGTACACACATAAGCGATATTCCATGCGGAAACCCGTGCACAATCCATAAATAAGTCAACAAGAAGGGAAACGATTTGCGCATGTGTCCGAATTTCCCCTATGTGCGTAAAAACTTTTATCCTTCTTTCTTCCACTTATTTAAGATTTTCTGTACGGAACTACGTGTTTAATGTGAACTCGGGCATTATGGTCTGAACGTGGAGTCTTTAGATGAGACCAAGGTCCCGTGGCTGTATGCCCATGCCATTTAGCACACGTTTAAACCCAGCTGGCAACGAAGAAGGTGTCATTAGTCAAAATTGGACACCCTTTCCTTCCTCATCAGTCACACAAAAATCGTATGCAAAAAAAAAAGTGCGGCGCGCCTCTGGCGCGGACGTGGCTTTCCAGGTGGGAGGCAAACCCAAATTTCAAAGAGATGCACTCCGTGACTGTAAAGAACCAAAATAATGGAATCCACTCAGCACTGGCTGGTTGGTCCCCTTCAAGCCGTTAGGTTCGAAAACACAAATCACCAGACAACTGCTCCAACAGATGCCATTAGGCCCTCATTGGATGTAAAACGCATATGTAGAGCTTAAAATGCCATAATTCTAAGTTTCGCGAAAGAAAAAGTCCAAACACAACAACTGGAAGTCGCAAAAACGGAAGTTCGATCTATTTTAGAAGGGAGCCAAACTCTCGATTTATTGACAGCAGTAATGGCAGCGGTAAGTGTTTACAAGACATGTACGTGCTTCAAACTTCGACTTCTTTTGCAAGGTGTGTATCGCCTTAAAAAACGAGGGCGCCCTTACTTTAATTTTTCAGAGTTTCTTGAAAATGGCCCTTTTTACCAAAAGCGGTTTTTTTTTGCCTGGATGCCTAATGATCCGAAAAATTGGTATGTAAAGTTAGGACCAACTTTCAGAGAGATTACAACACCCCCCCATTGAACTAAACGATGGTAAAATATCAGATTTCCATACTTCGTCGTTTGTTTCCCATGACGAAAACAGTTACACATGAGAGAAGGTACATTTTCACATTATTATCTTTGAAACCCCACCCCCACCCCCTTCCCTCCCTCACAGCCAAAACTGAAAGCAAAGTCTGGCACTGATGGTTGATTTCAAGAAGAAAGGTCAAGCAAACTAAAAATAAGATTACGACGTGGCTCTTGAGAAGCCGGTTGCATGCAGGAAATCGAAACCTCTTAAAAACCTGATGAGGATGAATTTCCGCGGAAGAGAACTTGACAAAATGTGACGTAAAAAATAAATGACATCAATTGTAGAATGGACACACAGTGACGTAAGTCTACTCAAACACACGAGGAGGGAGTTGTGGATCTACCTGAAGGTAGGAGCTAACTTCCCCTGTTGAGCGATGAACTAGGTCTAGATCCAATCCACACACCGTGAAATTACTCTTGATTATTTCCGAACAATTCTTTTAGGAACATACTCAACATCTTTCAACCGTTCTTTCCCACTATCAACCACCACTCGCATTTCATTTTTTTCACACTAGTAATCATGTTCGATAATGTTATAGTGTTTAAACTCTACTACAGTGGAACCTCCCGTATTAAGACCTCCCATTATAAGACTCCCTCCCCATAAGACCTACTTCTCTGAGGAATTGCCCTTCTTTGTAAGTATTCATGTATTGGTGCATTCCTTCCTGTACTTGATTACATTTTCATTAGTTCTGCGAGGGTGAGGTGTTATCAGAGAGTGACAGTGCTGGTGAACGAGGGGGAGTCTGTGAGTGAGAATCATGGTTATTTTGTTACTTTATTTTTGCATTGGAATGTTAGTAGTATGACGATCTTGGTTGATTTTAATGCACGTTTTCATCGTTCATTGTTGCTTTTGTAAGCGCATCGAGCATACTAGTGTATGGATTTTAGCGCTACAGTGGAACGACCGCCTAATCGGCCACTTTGGGACCAGGAAAATATGGCCGATAAAGCGAATCGGCCGATAAAACGAACTCAAGATACTGTATGACGCAATGATGCAAGTCAAGAAGCAATGACGGTGAAGTCAAAATTAAAGGTTGCAGTTCAAATTCAAATTCTTTAATCTCTATACGTTCCTCCTACTCGTGTTTTTGGCGTTGTTTTTTTTTGGTTTTTTTTTTGTTGAGAGAGATAAAGAATTTGAATTGAACTGCAAAATTAATTTTGAGTCATTGCTTTGGGACTTGCATAATTGGTGTCATACAGTATCTTGATGTTCGTTTTATCGGCCGATTCGCTTATCGGCCATCTTTTTCCTGGGCCCAAAAAGTGGCCGATTAAGCGGATTCCATTGTAGCGCTAAAATCCTTACACTAGTATGCTCGATGCGCTTTACAAAAGCAACAATGAAAGATGAAAAACATTGCAATAAAATCAAACAAGATATAGTCATTACTACTAACATGTCCAATGCAAAGAAATAAAGTAACAAAAATAACATGATCTCACTCACAGACATCCACCTCGTTCACCAGCACTGTCACTCTCTGACTAACACCTCACCTCGCAGACAACTAATGAAAATGTAATCAAGTAAACAGAAGGAATGCAACCAATACATAATACTTACAAGAAGGGAAATGTCTCAGAGAAGAGGTCTATGTGTGAGGGGGTCTTAGTAATGGGAGGTCTTATAGGAGGTTTCCACTGTAGTAGAGTTAAAACACTATAAACATACGAACATGAGTACGACGTGTTGAAAAAAATGAATGCGACGTGAGTGGTTGTATAGTGTGGAAAGACACTGGTTGAAAGATGGTGATATTTTCCTAAAAAGAATTGTCGGAAATATCAAGGGAAGTAATTTCACGGTTGTGTTGGAGTGCGGTGAATTAGCCTAGTGCAATCGCTCAAACAGGGGAAGGTACTCACCTCAGGTAGGATCCCCAACTCCCGGACTCGTGGTTGAGTGACTTACTTCCACTGTGTGCATTTCTACCAAATGATGTCATATATTTTTAACGTCACATTTTGCAATTCTCTCAGCCGGATTTCAGACTCACAGAGTTTTAAGACGGTTTCGATTTCCTGCAATGCAACCGGGCTTTCAAGAGCCACGTTCGTAATCTATTTTAGTTTGCTTTTGACCTTTCTTCTTGAAATCAACAATCATTGCAGACTTTGCTTTCAGTTTTGGCTGTGAGGTGAGGAAGGGGCGTGGGGGTGGGGTTCAAAGATAAGAATGTGAAAATTTGTCCTTCTTCTATGTGGAAGCTGTTTTCGTTCAATGGGAAACAAACGACCGTAAGTAGGGAAATCGGATATTTTACCATCGTTTAGTTCAAGGTGTTGGTAATCTTCTCTGAAACTGTGGGTCCCTAACTTTAAATTACCATATTTTTTCGGATCATTAGGACCGCTTTTGTAAAAAGGGCAATTTTCAAGAAAATCTGAAAAATTAAAGTAAAGGGCGCCTCGTTTTTAAGGCGATTACACACCTTGTCAAAAGAAAGTCGAAAGTTTGAAGCCCGTACATGGTCTTGTAAACACTTACCGACTGCCATTACTGCTGTCATAAACGAGGGAGTGGCTCCCTTCTAAAATAATCGAACACTTCCGTTTTTGCGACTTCCAGTTGTTGGCGTTTGGACTTTTCTTCGCGAAAAATAGTCAGATTATGGCATTTTTTTAAGCTCTACAATGATGCCTTTTTACATCCAATGAAGGGCTATGGCATCTGGTTGGGAAGTTGTGGTGATGTTGTTTTAGAACTAACGGGCTGTAAGGGGAACGCAACCAGCCAGTTGCTGAGTGGTATTCAGTATTTGTTCTTTTACAGCACGGAGGCATCTCTGTGGAAATGTGGGTTGCTCCCACCTGGGAAAGCACGTCGCAGCCAGAGGCGCGCCGCACTTTTTTGTTTTTGCATACGATTTTTGTGTGACTGATGAGGAAAGGAAAAGGGTGTGTCAATTCTTTGCACCTAATGACAACTTCTTCGTTGCCACTGGGTTAACGTGTGCCTAAATGCAGGGCACACGGGACCCTTGGTCTCATCCGAAAGACTCCACGTTCAGACCATAAGGCCGAGGTCACATTAAAACACGTTAGTCCGTACAGAAATCTTAAATAAGTGGAAGAATAAGAAGGATAAAAGTTTACGCACATAGGGGAAATTCGGACACATGCCGTAAAAATCTTTTACCTTCTTTGTTGATTATTATGGATTGGCACGGGTTCTCGCATGGAATATCGGCTTATTGTGTGTACATGGCATTATGCCTAGTTTCAGAGTGAGAGGAAAACTCTTGCTGTACCAGGTTGAACTCGGGTATCCACCAGTGAGCTAAATGCATGGGCACACGGGACCTCGGCTGTATCGTCTCACCGAAAGGACTCATGTTCAGATCCGATAAAGCCTAGTGCAGTGTGAGAGGAAAACTCCGCGGGACACAGGTTCGAACTCGGGTCACAGTGAGCTAAGCATTCATGTTTCCCAGCAGTAAAGACGGCAGGTGCACCTCCTCCAGCCTCGCTGTCACCTCAGGTCTTGGCTATCGGTGCACCTGCAACACACACAGTAAAGCAGACCTGTTTATTGGCATTATAGGATTTGGTTATGTTCTAGTCACAGAGAATTATCTCTGTAGCTTCGGGCTGCTCTCTCCTGGACGAGCGCCGTTCCACCGCAAGTGCAGCGCATTACCCATTAAGGGTGAGGAGGGGTGTGGGTTACACTTGCAAACCTAGCTATCACTTTGGCCATACCCAGGCAGCGGGATTCTCCATGCTCTTACCGAATTTCAAACTGCTGCGGGATTTTTACGTGCGTTAAAGCGCCACAGGTAAGACTAGCTTTAAGTCCCCATCCGAAGGACTCTACGTCAGTCTCGATTTTCCTGCCAACTAGAAATAAAGGGCGAGGAAGGCCGGGGTTTGAGAACACCGTTCAGAAGGGTCTCTGACCCGATTGGATGCTAATCTCATCACTATCGAGGCGGGATTCGAACCCGGGGTCACAACGCTGCCGTCACATATGACAGTTTGGCAGGCGAAGTCACCGTAACCACTATGCCAGGCACTCTCAGTAATTTCCCGATCGAGATGACTATGTAAAAAGAAAAAGGTATGTTTGCCTGCCGAGAAATCAATCCTTCTGCCTGGATTTTCGGCTACTGTCGAAACTTTGATAAAAGGAGGGGGCGGGTGAGGGGGGATTGGGGGGGGGGGGGGGGGCAGTCGCTTCACACACACATGCGCAATCTGCCCGTCAAGCCAAAACCACCTGTGAATTTTTATGACGCAGGAGGCGGGCGGGTGGGGGGTTGGGGGCAGTATAATCATGTGCATGTGTTTGTGTTTTTTCTCGGCATCTTCAATTCTGAATTGGCGATATGGGGCTGTAAACCGGAAGCAAACCCACCGGAAGCACAGAACATTTCAAGGAACTCACTAGCTTTGATAGCGATACGGACAGTGCTGCTTACGGTTAAAACGCTACAAGGCCTTAATTTGAGTTCGTTTTTCTCTTTTTTTCGCACTCTTTCGCGGAAATGCAGATTTGTTTGGTTGCTGACTCAGAGAGGTCGTGTACACACATAAGCGGATATATTCCACGCGGAAACCCGTGCGCAGTACATAAGTAAGTGAAACAAAGAAGGTAAAATATTTGCGCATGTGTCCGAATTTCCCCCTATATGCGTAAACTTTCACCTTCTTTCTTCCACTTATTTAGGGTTTTCCGTACGGAACTTACGTGTCTAACTTGAAGCCGGCCTAATATCGTAATCATATAACAACAAACTCTGAAGTCGCCGCTCGTAATCCAGCGGGTTTGCGAGAGTGCGCTGGTTCAAACCCAGCTCCGATCACGGTGTTGTGTCCTTGGGAAAGATACTTTACTCCTATTTCCTGGTCCTTCCTGGATGAGACTTAAAACCGAGGTCCCCGTGTGCGAATGCAGGCACAAGATCTTGCGCACACGTTAAAGCCCATTCCACTATTCGGTCGGAGTAGGGCGTGTTGTGCTGGTGGTATGGATGACACAAACTCACGTAGTATGCAAAAAAGTGGGTGGCTCTGTACTTTGAGCGACCACGCGTTCTCCTGGTGGGAGCAACCCAAATTTTATAGAGATGAGTTTTTGTGACTAAAAAATACAGTGGAACCTCCCTTATACAGAGGAACCTCCCATTATAAGACTCCCTCCCACATAAGACCTACATCTCGCTGAGACATTGCTCTTCTTTGTAAGTATTACAATTACCAAATTACCTTCCTTATAAGACTCCCTCCCTTATTAAGACCTCATTTTGGATGATTTTTTGAAGGTCTTATAAGGGAGGTTCCACTGTACTAATAATAATAAGAACACATAACAGCAAACTCTGAAGTCGCCGCTCGTAATCCAGCGGGTTTGCGAGAGTGCGCTGGTTCAAACCCAGCTCCGTTCACGGTGTTGTGTCCTTGGGAAAGATACTTTACTCCTATTGCCTGGTCCTTCCTGGATGAGACCTTAAACCGAGGTCCCCGTGTGCGAATGCAGGCACAAGATCTTGCGCACACGTTAAAGGCCCGTTCCACTATTCGGTAGGAGTAGGCCAATGTTGTGCCGGTGGGGTGGATGACACGAACTCACATAGCATGCAAAAATGGGTGGCGCTGTACTAGAGCGATGCGCTCTCCTGGTGGGAGCAACCCAAATTTGATAGAGATGAGTTTCTGTGACTAGAAAATACCAACAAATTTGGTTTAATAAAATACACAAGACAGTATAGAAATAACTTTTTTTTTTTAAAGTGTCACCTTGCTAGGCATGTTGAACTTTGACCTGAGAAAGTTGACGTGTTGCGCCGATGTCTTTTGGTCGTCAGACAGCAGAGCGCAGTCGTGGAGCATTTCCCTCAGCGTGGCGCTCTGCGTGTGAAGCGCTCTGCTCAGTGAGGCTATGGGAAACTGACACGCCTTGCTGCTGTAGGCGACGCTCATCACTCGTAGCGCTTGCAGCTGTAATGAAAAAAATGATCATCGTCTTCATCATCATCACCATCATCTTCTTCATCACCGTCATCATCACGTAGCGCTTGGCTGATAATGACAAACCAGTCATCACCATCATCTTCTTCATCACCATCATGATCATAACATAAATGATTGTAATGACTAAACATCATCATCACCATCATCTTCTTCATTATCATGATCATCATCACGCAAAGATTGTCTGTAATGAGAAACATCATCATCATCATGCTCAACACATGACTTCTTCTTCTTCTGCGCTTCTAGGCCATATGGCCATAATTGGTAAGGTACGTATGTGTCCGGTTTTCACTGATCTCCACTGGTCTGCATTACAGCCGACACATTCCGATAGTGTCACATAACAATTGCAACAGCACAAACATCATCATCACCATCATCTTCAAACACCTCGCCCACCAAAGCCACGCACGGAACCACTGCCCAGCCCTGTAAAGATAAAAGGTATAGCATTTCCTTCAACGTAGCGCTCTGTGTGTGTGTGTAGGAGTAAAACTAGCGCTCTGCTCAAGTGTGGCTATGGGAAACTGACTTGCCTCACTGTTGTAGGCAACGATCATCACACGAAGCGCATGGCTGTTAATGGCAAAAATAATCATCCATCATCATCATCATCTGGATGCAACGGACAACCAAGAACGTTAAAAAATCCATAATAATATTATCGTAATTAATTAAGTTATATAGCGCATAAATCTTGACTAAGCAACTCAATGCGCTTTTCACTCACCATTCGTACAAACATTTCTAACAGACTGGTTCACGGTATCCTCACCATAACATCTCTATGAAAATGAATACATTAGAGATTCAGAATGCATTGCATACAATCATAACACAACACACTAACACCCACCTCTCTTCAAACACCCCCACCCACCCCCACCCCACCCCGAACCAATCACCTGCTGATCATTTGTCCACTTTCCTAAGACATCAATGAGTGCAGTGGTGCTAAAATTAACATGACTCAGCTGTTAACTTGCGTGCTTTGTCTTGTCAAACAATAGTAAAAAAAAATCATAGGATCTCGCTTTAGACAAAGAACACAAGTTAACAGAGCTCAGGCATGCTAATTTTAGCACCATTGATGTCTTAGGAAAGTGGACAAAATGATCAGCATCAACATGCAGTACTTGAATTGAGAGCAGGTGAGGGGGTACTTTTTCGTGCAATTTTTATTTGGGTGGACTCCATACTTTCATAGTGCCTTCACACAGAGTCTTCAAATTTGGCATATATGGTCAGGGTCATGTTCTGTATCAGTGTGCAACATTTCAGGTAGATATTTTTATTAGTTCCTGAGAAACAAAAATAACAAACAGTGCCCTACGATAAAGTGTAGTGCGTCACCTTAACGCTACCATATTGCATAAAAACTTACACACAGTATGTGATGGAAATGTCGATGTCCGGCACAGAGGCTAGAGAGGGGAGGAGAGACGAAGAGCTTGACGAAAGAAGCGCACGTAGTTCCCCTGACGATAGACTAGATGCCAGGTATCATCCCAAGTGCCTGTTGTACTAGGGGGCTTTTTCTGTTTAAAAAAAATAAAATTAAAAAAATTAAATTACAACACTGCTTTTAATATTGGTCGAAAAAAATTAAACAAAAAACAAAAATAATCAAAACATACTATGGATCAACGAAAACATTAATATACATAGCTTTGACAAGAACAAAATAAAATAATGTGTTTGTGTACGTACATGTCAGTGACGGAGCAAATGTGTGTCTGTTGTGCTTAACATGTGTGCATGTGCGTGACCCCCCCCCCCCCCCCCCCCATCAGTGTGTGGTGTGTGTGTGTGAGTGAGTGAGTGATTGAGAGAGAGAGCGAGAGAGAGACAGACAAACGGAGACACAATTTATTTACAGTGCGACTGCTCCACCGACCTGACAGAGGGAGGCAAAGAAAGCCCGTGCCGCAGACCCTCCGAGCTGCCCAAATTGTGCAGAAGGTACAACGCTTCAAACTCCTCCCTGTGATTCTGCTCCGCCGCGCCGCAACCCGCTTCAACCTCCCCTCTGTAGAGCCCGCCACGCTTCGTTCCACCGCTGTTGTTGTTATAAAGCGCTTCAATCCCCTCCTCTACCGCACGCCCCTGCTTCTTCTTCTCCGCACTGTCACTGCTAGCATGACGTCCCACAGTTTCTTCGAATGGGGGGTTTTCAAAAAAGAGAAAAATCTGGAAAACCGCCCCCTCCTACCCACCCCGCTGCGTCTTGTCATTTCTGCATCGTCGCCTCCTATCAGTCTCTTTCTTCCCGTTTCGTCCCCCTTCTTCTGATCCTGCACAGAAGACGATTTTCATGGAAAACATGGAATGGTGTTTTTTTTTTAACCGACAAAACAGAATTGTCATCCATGTAATACACTCGGGAAAACTATGATGTATGGAAAGGATAGGTCGCGAGTATACCAGAAAATCAACAAATTCAAGCCTTCTAACTCATTCTTCTTCTTCTATCGCTCAGACAGTTTGCTGTCAATTATAGTGTGCAGATGCGTCATGCTGCCGTTATGCGCCTAAGTAAGAAAATAGTTAGGCCCAGCAAGTCCCGACTTCAGCTGGAGGAATCCTTTTTGAAATCACACTAGAGTTTCTTGAAAAAAAGGGCAGGAGGAGAATGGACCGGGTAAGGCAGAAAGATAGTAGATGACAGTAAGCAAAAGGGAAAAGGCAGAGTCAAAGAGAGTAGTGACAGATTAGAGGAAAGCTACAAGCACTAATAACTTCCAGAAGGTGGGGGAAAAACTATTTATACAAAAAGACCCCCCGGTATCCCCACAGGTGGGTTAACGTTCCATTCAAACACTGGCCAATTGCTTCCCTTCACAACACGTCAAAACACGAGAGTACGCTATTGGCCAATGCAACTACGGTTATTAACCCCCTTGACAGCGTGTAGAGTTAAGACCTTGTTGGTCATATCCAAAAGGGCATTCACTCTATGCAAAAGGCAGCCATTTAGTGGCCCAAAATATGATTATTGGCGAGAGTTATGGCCTTGTTTGGTCAATCACTCAAGCATCCACCAAGGGCGTTCACTCTTGCAAAAAGGTGGTCGTTGCAGTGGCACCCAATTGCGTACATGGTTTACCCAAGCCGTTTACACACTCACGACTCGGCGAACACATGCAAACTTAAACTGGTATAAAAGTATTCACTCTACAATCCCTTACCTGATTATTGACCTTTAAAACCAATAAAACAACAATCAAATGATTTCTAGTCTATTTTTAGGATGGCAATGAATGAAAACGAATCACTACCCCTCTCTTTGTCACGCTTTTTTTGCAAAACGTCATTAATCGGCTGGTAATGACATTTTTACTTTGGAGCTTTAACAAATGTCAGCTTTTATTATTATAATTAATATAAATGATGCCACACATTTTCAAAACTGTACCGTTCAGCATCTTTTAAAAATAGCCTTTATGTAATGATGCAAACCTGCCTAAAAAAGGGGGGCTTGCTTCGGCAGTCAATGGTTTAACAACAAATCCCTTATGACTGGCCGAGAAATCTATTAAGAAAAGTAATTCATTGGGCAGTATATGCCATGACATTGAAAGAAGGCAATCTAGAATGAGAAACCAATCTGAGAAATCCTCTTGTCCGGGTAGATTACTACTCTGTATTATGTAGCTAGGCACTTAAGGGACTCCAGAAAAAAAGAAAGCTAAATTGGGCAGGGTTATTATCCTATCTCATCTGATGACATCCTCAGTGACTGTCATCAGGTCAGTACGTAATATCTTTGGTGGGCTTAGCAAGGGGTTTAATGGAATCCTATTTTTGCTGAAACAGCGGCTGGGGCGGTGAAAGGCTATCCCTGCTTACCCCTTGCACCGCACTGTCTCATTTTGACACACAATGGTTTAGCACCCATGACTCATTCAGTACTTCAACCCATATATGGCCGAATTAATATAAAGCTGTCAATTTGATGAATTTGTTTCAAGTAAAGTAAATACAGGTGCACACCACAT
Source organism: Phymorhynchus buccinoides (assembly GCA_017654935.2). Lineage (NCBI taxonomy): Eukaryota > Metazoa > Mollusca > Gastropoda > Neogastropoda > Raphitomidae > Phymorhynchus > Phymorhynchus buccinoides. The sequence goes on from JAGGCT020004113.1 coordinate 250,496, forward strand.
TTGGTCACTTCAAACTCGCTTCAGCCCCTTAGACCACACTTTTGCCCTCTGCTTTGCGTTTGTAGTGTTTTGAAGTAGTGGGGGTAAATAAGTGCAGTAGGAGTTTTTATATATAAAGTCTATATATATACAAAAGTCTGATCTACCACTTCCTATGTTAACCTGAAGTAAAAGCCGTAATTCTTCTTTCATCAGGCATGGGAATTTTCCAGAGACAAAAACTCTGTGAAAAGCCTGAAAAGCCCCCAATAGAGCATTTGCCACGCGCCGGTGACCTTGAATTTCACTGAGTTGAATTTAGAGAGTTGAATTAGAGAGGTCAGCGCAACTCGGGCACAGAACGGAGGCTCGGGCAATTAGTAGTCTAGTTCATAGTAACGAACACTCGTGGCCAACGCCCTATTGAAGGACTTGGTAACAAAAACGAAGTATTTAAGTAACATTTCTGCGGACAATCCATGGACATGGTCATTTCTCTTTTCGCTTATGTCTGTTGTGTTTGGTGTAGGCTGGAGTGATTGTGAGTGTTTTTTTAATGATTCAAAATCATTGCGGATGCGAAGGAGTTAAAACAAAAGTGGAGATAGTAAATAACCAAAATCTCCTTTCGCACCTATTTAAAAAAAAAAAAAGATCGCATGGAGAAATCTGTGAACTGCATAAAACACGCGTGCTTGGTCGTTACTTCTTTGTTGACCTCCAATTAACTCTTCACTGTGTGAGGTTCATTGTGAGGTCATAACTTTTGAGGTCATAAGCCTGGAATTGCAGGTAGGTTTGGGGTTTAGACAATGTCAGTTCAGGAAAGATATATCTCAAGACCATTAATGTGAGCGGTTTCAGGGAAAAAACAAGGTTCGCTCAGAATGTGTTTTGCAAAAAGCCAAAAAATAGTCAGCAACCCCCAAAATATCAAGATCTATATAGGCATATCAGCTATTCTAGTTTCTACCCAGCTTCACAACATGAAAGACCATTTTGAATGATTTATTTGTTTATTTGATCGTTTTTAAATCACAGTCAAAAAGAAATAAAGAAGCAAAATTGTACTTCTATGCCTGATTTCTGCAAATGATCTATTTCTGATTTGCCAAACTTCAAATAATTATAAAAATAAAAAAGTAGACAAGAGAACTCAATTCGGCGTTTCGGTTATTAACAAGTAATTTTGCTCCACCATGAAAAATTAAAATCTCAAATTTCTGCCAAAAATGCCATTATGTCTGTCTTTTCCCAGCAGTCACATTTCTCAGATTTCTCAGTCTAACAAGTCTGTTTTAAATTTGTATAATTACAATGGATGCTCCTCCTTCTTGCAGGATGTCCTGAATTGCAGGATTTTTAAATTGGCCTAGAGCCGAATTTAAGAATGGCCCCTGTGGGGATACGGGGGGGGCTTTTGTATAAATAGTTCCCCAACCCTTCTGGAAGTTCTGTGCTGTAACTTCTGTTAATCTGTCCACTCTCTTGACTCTGCCTTTTCCCTTTTGCTTACGTCATATACTATCTTCTGGACTTACCGGTCCATTCTCCTGACTTTTTTCATAAAAACACCTTTCAAATATATTCCCCTCAGCGAAGTCGGGATTTGCTGGGCCTAACGTTTACTTAGTTAGGCAGCATGACGCTATCTGCGCTCCATAATTGACAGGAAACTGTCTGATGCGATCAAAGAAGAAGAACAAGGAAGCAATGATTTTCTTACTCACACACACACACTTGTACAATAAAAAGGCCTATATAAGATTTTGCTTATTTCAAAGGAATATAGCACTTGTACTAGTCTAGAGGGGTGGAAATAAAAATAGCAGTAAATGTTGTGTTGTGGCGTGCCCCTGCGCTCTGCCGGGGCCCGCCCCCTTGCAGGGATTTTTTTAATTCCCAGGAGCACCCAGGTAATTAGAAAATCGATAATTTATCTTTTTTTAATTATCTGGCAGTGAAGGGTGAAGGGGTTAATGAAAGGTCAACTCACGCAAACCAAAAAATTGGGTCCCGTGCCTTACACTGCAAAAGTGTGTCCGTGCCTACACTGCCAAAATTTGTCCTCTTGCCTTACATTTCAAAATTGTGCCATGTCCCTCGCTTGCCACCACTACTTAAACCGCAAAAATTGGGTTCCCCCTTGGCCGTACACCGCAAAACTGTGTCCTTGCCTTAAAAATGGTTGTCCCTGCCTTACACCGCAAAAACTGTGGTTCCTTATCTTACACCGCAAAATTGTGTCCCTTGCCTACAACGCAAAACTTGTGTCTCCCTGCCTTCACCGCACCAGTGTTGTCCCTGCCTTACACCGCAAAACTGTCTGTCCCTTGCCTGACACCCACTTGTGTCCTTGCTTTACCTGCAAAATTGGTCCCTTGCCTTACACCGCAAAATTGTGTCCCGTGCCT
>JAGGCT020004113.1:253388-282978 GCA_017654935.2 Phymorhynchus buccinoides
GTCGGTTGAAGGAGAGAGAGAGAAGAGGAGTGAGAGAAAGAATACGTGAACAAATAACAAAAACAAAAAAGAAATAAAAAGAAAAACAGTTTAAAAATATAATAGAAAAAGTAAAATGATAATAATAAAATAAAATGAGTATGCCGGTGAGGTTAAATCAGAGGGGAGATGAAGACAGAAAGGGAGAGCTGTTAGGAGAAAGAGAGAGATGGAGAGAATGGAGAGTGAGAGGGACAGAGGAGAGAGGAGAGAGGACAGAAGAGAATGAGAGAGAAATAAGGACGAGAGGAATGAGAGAGAGAGAGAGCAGATTGAGGAGAGATGAATAGAGAGAGAGGGAGAGAAGAAGAGAGAGAGAGAGAGAGAGAGAGAGTTGAAAGAAACACAACAAAAAAAATATAAAAAAAATAAAACAACTAAAACTTTTTTTAAAAATATAATAGACCACAACTTAAATGATCAGAGAGGAGAGAGAGGGGAAACAGAGAAAGAGATGGAGAGAGAGAAGGAGAGAGAGAGACGGGAGAGGGGTGGGTGGTGAAGAAACCAAAACAATGTGATTTTTTTTTATAAATTAAATAATAATCTTTAAAAATGAGATGGTTGAGGTAGGTGGGAGCAGAGGGTGTTTGAAGACAGAAAGGGAGAGAGAGGGAGAAGAGAGAGGAGAGGGAGAAAGAGCGAGAGGGAGAAAAGAGAGAGAGGGAGAAAGAGAGAGAGAGGAGAAAGAGAGAGAGGGAGAAAGAGAGAGAGAGAGCGAGAATAGAGAGAGAGAGAGGAGAAAGGAGAAGAGAGGGAGAAGAGAGAGAGGGAGAAAGAGAGAAAAAAGGGATGAAGCGGGAAGAAAGCGAGAGAGAAGAAAGAGAGAGAGAGTGAGAAAGAGAGAGAGAAGAGGGAGAAAGAGAGAGAGAGGACAAGAAAGAGAGAGAGAGGGAGAAAAGATAGCGTAGTGGCTTAAGAAAGAGAGAGAGGGAGAAGAGAGAGAGAGGGAAAAGGAGAGAGAGGGAGAAAGAGAGAGAGAGGAGAAAGAGAGAGAGAGGGAGAAAGAGAGAGAGGGGAGATAAGAGAGAGAGAGGAGAAAGAGAGAGAGGGGAGAAGAGAGAGAGCGGGGAGAAAGAGAGAGAGAGGGAGAAAGATAGATGAGAGTGAGAAAATGAGAGCGAGGGAGAAAGATGAGAGAGGAGGGAGAAAGAGAGAGGGAGAAAGAGAGAGAGAGGAGAAAGAGAGAGAGGGAGAACGAGAGAGAGAGGGGAGGAAAGGAGAGATGGGGAAAAGAGATGGAGAGAGAGAGGGGGAGAAAGAGAGAAAGGGGGAGAAATGAGAGTGGGGAGAGCATAAAGAGAGAGAGGGAGAAGAGAGACGAGGGGAAAAAGAGAGTGGAGAGGAAGAGAGATGGATAAAGAGAGAGATAGAGGGAGAGAGAGAGAGGAGAGATGGAGAGAGGATGGAGGAAAAGAGAGAGGGGGGAGGGAAGAGTTTTGCCCTTGCGACCACCTTTTACTGTGTTTTTCAGCTTTGCGTTTAATTGGATGATGGGCGGTAGTGGGTTTGTTATTAAACATAGTACAGGCCGAATGTTTGTGCGAAACGGCTTCCTGCCGCGTTTCAATGTTCCAGCAGGGTTTATTCCTGTTGAGCATTAGTTTTGGGGAGGTTTTCTGGCAATATTATGTCTGTGGCAGCCGTGATTGCTGTTTAACAATTTGGTTGTACGTAGTGGGGTTTCTAGGTCAGTGTTATGCAGGTCATACATGAGTGTGTGGTAACCGGGGGGAGATTCTGAACTGTTGCCAGTTGGTTTATTGTCATTGTATTGGGGGGGGGGGGGTTTGTTGAAACGTTTCGATTTCTGCGGACAAGAAAATAAATGATGGGTTTATGATCGGATCATAGGTGGTCCATGAATATTCAGTTTAAAAGTTGGGGATAACTGGACTAAAGTTTAAATCGATGTTCTGTCAGTATGGTTGTTGGTATGTCAGGGTAGCGATGTAGGGGAGCCATAGTTTAGGAGGGTTATTAGCTGGAATTAAAAGGTTAGTAAAAAGTGTATGACCTCCCCTGGAAGGGTAGGCCGTGTTCGACTCCCAGGCGGGGTGGTGGGCGTTAAAATCTCCCACCACCACCTAGGAGTCGGTGGGTGCTAGGGAGGCCACCCAGTCTTCCGCGGGCATGTAATTATATCCTTGGGGGAAGTAAGTATTCATTATTTTGGAGGGTTTGTTGCTGAGGTTGATTTGAATTTTGTTGGAATAAACAGTCGGGGTAGATTTTGGATGGGGGAGGAGATGCACTGATATTGACTATTTTGGCGGATATAAGTTGCTGTTTGTACATCATCTTGATAGTTGCTAACCCCCGGTTTAAAACAGAAGCCGTCTAATTTTGAGTATGGAACTCTGAGAGACTGTAGGCAGAGAATTTGAAAGTGGTATATTTGTGGCTAAAAAGTTGTGGAGAAAGGGGAGATTAGGAGTGATAGCTCGGCAGTTCCATTGGAGTAAGTTAAGGGACTTGAGCCTGGAAGTAGTGGGGAGCTTTGTTTGTGGTGTGTTTCTGTTTTGCCCTTTTCTGGTAGCGCCTGTAACTAATTTCTGGTCTGTTGTGTTCTTTGCTGTTGGTAGTGGAGGTTTATTTCTTTTTGTTGTATTGGGAGGACTGTCTGCGCCATTTTGCCTCAGCATCTTCTTGGGCAGGGCGACAAATTAATTGAGCTATGCTCATGCAGTTTGAGGAGGGGGTTGTGTCCAGTGGTTTATGTATTATGACGGAGAGGGGGACTTACGAGCGGAAACCCGCACGCGAGGCGAGATTGAGAGATGGACTTTAGGAATTTTGGAGAGGATTTGAGTTAGGAGAGAGTTGAGCATGAGATTACCGCCTAGCATGAGAGAAGCGATGACGCGCGAGAGAGGAGGAGATGGACGAGAGAGGAGTGTAGCGGGTCGAGAGATGAGACTAGGCAGAGAGGAGATCAGGGCGAGACCCGAGGAGAGGGAGAGAGGACGCCCCCCCCTCCCATCAGGATTTGACCCTGACCCGCAGCCTGCACGCGGAAGGAGAGCGAGAGAGCGAGGAGTCAGATGTTGAGGAGAGGGAGGAGAGAGAAGAGAGAGAGCGAAGGAGTGTATTTGTTGCGAGAGAGAGGAGAGAGAGAGCCGCCCCCCCCCACCCCCCCCCCCTGTTGCACACACTGCACTAAGGGAGGGAGAGGGAGATTAGGAGAGGGGGAAGTAGGTTTTAGACGAGGCGGAGAGAGGCAGACGGTGGGAGGCGGAGAGAGAGAGAGGAGAGGGAAGAGCCGAGCGAGGAAGCTAGGAGGGGAGGAGAGGACGAGGCCCGTTCTCAGACCTGCGAGCGTGGGCAGGGAGAGGAGAATGAGATACAGGATTAACATATAACAGAGAGAGGGAGCCTGGGAGAGATTACGCGGGGAGAGAAGGCGAGAGAGTGAGGAGAGAGAGAGAACTAGAGAGGAGCGAAGAGAGAGAGGAGGAGGGGGCGAGGAGGAGATTTAAATAGATCAGCGTCTTGAAGAGAGTCTCAGAGCGAGAGCAGAGAGCCCTAGAAGGCGGCGAGGAGAGAGAGGAGGAGAGAAGAAGAGACTCACTCCTCGACTCTGCAGGGAAAGTTGAGAAGGGAGGACGAGGAGAGAGATAGAGGAGAGACCGGAGAAGAGGAGAGAGGAGGCGCGAGAGGGAGAGAGACGGGAACCAGGAGACGCTGAGAGGGGAGAGCCAGCGTAGTCGTAGTCGAGGGAGTGAGGAGGGAGGAGACGTAGAAGGCGTAGACGGCCGTTAGGGAGAAGGCGGCGAGGGTGAGAGGAAGAGAGGAGGGAGAAGAGGATTGAGAGAGGGAGCCGAGGTGAGGGCGAGGAGAGTGAAGCTGGGAAGAGAGAGATCTAGAGAGACGGAGGCGGGAGGGAGGAGAGGAGAGGGGGGGGGATGGTGGGGGCGAGGCGACTTGTAGGAAGCAGAGGAGTCGAGAGAGAGAGCGAACCCCCCAGAGGAGAGAGGATTAGTCGCAGAGAGAAGAGAGGCTGAGCAGCGGCGAAGAGGGGGCGGAGGGAGAGGAGATAGAGGCGCTGAGATTGGACAGAGCGAGGGCGGAGAGAGGGGGGAGGACGGAGAAGGAGAGGAGATTGGGAGACGAGAGGGGAGAGAAAGAGGTGGGAGAGGAGAGAGAGAGGGGAGAATCTAGAGAAGAGGCGGGGAGGTGAGAGGAGAGGAGAGGAGAGAGCGAGACCGCCGCAAGTAGAGGTGTGGGGGGCGGGGCGCGAGGAGAGATTAAGAGAGAGGGAGAGCGAGCGGAGAGAGGGGGGGGAGAGAGGAAGGAGAGCGAGAGGCGCCGAGGAGGAGATTAGTGGGGGGGGGGGGGGGCGAGCGAGAGAGGAGAGGAACCTTGTCTTTCCTAGTTGTAGAGAGAGACTCGAGGAGAGGGTCTCTACAGACTCTAATAGGGGGATGAGAGGCGAGTAGAGGAGGCATTTGTAGGGATGATTAGTTTTCTTAAAATGGCCAATGCTCACCCTACTAAATTTAGATGAGAGTGAGTTTGAGGGAGAGAGAGAGAGAGAGAGGACGAGGGAGGGAGAGAGAGAGAGACCGAGAGAGGGAGGGAGAGAGAGAGAGGGGGGGAGAGGGGAGAGAGAGAGGGGAGGGGAGGGAGAGAGAAGGGGAGAGAGAAAGGGAGCGAGGAGGGAGGATTAGTACATGCATGTATTTGTAATTTAACATTTCACTTATTTTGAATTTTGTGATATTCATATGATGAGCTTGTCTTCATGTTGATTATGATTTATTCGTTGGCTTTTTTCTTTTACAACCAAGTTTCCGGTCTCATTATGTTAAAAGTCCATTTTCCTAAAGCTCATTGATGATTTGAAAGTTTTGCTGTTGCAATTTATATCTATATATCTTTGGGGTACCCCCCCACCATTCATTATTTGAATAGCCATTGCAAGTATTATACACTGATTGTTGTATTATAGCAATAAAACAGCTTTAAAAAAGTCTATTTCCTGGTAAATTTACAGACCCAATAAAGCAGTTTTACTTTTCTTTGATGTGTATTGTTTGTTTTCCTTTTTCGCTTTCGTGTGCGCGCGCGTCGCGCACGCGCTGCGCTATCACGCGTGTGGGTGTGTGTGTAGTGGTGTAAGTAGTGAAGAGGAGAGAGAGAGAGAGAGAGAGACCGACTGAGAGAGAGAGAGAGAGAGAGGAGATCAGAGAGAGAGAGAGAGAGAGATTGGTCGAAATTACTACACATAAAAAGGAATTAGCATCAGGTCACAATCCGGTTAACGTTCAATTTTGATCAAGGAGGAGCGAATCGGTTCAGTAACGCGTTGCGCTATACTCCGCTTCAAACTTCTCACGAATCCACTCCGCCGTTTCTTAACACAATTGGCCTGCAAATTTGCTGTCAGCCTTGCTATCGCCCGGCAAAGCTCTAGCAGCAAATTGGAAGACAATCGGGAGAGCGAAGAGGATGGGATGTATCTAGGGGGGGCGGGATGGAGAGCGTTCCCCCGTCACTTCTCAGAAACTATGTTTGCCAAACTGGGACAACGGGCGGTGGGGGGCTGCATATAATTCCACCGTTTCTTAACCGAATCGCTCTCAAATTTACATCAGCGTTACCAGTACTTGGCGTACCGTTACTAGGCGTTACTCAGTACGGATGCAATGCCAGTACTAGGCGTTGCGCTATGTATTATGTATAAAACAAGGCGCATCGACTCACCAACTTCATTAACCGCAATTCTAAAAGATAAAGACGCTGTGATCAAAATAAGCTTCCACAAAACACAATGTTTTTTGTCCGTCATTTTACCTTTTCGACGTCATAATTTCAGAAGAAGATAAACAAAACATTTGTCATTTGACATCATTTTACCTTTTCGCCTTAATGTCATAATTTCAGAAGATTTTGAGATTTTTTGCATATACAAGAATAAGATAGCAACATTCATTGAGTCAAATCAATAAATACTTTTGACAATTTCTCCCATTATTTTGTATCTAAAAAATATATTGGAGGGCGTATTGGAGTGCCAAGGTATTATTCTCAACAATGCTTTGAAGCTTTTATTTTGGACTAAAATTAATTTTCTTCTCAGTCTAAAACCATGATTTGGGGGCAAAATTTCTTATTTCAATATTACTTAAATAAGTCGTGATTTATTTGAAAAACTGAAGTGACAAAGTTATTTGATGGCTCAAAATAAAGCCGTATGAAAACATCTGAAGCAATTTGACTTGAAATGACCGAAATAATCAGTTTTTTTGCTTCTCCTGTGAAGTGACGTCTTTCGACTTACGTCTGTGTTGCATGCGTACAGCGATATGTCCCATTGAGAAACACAATGGAATTTGAGAAGGGTTAGGTTATCACCCAAGGAGCATTCAATAAAGTCTGGGCAACGCCGTGTGCATATTGTAAGGTACACCCCCAAGGCTGAACATCACCTCCCAGGCCTCACACAGTCAGAGCACAACGGCCGCAAGGCTTCGTCTGTCATGATAAACCAAACCGTGTACTCTGCCTACGGGAATTCCCAATCTGGGAAGAGGCGATCAGTTAGGGGAACCTACACAAGATAGAAGAGCTAAAAGAGACAGAGATAGAATAAAATACTTCACAGGCAACGGAACTACATCATGACAAGAAGCTTAAACGAGAAATAGTTCTATTTAGCCAACCACACTAACGAATAACTCATAGCCACACCAAGACTATGCAACTTCAACTATTACTATTACTACTGCTAATTATAGCAACAGCCAACGACTAGTCTAGAGACTAAGCTAGAGACAAGCCTATGATTGATTCATTAACACAGGACGAACCCTAGAACTAAAGAAAGGGGAAAAGGGAACAACCAGCCAACCTCCCGAGCTATGCTCAGCCTGAGATCTTTCAGAGTTCCAGAGGCAATAAACAAAACGTGCGGTTCCCAGGAAGGCCACAGCTAACTCTGCCATGAGTAAATCAGTGGGACGTAAATAAATTAATGTCAACGTCACAACCTTGCGGTAAATCCCATCCCTATCGTCACATACAGCACAGCGTAAGTACAATATGAACCACTGAACGGAATGTCTTCAAATTACTTGTTATGGCGATCTGTTGCTCAAAAATGATTTAAATAGGTAAGCAACAATGAAGAAATGTGATGGAAGGTTAATGCACCATAAAAACAGAAACATTCCAATAAACCTGGAAAATGTGTTCTGAACCACTGAACAGAATCACTTCAAATTTTATGGCGACATGTCATTCGAAACTGATATAAACAGCTGAGTTATAACGATGAAATGCATGGAAGGTTAAAGCCTCAATCACAGCAGTTCCGTCACACACAAAGTCAAGCTATTTAGTTAAAAGACTGAATCTAAACATCTCAAATAAACAACGCACCAAAGCATGTCCATATTACATATTGTGGCTATATGTTCTACATAGTATTTTAAATATATTTCTTCCATCAGATTAATTGTAAAAAAATTCTTTGTTGAGCAGTATCATGAAAGTAAAAAAGTTCTTAAATAATTAACTCAGTATAAATAGCATTGCCCATGAGTGAAAATCTAGCAATTTCCACTGAATACAACTAATTTTGTCACATACTACAACATATTCATGATTGTTGCTAAAGTAAGTGTAACACTTCAAAAATTGGCTTGAAAAAAACTTCAGAAAATATAGATGAACTAAATGCTCCTCCCGAAACAGCTGTGCACTGTGAACCACTGAACATAATCACTTCATCTGTTATGGCGACCTGTCATTCAAAACTGATATAAACAGCTGAGTTATAACAATAAAATACATGGTGGTTAAAGCCTCACTGTGAACCACTGAACATAATCACTTCATTAGTTATGGCGACCTGTCATTCAAAACTGATCTAAACAGCTGAGCTATAACGATGAAATACATGGAAGGCTAAAGCCTCACTGTGAACCACTGAACAGAATCACTTCATATTTGGTAACAATCGTTTCTTTGCATTTTTCAGTAGTCTGGACCAAGTAGTTGAAGAATCCGTTGGAAGGTCTTGTGACAACCTCTTGGCATTTTCATAATTCAAGATGGCGGCCAACATGGCGTTCAAGTCTCAAAGATAACACTGTTCTCTGTAACACTGTTCTCCTTCTGCGTTCCTGGGCAATAAGGCCACATTGGGTACACAGTTTTCACTGGTGTCCTCACTGCATTCAGCCGACACATTCCGATTTCGGAGGAGCTCAAAGTAGAAAACTAATAGAATCCCCCCCCCCCCCCCCCCCCCAAAAAACAAAGGCAGGAGAATGGGCAAAAAGGTCAGAAAGATAGTAGATGACACAAAGCAAGGGAAATGGCAGAGTCAAAGAGAGAGACAGATTAGAGGAAGTTACAAGCACAGAACTTCCAGAAGGTGGGGAAACTATTTGTACGGAAGACACCCCGGTATCCCCACGGGGGAGGGGGTGGCATAAAGTGCAAGATAGCCAAGGGGGTACACCTACCCTATGAGGGGTCACTAAATTCTTTTACTCAGAAAACCAAATTGATTGGAACATCATATTATCCCAAATTTAGCCTGAACGTTAAAAAAAAAACCTGCAGCCTAAAAAACCCCCATATTTTTGTCATGAAGGGGAAGTTTGCACTGGCTCTTATACAGCTGCAGCCAAAAAGAAAACGTAGAACAAAATGAAAAAAATAGAAAAAGAATGAATGAGTAAAAATAAAATCCTCAAAATCTCATTGATAATCCTTAGCGATCAGAAATACAAACGTCGTCATACACGCGCAGAGAGAGAGAGAGGAGAGAGAGAGAGAGAGAGAGAGAGAGAGAGAGAGAGAGAGAGAGAGAGAGAGATTCACGATTTTGTATTGAGGGAAAATAGATAAGCTACACAAGCTTCTTTTCACTATGCCCTCACAAAACAAAAGGAAACTAAAGAAGAAGAAAAAAGATAATCAATCAGAGACAGAGAGAGAGAGAGAGAGTTCCACTTCACATCACTGTGCAGACCAGTATTCAAACCCCGTGTCACAATGAGTACGCATTGGCAATATGAATAGAGAACAATCGTTAGATTTTAAGTAATACAACACATAGGACATAACCAAACAAACACCTGCTTTATGATTATATGAAGTGACGTCAGATGAAAACAGAGAAAGCAATGCTAAGGACTCAAGAACTGGGAAAGCAGCAAGCATTAGAATGTCATAGCTTTTCGCTTTGCGCTATAAACTGCTGTACAGTTTTGAATTTGAATTTGTTAATTTTCTGCTACTGATGCAGTTTGATCACCAAAAAGTAGTGTGCGGGTGTTAAATGTGTGTGGATTAATAAGTGTTGAGATAGTGTTCGTTCTTGTTGCAGTAAAATGTCTACAATGCAACAAGTAATGTCCAGCATCTTTAGTATGCTGGACACATGCACATTTGGGGTTATTTAGTAAATGTCTGTTGTACAAGTCATAATTAATATTACTCATTCCTAAACGTAGTCTACAATGATTAACTTGATCCTGTCTGGATCCCATAGAGGAACTGTGACATCTGTAAGAGACAAATAACGTTTAAACTGACTAATAGAACCGGTTACTTCGATATTATCTGGGAGGTTGTTCCACAACTTTGTAGTACTATGGAAGATAGAGAAGTCTCTCTCTCTTCTCTTTCTTTTTCTCTCCCTCTCCCCCCCCCCCCTCTCTCTCCCTCTTTATTTTTCTCTCTTTTCTCCCAGTAGCTCTCCTTTTCTGTCTTCATCTCCCCTCTGATTACACCTCATCGTCTCTTTTGCTTACATTATTATTTACGTTTTAACAAAAAATCGTTTTTCTCTTTTTTTTAGTCATTCTTTGTTTTTGTTAAGTTTTTAACTTCTATCTATCTATCTCTTTCTACCCCACCTCCCTATCTCTCCCCCTCCCTCTCTCTCTCCCGTGGCCCTCTCTCCCTTTCTGTCTCTATAGCTCCCTCTCTCTCGATCCTCTTTCTCCTATCTCTCTCCCTCTCCCTCTCCATCCTCTCTCTCTACCCTCTCTCTGCTCCCCCATTCTCTCTCTCTCTCTCTCTATCTTCCTCCTCTCTCTCTTATCTTTCCTCTTTTTCTTCATTCTCAGCTCTCTCTCTCTTCCTTTCTCTGTAAATAGAGAAGTAAATAAGTAAATAGTTAGTCTAGGCCTAGTTGGCCTCTCTGGCCATGTCAACACCCCGCGCACAGTATTGTGTGTGCGCTGTGTGTGTTTGTGTTGGTGTGTGTGTGTTTTTTGTGTGTGGGCGTGGAATGTGCGTATGCGCGCATGTGCATATTGTGAATGTGTGTATGTGCGCATTTGTGTGTGCGTGCATGTATGTCTGAGGAGAGAGAGAGAGGAGAGACGAGATACAGAAGAGGTAGGCAGACAGGAGAGAGACGGTCCGCTGAAAGCCCCCTTAGAGACTGAGAGAGACAGAGACGTTTTGTCTTGACCCTGAGAGGTCTAACGAGGACGCGAGAGAAGATTAACGTGTATAAGTTATAGAGGGAGGATCTTAGGAGAGAGAGATATGGAAGATGGCTCAGAGCTGCGAGGAGAGGACGAGAGAGAACGAGAGAAACGAGGAAGAGATACGAGAGAGAGAGAGAGATGACCACTGGTTTATGTCATTTACCACTGGGATGGGGTACTATTGACACCCCTCGAGGGGGGGATAGGAACAGTGTATAATTAAATTAGAAAACAATAAAAATATAAAAGCAAAATATACCGAAGATTATAATGAAGGCAAAAAACATAAGAGAGAGAGAAGAGAACCCCCACACCCCACCGACCCCCCTTCCCCTAAAAGTCCGAAGACTGTTTACTAGTTCATCGTATGCATAAGCTTCAGAAGGCACATAGACATGGCGTCAGTGTCTTGTGTCACAGTTGTCTCGGTGGTGAATTCCGATGCATTGGACGAGAGACTGGTGTGAGAGAACACTGACGGGACTGGACTGTTCCTGGACCTCCGTTTCCTCAGCTCTGCAAAGGAGACCAGTTAGAAAGGGGGGGAGAAAAGTGACGGAGTGGTTAAGACGCTCGCCTGCAAATGTAATGCGGTGGACGCAACGTGAGTGACAACGGGTTGGAATCCCGGCCTCCTCGCCTTTTTCTGTCGACGGGGACGCGAAAATCGAACTGACCGTCGAGTCCTTCCGAGAGAGACTTAAAGCTTTGTCTGACCCGTGCGCTTTATTAACTACGTAAAAAATCCCACGGCAATTCTTCAAGTCGCTTCACAGAAGGGAGAAATCCCGCTGCCACACCAAATCCAAATCACCGTGTCTAGTCCCACCTCCCCCCCCCCCCCCCCCCCACCCCCGACCCCCCTCCCCAAGTCGGTAAGACTGCCTTGTTTAATAGTCAACGTTTGCTGGAAGCTTCCGAGTCACATCCAAATTATAGGCCGTCAGTTCGAAGTCCTTCCGTCTCTTGATCACCCTGGTGGCCCCCCCCCCCCCCCCGGACGAGAGGGATTTTTATGGTATGTAGGAACCAATAGGCGGGAATGGGGACTTGCTTGTGACATCACGTTTCCTCAGCTCTTGGCAACATCAGACTGAATTTCACAGAGATGGGGGAGTCTCTGTGACTAGACGCTGCGTTATATACTCTGTCGTCCAAAAGCTTTAGTTATTGCAGTCTGACTGCAAAACGTTGAGGGAACAGACCGGTTGAAGTCCAGCCTCCTCGACCTCCCAGCTAGTTCCGAGACGGGGAAAATCGAAAAGCTGAAACGTCGAGTCATTCCGATGGGGACTAAAGCTAGGTTCGACCCGTGCGCCTTTAACACGTAAAAATCCAAACGGCAGTTGAAAGTCGGTAAGAGCAAAGAGAAATCCCGCTGCCTGGCATAGCCAAATTCATAGCTAAGTTTTCCAAGTGTGCCCACACCCTCTCCTCACCCTGTGCCCCCCACCCCCCACCCCCTCGAAATCTTTTATTTTTTATTAGGGTAGGGCGCTGACTTTTCCCCGTTTGTAAAACGAAAGAGGCCAGTGAGGCTGACATACTCAGACCAATTCAAGTCACACTGTATTTCCAATCTTTCTCACATGCGTGACAAATCAGATCTCTATCAAATCACATAGAAACTTCCAGTCTTTCACAAAGCTCTACCAATCAAAATCCAATTCAAATCAACATTGTATTTCCAGTCTTTCTCAGAGCACTACTACCAATCAGACCCAAATTCAAATCAACATTGTATTTTCAAATCTTTTCGGCTAGAGCTATACAACAAAAACAACAAACAACAACAACACATACAGCATTTATTACGGGAGCTGAATCTTGATAGAAATCAAATCAAAAGGCACACACATGTTTAGCATTCATAACGCATTCAAACAAAAAACGCAATACAAAGCGAACACACACGTATGACATAAATGGTATCAATCAGACCAATTCTTGTATTTCCAATTTTTCCCTGAGCTCTACTAATCAGACCAATCGAAATCACATTGCATCAATAGTCTTTCTCACAGCTCTAATTCTTCTCCCAATTCCTATTCCATTGCATGAGTAGTCTTTCTCTGAGCTCTAACCATTCAGACCAATTTTTTCAAATCACACTGTATTTCCAATCTTTCTTTTTGCTAACGCCTCTACTAATCAAAATCAATTTGTAATGATCAATCATTGTAATTTTGGTTCCAATCTTTATCTGAGTCACTTCCAATCGTACGGAGAAGAATCAATCAGACCAATCCAAATCAATTTGCATACTTCCAATCCTTATCTGAGCTCTAATCAATCAGACCAATCCAAATCACATTGTATTGCCAATGACGCGCACTCAGCCATGTATCAAACCAATCCAAATCACTTCTCTGCCAAGCTTTCTCTGAGCTCTACGAATCAAACCAATCCAAATCACATTGTATTTCCAATCTCGCATTCTTCAATCCAGTGTGATGCATAATGTATTGACTATAGTTCATCCCTAAATTAACTAGGTAAGGGGGGTCGACGAACAAAATATGTGACCCAGCACACGAATGGGACCAGTTTATTGTCGTGACGGCGAGTTTCTCCACAACGGGGCTTGAGCCAAAGTTTTTTGAAAAACTAATCTTTTTTAGTTGGTTCTTCTAAAAAGTAAAAAACGCGCGTTCAAAATATTAAGTAGGGTTGATGCATTTTCTCAAGTTAGGCTTAATGCGTTCTTTGGACTAGTGACTTCCACTTAAAAACATGGACGGACGTGTCACCCTACCAAACATTTCTTCATCTAAACGGGCCAACCTCCAACCTTGCCCGGGCGCCCAAAAATAAGTTATACACAGAATGGTTCAGATCATCCCAATCTGGAAAGGAGAATTGATCGAGACAGGTATGAGTAGTACTAACTGTACCAGTGTTCTGAGCACAAATGGTCATATTGGTAACAACGTTAATGCCTTTTCGTGGTGGGGGCTGGATTCCAGGCTATAGCAAATTACGAAGAAGGGGCCCGAAAGCCGCGGACAGAGGCGAGGGTTCACACTATAAATTAACACGTGTAAAATACCCTTGATCTCATTATTCCCTAGATGGGAATCAGGATATGGAGCGGATAAAGCAGGAGCATAACAACGACGTAGGGCCCTGCTCATCCATTGTTGGACATAAACTTTTGATTTTACAATCCACAATCATATTGCCGCAGTCCTACCTTGGTGCGTTTCGGTCAGCCCCATGTTTCCTGGGGATCAGAAAGCAAATGATATGAAGATGCCCGTAAATAAAAAATCATGCTCCACATTATCACTACAAGTGACCTTTTTGACCCTTTGATCAATGACCTTCATTTTCAGACTTGGGAACCAGACATCGTTAAAAAATTTTTACATAATATGGGCAATGCAAACGTTTAAGCTTCCTGGGTTACCTCTGTTAAAAGCACCAATTATCCCAAGTTAAACCTCCTTCGCAGGGGACGGTCAACTGCCTGATACGGCACAACATGATTTACTGGACCTAGGTGGTTCGCCTGAAAGAAGAAAAAAACTGCCAAAAAAAAAGCTTACCTTTGTCTGCACAATTCCTTTTGCAAAACTCATAATTGGTTAATCCCAAGTTTTAATTTTTTCAAAGTTACAAAATATCGTGATTATTTGCATTAAAATCGGAGATTCACTAGCTCTCCTTCCTAGATTACTGTACTTTAAACCCGATTTAACTGAAAAAGTTTATGAAGCCATTTGTGTGGGGGCTTCCACGTAGGGCCGAGTTTTAACCTCTCTCCCCCCCTCAAAACCAAAAAAGATTCAAGTTATCATTAACAAATAGAAATAGACTTGCGCCGAAAAAACATAAGGTGAAGCGCGCGCCGGAAGGGCAGTACGAAAAAGATAAGAAACTAAAAAAAAACGTGGTTTGGATTGAAAAGAAACATTGGAATTCAGACACAGCTTGAAGGAACTAAAAAAATCGCCTATTTACGACGAATTACCGCAAGAATTAGGCCGCGGACTGGCCGTTCTGACTTGCGTTCTCCTGTTTTTCCGAGCAGGCATGTCTCGGAATTATTCCTGAAACAAGGTTATACTAATTACGACAATACCTAGCCAACCTTGAGTGAGACCTTACTGGTATATGATTGCTTTAGATCCGTTGTGGGCAGTGTTAATTTAACTCTATGGATATTTTTTACCTTCTAGGCCCGCGCCTTAGTCGCAATCCCCGGGAAAAATCGTCTGGTTTGTCCGCCATGCTGCAACAATTACAAAAACGAGTACATGGCTATTTTGTACATCGATTTACCTTGCAAATACGTAAGATTTACACATCTCACAGCTGTCTATTTACTCCTGAGTTTCTTTACGTGGGTTTCAACGTTCGTTAGGGACTAAGGTTTTTTATGGGTAGTGATAGGGGTTAGGTTTAGTAGTAATCACGGGAGGATACAAAGTACCTGGTTCTAATACGAATTGCCGAACAGAGGGTTACAACTTATTTACCATACGTACCCCACTTATTTCATTTATGGGAAACCGCTACCTAGATCTCAGATGTCCTACCCAGTGTAGCATGAGACAAACAAACAAACACACAAACGTCACTGGACATTTTACCAGCTCCCCTTTCTGGGAAGAAAGAATTGGATAAAATATATTTCTAAAGACGACCCAAACCCGTTTGAATGTGGAGCATAACTGAGTCCACTGTCTATGCAAATGAATGAACTCGCCGCCGTAAAGGGGTGCCTTGATTTTCGTCACTCTTACGACAACTAACTTAAAGGCGTCATTTGACAAGTCATTGGCATCTATCATTTTGACGGTCTGCCAGTTTCATTTGGTCAGGGGTGGTCTCGCTTGGCCAGACCAGTTAATAACTGTTTCAACTCGCGCATGCGCGACTATCCGCAAGGAAGTGTTTAAAGCTAAAATAAAAAAAACACGCATGAGTTTTTGTCCGAGCGCTTGAGCACAAACACAGGCGAACATAATAGGCCTAAATCAACCATGGAGTGACACAGCCCACCTTTTTTCATATTGGTCATGTCGTTCGGTCCTGTTTTTTTTTGTGGGGAAAAATCGGCTTTGGTGTATTTTATCTCATATCTATCCACGAAAGGGCGCCGACAAAGGGCCTTGAACTGAGACTCGAAGGGGAGGGATGGGGAAAACCAACTTGGCATACCAGTTGGACATTGATTCTTTCTTCAATCTCACTTCTTCTATCATTCTCTCTTCTTCTTCATTCTTTCTCCAGTTAATGTTCCACACTTTGCCGTTTTGTATTCGTTCGAGGCATAATTTTATTGACATTTCAAATAAGTACGCCATGAGGGGTTCGCAAAGGACGCAAAATGCGCGGTCAGCCACGGGGTGAGGATGTGAGATAGGATTTTTTAAAGAAATTTATAAATATTAGATTAATATTAGATAATTAGAAAAGCGTTTTGTTGTCTAACTAAGATATGAGAGGAATGAAGAGAGGAATTTGTGGATGTGGGATAGATTTGTCATTAAAGTCTTCCTTTCTCTATCTTCGTCTCTCTTCTTTTCGGATTGGGGATCTACATCCCTAACGGTGATTCTTGTCCATGACACCACCCAAAAGTCTTCAGCTTTAGACATGAATTTTTTCGTGGTGCGCAACAGGATTGCATGCACTATCTTTTGTAGCGGACAAGTAACTTGTCATCCATTCCACCGGCACACATACGGATCCAGTAATTGAGCAGTTATCACGACACATTCCAGCACCGTCCTTAATGAGGTCTCCTTACTCGTTACCGAATAGTAATTGAAATCCAGGAATGGGCTCTAAACCGGGCAGGCGGCGAAGTTCTTTGTTGCGGTTGCGTGCGTTTGCAACACGGGGAACCCTCGGTTTTAGTTTGTCTTGATCCGGCCATGCAACCAGGACATTATTCAAATTAGGAGTAAATTATCTTTTCCCAAGAGAATACAACACCGTGACCAGCGAATGTCCTCGCAACCCCGTGGATTGCGAGCGGCGATCACCAAACGGGATTACGCTAAAAATCAACCACATCCAGATTCTCTTCTGCAAGCGACGCTTACAGATGGATTGTTCCTCTTTATTTTTCCTTTCACTCTATTTATTTTGACGAGATTGTGTATGTGTGTGTGTGTTGTGGCTGTGATGAAGTGTTGTGTATGGGTGGGGAGGGGGTGTTGTGTTTCGTTGGACGTGTGCGTGATGTTGCGCCGCTGCCGGTGGTGTCGTGTGTGCGCGTGATTTTGACGGTGTGAGTGCTGTGTGTGTAAAGCGTGCGTTTGCGGTTCGTCGTGCGTTATGTGTGTGTGGTGTACGTGTGTGGGTGGGATCCTGTGTTCTGTGTGTGTGGTTTGTTTGTCGTGCAGTTGCGGCGTGCCGAGGTGTGTGTGGTGTGATGTATAATTGCGTGTGGCGGTCGTGCCGTGCGTGGTGTGTGTGTGGTGCGTGTGTGTGTGTCAAGTCAAGTCAAAAGTTCAAAATGTCGTATTATATTGAGGGGTTGAAGAGTAAGAGGACAAAAGGGTTTTCTTCATTCCTGCCCTCAAATCCTGTTTGTGTGTTTGTGCGTAGTGCGTTTTGCGGTCGTGCGTGGCTGAGGCGTGATGGGTAGTTGTGCGCGTGACGGTGCTGTGTTCGGTAGTGCATGTGGTGTGTGAGTGGTGTGTGGGTGTGTGCGTGTTCAGTGCGTTGTTGTGATACGCGTTGCGTGGGCGCTCGCGTTGCGTTGCCGCGCGATGCGTGCGCGCGTGTGCGCGTGCACGCGTGTGCGTGCGTGGTGTGTGCTGTTGCCGCCGCGTTATTCTGAGCGGTGCGTGTGTGTGTGTGCGTGTGACGTGCAGTGTTTGTGTATGTGTGTATGTGTGTAGTGGTGTTGTTGTGTGTCTGTGTGTGTGTTTTTGTATGCAATGTGTGTGCGTTGCGTGTGGTATGTGATCCTTGCCGTGTGGCAGTGTGTCGTGCAGGTGAGTGCTTGATGTGTGTTGTGTGTGTGTGTGTGATTGTGTGTGTGTTTCTGTGTGTAGCTGTGAGGGCGTGCGTGCGCGTGTATTCGTCGATATTATGTGCAGTCAGTATGTCGATATGCAGTATCTCTATTAAAAAATGTATGTGCAATAATTAATTTCATTGTTGTTAAAGGTGGTATGTTGATATCTTTATTAGGCCGTGTACACACATAAGCAGATATTTCCGTGCGGAAACCCGTGCGCAATCCATAAATAAGTGAAACAAAGAAGGGAAAAGATTTTCGCGCACGTGTCCGAATTTTCCCCTATATGCCTCTTTTTTGTAAAGTTTTTGTATCCTTCTTTCTTCCACTTATTTAGGGTTTTCCGTAGTACGGAACTTACGCGTCTAATGTGAACCCGGTGTGAAGAGAATATTCTACACCATGAAAAAATTACCCTTTCCTCATTCGAATTGTTTGCTGTTTGGGAAAGATTCGCCCCTAAATATATTTTGTTCAGAGGCGTCTTGTGGCATGCAGTAAGAACAGAGGATTCATCATTAAATAGTGATAAATCATGGGGAATATTTTTCCTAATATTCATTATTATTTATTTTTGTATTTTTTATATCGTCGTCCAAGCCATTTTGAATTTACGAAACTAAGTGGCCATGGCTTTTGTACATCGATTTATCGGGCAAAGACACAATATGTAGATTTACACCCTCCTGCTTCTATTTCTTGGTTCTTTCCGTGGTTAGGGTTAGGGTTAGGATGGTTATAGTTTCGCATGCGAAAGGCGGTATATATTTGTTCATGGCCCGTACTTATTTCTCATGACACCGGCCTTACTCTGTTGTTTATTTGTTTCCTTTTCCACAGTATCCGGTATGCTGGGCAACTGTACATCCAGTGAGCACTGCCAAGGAGACCTAGTCTGCGATTCGGATCAGAAATGCAGTACGTGTCTGTCTGTGATGTAGAACATTGCCTTTAATAATAATAATAGATAATAATAATAATAATAATAAGAAATTGAAAAAAGGGTATTATTAAGAATGATTAATATTAATATTAATTAATTAATATTAATCTGGGCACGTGTTAACCTTGTGTAACATATTCAAGGTTAGAAGGCTATGCCACTCTTGGATAGATGTTGATTTGTTTGTATGTCGTCCTCTCCCACCATTGTTGATGTGTACTGTGTGGGTGGAGGGTCATAAAGCGAACTTAGCACATTCCTTTTTGAGAATGATGCTTTGTTTGGTCTCCACTTTGGTCTCTGACCCACGCCACTGCTAGGTGGATTGTATGATTCGTAATCAACTTTGGGTGGAGGACGTTTTTAATTAGAAAGAGCACGCATTCCAACCCTTTGTTCAAATTCCGTTATCTCCTCTATTAGGCCCTCTTACACTATTTTCAATTCTTTGATGTAATCACATAAATTAATCAATATAGATAGAAACTGAATTAATATAAAACAATCGGCAATTCATTTATATAGGACAACCCTTCCACCAAGCAGACACCGTTGGAGATGCTCATCCGTATAAAAAACCACTTCTTATTCAACCGACCGAGCTCCCATTTTGATTCACCAAACTAAACCAACAACATATATTGCAGCTATCGTAGACCTTATCGGCGTAAGGAGAACGACACAGAATACTGGTCTGCAAACCCTTTCCTAGGGATTTCACCTCTAGCTGACATGCATCCAGGCAAAAACAGGGGACCTGTCCTTACCTCCTGTTTTACACCCGTCGTCGGTGAGGCGGAAGGACAATAATCAACAAGTAAAAAAAATCAAAGTGTCAGGGGGGGTGACTATGCAAAAGCGCATGAGAATGTTTTTCGTGTTCTCTTCTACCTTGCCAAATAATCCCCAACTCACGGGGGGGGGACACAGACGCACATTCAACAGCAGTCCACGATCCAGCCAGGTAGAATTCAATCCTGGGTTTCAACTCTTAAATCAAAAGATAATGACTGCTAGCCCACCCTTCCGCCCTGATATGTCCTTCTCATTCATCATCAGTGTTTCACCTCTCCGAGTACTGCTAAACATCAGCCAAAACAGTGTCGCTTGTTGTCGCGGGTGGTTTCGCCTATCCATCTTCTGTTTTAAATATTCCTTACAGAGTGAAAAGGCTGAAAAGGAGACACTTTATTTTCAATTAACCACATGTTCCTAATTGAATGCCTTCAAATTGCTCTCTGACCAATTTTGAGTTATTTCCCACAAAGCCCATGTATCGCTACCATGTATGACAACGGAGCAACAAAAAGTAGGTTCATTGCGTAGTTTTCCAAAACGAAACTAATTTTATCTGTACCTACTCCATCCCACCAAAACCAAAACTGGACAGTAAAATAGCGCAGGTGCTTCCCAGTGCACATCCTTGCAGTTATTAATCTTACCTAACCAGGCCCTGCCGGTGCAGAACGAAAGTCGCGTCTGCCTAAAGCGTTGCATCCTGGGGTTGCCGGACCTCTGTCGCACTTGCTCCAGGGGGACCGAGCGCGAACGGAAAGGGACAAAAAAAGTCAGAGCGCGTTCAAAGGAAGATTGGGTGTGGACCCATGCACATCCCATGCATACTCTCCTAAGGGCCAAGACCACAGAAGCTGATGGGAAAATGGATACCGTAGTACCAACCAAACTACAAGCTTATCACAAAAATTACTGTACGTATTAACAGCCCAACGAGAGCCAGTGTTCCTACTACCAACCAAAATTCAGTCTCCTGTTAACAATAGTTAGAAACAAACCCAACATCAAAATGGAACAAACTGATTATAATCCAAACCATACAACTCACTTAAAAACACAAACACCTGGGAAACTGACCAAAACTCATCAATCGCACTTCTTCCAACATTTCACAAAGAGTAATAACCTTTTCACCACCATTACACAGACCTTTGGACGTCTTTCACAACCAAGTAACTAACTTCACCAAACTTATCCAAAAAAACTAAAATAGAATTCCCATACAAGGAATGCAACAACCTGTAATCATAGAAATAAACAACGAGAGTTAAACCCGAATTAAGCAGTATACGACCCTGCATCAAACAGCAGCTTACAAAAAACCCATAGTAGACCCAGTTGGCCCCAGGTCCATCCTCCCAAAAGCAACAAGATGTCACGGACCAAAATAAAAACCGATCGTTTCCAGCTTCAAGACAAAACATGGCAAGCCCTCACTTAGAAAAACTCCAACTCAACGAAAAAAAAACCGTTCAATACAAAAAAACATCTGCGTGTCACGTCATACGCATACTTGCGCTGAGGTCCAAAACCAAAAATATGGCATCACCAAAAATGCCCAAAACACTGCGTAACAATACTCCCCCCTTCATAAAAAACAACAACGACCAAGATGTTTTTTCCAAACAACGCAGTAGCAGCAGATAACTCACAAAACATTCAAGTCAAGAACTGATCGACCTCAGGCCTCGACAACAGATCAGCAAACTGGTTAGAAGAACCCGAAACTGCCTCCAACACAAACGAATATTCCTGAAGGAACAGAGACCACCTGAGCACTCTGGAATTCCGGAAAGTAGACGACTTCAAATAAGTGAGAGGACGATGGTCCATCTGCAAAACGAACTGTATACCCCACAGAAACCTGGCGAACTTTCTGAACTAGCCCAAACAATGGCAAAGACATTCCCGTTCAATGGTACGTAGTTTTTTCTCACCTATCCAGAGCTTGCTGAACTAAGGCATAGGCAACTGGATGGAAGGACATCATTTACACACCTATGAAACGCTAGCAGCACAGCCCCAAGACCTGTGGAAGTGGCATCAGTCCTGAGACCAAACACAGCATCAACACGCGGCAATAAGCAAGACTTGCTTCTCAGACAAAATTCCTCGAATGTCGTACCAAGCCTCGCACACCTGAGGACTCAAACGATACTGCGAGGAGCGTTCTTAGCTGTGCTTGTCAAATCAGAAAGGGGAGAAGTAATCTCGAAAAATTGGGGACATATTACTATAGAAGCTGAGCAGCCCCAACAACGATCTGAACAGCTTCCGAGTAGTGGGAGTTAGAGATCTTCAAAATCTTCTCAATCTTGGAGCCTCAGGCTCACAGACCATGCCACCAACAACCATGACCAAGGGAAAACTCAAGATGACTTTAAAGCCTGCCTCAATCTTAGACGGACGCACCGTTAAGACCATGACTTCTGAATCTTCTCTAGCACCTGTACTGACATGGGACAAATGCCGACTGCCACGTGAAACTACGAATCAGAATGTCATCGAAAAAAAATGACGGCAAAAGACTCTTCTAGCTTCAACATGCGCATCATGCGCGCAAATACCGCAGGCGCAGACACCACAAACCAAAACGGGTAGGACAAAACTGAAACAGCCCTAAGTGAGTAGTAGATAAAACTGCAGTTTGGTTCTATCTTTTGGCCTATACGCAATCTGCCAATAGGCCTGTGGCTCTAAGTCGACTTCCTTCGTGAAGTACACACACGGAAAAACGAGTAGCGAACAGAAGCCTCAACATCTGGAATTGGCTCTGCATCAAATACTGTCACTTTATTGAGAGCCCTATATTCCACACCAAAACGGCATTTTGTACCATCTTTTTTCCTGACCAACACAATGGCGAAGAGTAAGGACTACTATGAAGGTTCAATAACCCCAAAATCCATCATCGTGTTGACCTAACGAACCACAACGGCCTCTTGCAGCATTAAGGGAATTGGCATAGCCCTTTCTACCGCACTGGGAATCAGTTAGTGAGAGGAATGTTATGCACAAATTTCCACTAAACCGAAACCCGGGAGATGGTAAAACTGGCTCAAATACGAAACACATCCAGCAAATAATCACTTCTGAGTGGGCTTGAGGAAGGGCAAAAATAATGGAACCTATATTCTCATCGGGATCAGACGACGCCATCGGGAGTCTGCAAAGTGGAGGAAGGGGCACACCGAATCATCATCTCTGCGAACCAACACCAACAGAGCAAAACTCCGGAAACCGAAAGTAGCGAACGCGACTGCACTGATCTCCTGGACAGTGGGTTAGTCACTGCTACACGCAGCAATGACTGGGCTCTGGACTTACTGACCCTAGGCCATCGTCACCTGCAAAGGAGACTAATCTCAGACCAAGAACAACTTGACCCTTCACACACCAAAACAGCATCCACTCTGAAACAGCCCAGAGACTGCGGCCTACGAACATACTGGTTTCAACACATTGGCATGGAAACCTTCACCTTTCCTTTGATCAGCACCATTGTGTCAGGATGGAAATAATGTACAACGACAGGGAAACGGACCCGACCCAGTGGCGACCAGTTTGTTTTGAATCGTCGGGCAGAAGCACCAACACCGCACTCATCCACTTGAAACTGACCTGAACCTAGCCTTCGATCAAAGTAGTGTTTGCCCCTCCTTAGAAGAACGAGCAGAGTTCATCGCAATTCTGACAAGTGGTCAGCCAAAATGTTCTTCAAACTGAGAAGATGTATCACTACAAGGCTTCAGCGTCCTTATCAAACTGAAGTATCCTCGACCAAGCTTCCTGAAAGCAAAGCAATTGGACTCGCAACTGCCTGCCGTTAACAGCAACTCAAACGAGAAAAACCCTGTACTCTCTGAAGGAAGCTTCACGACATGCAAACAGCAAAGCAGGGAGGAAACCTGGCCAAGACTTTGGCGAGAATGAACACCTTCTTAAGCATGGACTTCAGGGTACCGTGAAAACGCTCTATATGCCCATTTGCCTGAGGGTGTATGGACTCTGTTCTAATGCCCTTTTAACGACACCAAAGTGTGAAACTGCCTCAAAAGTTCAGACCAAGAAACTGGGAACCCTGAATCAGACAAAATCTTCATTGGGAAACCCTAGTCTAGCGAAGAGGAGAGCCGCAGCGCTCTCAGCTAACTGACACAGAGCAATATCTTCAAAGGAACGCCTCAGGGTACCCTAGGGGCAACATCAAAAAGAGTCAAAGTCAAATGTAGTGAGACCGATCTGAAGGATTGGCGAAAAAGGGACTCTAACAAATTCGATCGCGACCTCTCAAACGGCACTTCCTATCTGCGGAAACACTGGTGACAGAGGACAATTTGGAGGTACCCTACCTTTGGATACGCGTCTTCTGCACAAGCATCAACAAGTAAGTGACGTACTAGCAACATCTACATGGCCAGTAGGAAGAATTTGTGAACAGTCTAGCAAAGTATACGGACGACAACTCCACAATGTCCTGCAACAAGAGACATGTGACACTGTCAAACACAGTAGGTCGAAAGGCTAACGTAGGAACCACTAACCTGATCAAAAACTTGGACCTCACCTTTCTTGAAATGGCGAAAACAACACTCCATGGGAAACATAGTAGTAGGACTACCCGCCACGAACCGACCTGACTTCACCAGAAGATGCCTGTGCAAAAAACTCACGAATTTATGACTGATCCTTTCCTTGCAAATCGATTAAATCGCACGGTGAATGAAAACCTTGAGATCAGCAGCACACTCTACAGAGATTTCCTGTTCACCACATGCTTAGCTCTAGCCCTTGCACTGCGGCAACAGAAATGAACATCCTCCACACCATTCCGAGTGACCTCTCTGAAAACACATTGAATATTGCCAATAATGAGATCAGCAACTGGGTATCAAAACACACAACAGAATTCAACTGACCCTCAAAATTATGGGCAACAACATCAAACTTTGCGCCAAGGGAAAAACACATCGACTGACCACCAAACTACATGCACCGCACCGAAAAACCCCCCGGACCCACCAACTGTGCAGAAGTCACTAACCGTTTACAGCACTCCACAAATGGCTAGCTCCTGTATCACGCAAAACCGAACAGGGAACCCGGTTTACTGAACCTGAACTCAAGATTAAACTTGCTGTAAAAACCATCAGCCCACGGAACAAGAACCACATCATTAGTGACTGAACCCAACACTGGAACAAAACCCAGCCTCACACCCTGCAATGAAAGATGCGACGTAGCCTGACCAACAAAAGGACACCTACCAGGCGGATGACTGAGCGAGCAAGCCAAACGCTACAAAGAGGTTAACAACACTCTTCCAAGGCAAGAGTAAATGAAATGACCCTTTGCCTTACACATATGACAAACAGCATCACACAGCGTTACCTGCACCTCGTTCGCGCACCTCGCGACGTTGAAGTGAAAGAACACCAGTGGACCTACATTCTGCGTCCGAGTAACCACCACAACGGACGACTGGGCCTGACCTCCGAAACACCTCCTCGGCCACAAAGACACCGGTATGAGCCACCTCGGTGAACCACACCAAAAGCTTCCTGAAAACAGAAGATGTTATGCGTTTAAACCTGTTTGGACGGCCATACCTAGGTGAACTACCAATACCGAATGACTGGAGACGCAGAGCCACACCAACAAAGAATACTAGGATGCGTAACCCCTCCCAAACTTAAAGAACATAAGGTCACTGGATAAACACTATCTCATTTCGATGCCTTTTTGTGAGGATGTGATCATTGTGGTTGTGTGCCAAGAGGCGACAGTGGCGATTGAAGGTATAAAAATAAAAATAAATACAAAATTAACAAAGACAAATGATCGAGTCCACACATGCGAATAGTCAATAAAAATACCCCCCCCCACCTCCATACACACGCGCCGCACGCACACCGACGCAACATACACACACACACACACACCCATACCATCACCACAACCAACTCACCCAACCCCAAAATACAATCATGAGGCAACTGTAGCAATAAAACATCAACATTCTCTTCTCTCTCTCTCTCTCTCATCTCTCTCTCTCTCTCCTCGCTCTCGCTCTCTCTCTCCTCTCTCTCTCTTCTCCTCATCTTCTCATCTTATATCTCTCTCGCGCGCGTGCGCGCTGCCGCGCGCGCCGTCTTAAGTCTGTTTCTGTTACAATTTGTGTCAAAACTGCGCGTTCGTCTTTGTACAGTCAGTGAGCGGTTTTTTGAATGCGTTATGAATTGTTAACGTGTGTGTGTGCTTCGAAGCGAGTTTTATCAGGATTTAGCGCACCGTATAAATACTGTCTGTTGTTGTGGTTGTTGTGCTGTTGTGTTTTGTTGCTGTTGTGGTCGGACAGTAGCGTAGTCGTCTAGTTGCTGTAGTGTAAAGTATTGCTATAGACTGTTTTTGGCTCACTCGAAGTGATGTCTATAGTTTTTTCTATGATAGTTGTCGGTTGTGTGTATGTGGTGTTAAGTCAAGTCAAGTCAAGTCAAACACCTATTGAGGGTTAAAGAATAAGCGAATCGAAAGCTTTTTTTTTCATCTGCCCTCATAAAAAAAAAGATACACATCAATCAATAAAATCTATGAAAAATTAAATCATATTTACAGGAAAACACAAAACAGAAAAACAGATGATCAGCATAATGAAAGAAAAAAACAACCACAAAAGAACCAAACAGAAGACGAGAGAGAAGGGGGATAGGGAGAAGAGGAGAGGGAGGTATAAACCGGGGAAGGAAAACACACACACACAACATGCGCGATTGTGCGCCACGTCACACGCGCAGCACACGCACGCCACCGCACGCAAACACAAAACCCACCACACACACACACCTCACAAACACACACACAACATACACACACGCCTCACTCCACACACACCACGCTCACTCTCCACAACACACACGCGCCGCGCAAGCACGTCGCAACGCACTGCAGCCACGCAACCCACGCACGCACGCACGCACGCACGCACGCAACAACACGCATCGCACACGCACACACACACACACAAACACAAACACACACACCACACACAGCACACACACACAATTTTCTCCCCCCAAAAAGAGAAGGAATAGGGGAAGATAGAAGGAAGAAAAGAATATTTCCAGACATAAAGAATCATTTGCAATGCATATATACATCTAAATAATGTCCGATTACAATGTATGAACCACGGTGCTTCTTTAAGGCTTTTTTAAAAGAATGGTTTAGATGGACATAGATTTCAAGAATGATGCAAGTGGTTCCAGTGTTTTCCCCCAGAGTATGTCAAGCTAGATTTGAAGAGATCGTTATGGGGATTAGGAAAAATGAAAGGCTTACGGAGTAGTCGTTTTCATTATTTTTTTAAAAAAATTTTTGTAAAGGAATTTATTATTTTATTTGGGGCTGTTCCGATTTATATGTTTGTACCATACATAGAGACATTGTAAGAAAAGATTCTTGTGTGTGTAGGTGTGAAGTGAGTGGGTGTGCGTGTGGCTGGGTGTAGTGTGTTGGAGTGTTTGTGTGTGTGGTGAGTGTGTGTGTGTGTGGTGTCGTGTGTGTGTGTGAGTGTGTGTGTGTGATATGTTGTATGTCTGTATGTATGTATTGTGTGGAAGTGAAGCGATTCGTGTGTGTGGTGCTGGTGTGTAGTGTGTGTTGTGGGTAAGTGGGGTGTACGTTTGGTGTTGCTGGTGTGAATCAAATGTTGCGTCCCTGTGGTCTAATAGCATACCCAAATCCTTTAAGTTGGCATGTTCTCGAGACAAATGGAAGAAACCGTACATTGTATAAAAACATTGTGCATAATCCTTAATCACCCATTATTGATGCGTTCATGGCACAAGCTTTCAAAACAATAATGATTAATACTTAACACAACACTGTAAACAGATTAACAAACACATAACAATCTTTAGAATCGTTGGGTTGGAGACGAAGTATTCAACAGGCAACATGAGTTAAGAAATTCATTCAAACACTTGAAAGCCTCGATAGATCCTTGGTAGAGTGTTTGTCTGTCATTGTCAATGGTCGGAGTTCGATTCTCGGCCTATGGGCACGGACTAGTTTAATTGACTTAAAATGTTCATTAGCAATCTTGTTACTTTTAACACCCCCCCCCCCATCAATCTTGTATTGTTTGTTGTTCTCCACACATTTGCCTGTGCAGAGGGTGAGCTTTTTGAAGGCTGTGCCTCTTGCTATCTATTGGTTTTGTTTCCACCAGAGTCCGATATGCTGGGCGAATGTTCAAACAATACACGTGCCTTCAGTCTTATACTGATCACGACAGGGACAAAAATGCCGTATGTGTCTGTCTGTGATTTGAGGAAAAATGCAACGCATCTCGTCTGGTGATTGGGAAATGTACTGCATGTCTAGACTGGATTGGGAAAATGTCAGTGATGTCTAGATGTGATTTAGGAAAATGTATAGTGATGTCTAATCTGTGATTTGGGAAAATGTATACCGTGCTGTTTAGTCTGTGATTTGGAAAATGTACTGCATGGTCTAGGACTGTGATTTGGAAAATGTAGTGTATGTTATAGTGCTGTGATTTGGAAAATGTAGTGCAGTCTAGTTGTGATTGGGAAAATGTAGTGCATGTCTAGTCTTATATTTGGGAACACGTACAAATGTCTAGTCTGTGATTTTGGAAAAATGCAGTGCATGTCTAGTCTGGGATTGGGAAAATTGCAGTGCGTGCCGTCTTCTTGGAGCGGGCTTTTCTCCAGAAGTACACAATAGACCGTGTACACACATCTTTTATGTCCGTACGGAAACCCCGTGAATATGTAAAAGAAAGAAGGGCAAAAATAGCGGGACGCGTTTATACGACAGAAATGCGTGTTTGTGGTCCTTCTTTCTTTACTTATTCACGGGGTTTCCGTACGGACATAAAAAGAGTGTGGAAACGGCCTTATATCCCCCTCCCCCCCTGGTGTATTGGTGTAGTAGTATTAGTAGTAGTAGTAGTAGTAGTAGTAGTAGTAGTAGTAGTAAGTTAGTAGTAGTAGTTTAAAAAGAATAATGATATAGCTAGTAATAATAATATAGTAGTAATAGTGATAGTTAAGTCGTAGTGATAGTAGTAGTAGTAGTAGTAGAGTAGTAGTCAGTAGTAATAAGGATAGTAGTAGTAATAATAATAGTAGTAGTAATAGTGGATAGTAGTAATAGTGATAGTAGTTAGTTGTTATGTGTGGAGAGTAGTTAGTAGTAGTAGTAGTAGTATAGTAGTAGTAGAGTAGTAGTAGTAGTAGTAGTGGCTAGAGCAGCTTCTCTTCTTCTGGAGTTTATTAGTCCCTAGTACGCTTTCGGCGTATCTGGGGGATAGACGTTTAAAAAACCCAAAAGATTTTATGGAGAGATTACATAAAAGGGGGAGGGGGGCGCTTTCGGTCGGTTTTTTAAAATAGATAGTTTATTGTTGTATGTTTAAAACTGTTAAAAAATCTTTAGTATAAAAACCTTATCGGTTCCACACAGTTAAAAGCATTTATCAAGAAGCAAAATTTAATTATATTCAATACATCGAACAAGCACGATCAGGATATATCTTTATTTGTGAACCTCAGAAACAAAACCAGGTTGTTGTTGACGTAACTGAGTAAGTTCGCCTGTCCCCCCAAAAAAAAAAAAGAAAAGGAAAAGAAAAGATTATATCAATGTGATGATTCTTTTTCTCCAATGGGGGGAGGAAACGGTTGCCTTATGCAAAGCAAACTATATAATATACTATATTTGACATTTTGTATATAAAAACACTTAAAATAAGGGTATGTTGTAACAGCTCTTATTGTTTTATTGTTTCTGTGTGTATGTGTGGTTTTTTTTTTTTTTTTTGGTGTGGGGAGTGCGCGCATACAGCTTGTATAAGGTGATTGTTTTATTTGCCGTAGGGCTAGCCACAAGGGCTCTCTGCAGTAGAGGGCCCATCTGTGTTCCCAACCCAAGCACTATGCTTTTGGGAGAGAGAGGAGAGAGAACGAGGAGACGAGGACAGCATGAGAGGGAAGGGAGGAAACGAGGGAAGGGAGCGAGAGAGAGAGGGGAAGAGAGAGAGAGAGAGAGAGAGAGGGAGGAGAGAGTAGAAGGGGGTAAGTAGTATCAGCCGTCTTAAGTAGCAGTGCAAGCGCAGCAATAGCCTGAGCACAGTAGTAGTAGTAGTAAGTAAGTAGTAGGAGTAGTAGTAGTAGTAGTAAAATAATTGTTTGTAGTTAGTAGTAGTTAGTAGTAGATAGTAGTACGTCAGTAAGTAGTCAGAGTAGTATGTAGTAGTAGTAATAAACTAATTGTGAGTAATGTAGTAGTAGAACTAAGTGTAGTAGTAGTAGTAGTAGTAGTAGTAGTAGTAGTAGTAAGTTGTAG
>JAGGCT020004113.1:283478-313471 GCA_017654935.2 Phymorhynchus buccinoides
GCTGTGCAATAACTGGGGTATTTTAAAAACCCACCACTGATAACTAGATAATGTGATTAACTATTTATGAACACAAAAAACTAGGCGAAATATTAAGACATGCATACTGTAAACGATATGCTATAGTATTACCTTATACTTTGCAGTATACAATAGGATGGTCATAACCAGCCCTTTACCAGGACCTGACAAAAACTGAATAAAAATCAACTTAAATTAGCTGCAGAAGGGAAACATTTTTTTAGAAAAGTGAAGTTAACTTTGAAAAAGGTAATTGTGGTTTCATAAATTTACACTTCTAAGCACCCTGTGAATTGTCAAAACCTAATCAAGCATGTTTAAAAAAATGTGTTTACATTGGTTCAAAGATAAAAAAGAAGGGTGGGGTATGTAATAACTGTATTCATTTTCCAACATCCTATAACATCAACCTGTTAGTATGGTGAGGGTGTCCTGTGCAGCATATATCAATGGCAACACACACAACACACACACACACACACCACACACAAAAAAACTAACGCAACGTGCGCGCCAGGTCCTAATCGTCCGCGAAACAGGGTTCCAGGGACCCTGCACTTACAGTATATAGGGTCCTAGAGGCGGGATAGAGGGTTCGCCGCAGTGGTATTGCAAATGCTAAAAATAATTTTTCTAATGGCATCCCTGACCCCCTGTACATTCTTTTAAAGGGTCCTTGAGATGTTAGTGCTTCCTCAGACCCCCAAATTGGGGTCCCTGGAGCCCACGCGCACACAACACTTCAAGGAGTTGCACCATTAGTTTTGTGAAAATCAAGATTGCTTTTAATTAACTACTGAATAATACTTACATGCGGCTCCTTGGGTAGGTAGGACAGGCGAGCCAGTGCGTCTTGGGTCCCAGCAAGCTCTCACGTGTTTCTGTTTCACTGATCCTGTTGAGCTTGGAGGCCCTTTTTTTTTTTTTTGCCTGGACTGTGTGTGCTGAAATCTTGGACAGAACTGTAAATCAAATACAAGACATAAGACTGTATTACTATTAGTATGCATTCTATCCTTGGTCAGAATATGAATCATACATTAATACATCTGTTAAATTCATTTGTCATTCACCCTATGAAATATGAAGATTACCAAAGAAAGCAAATAAATGTACTGATCACAAACATTGAAAAGGGGTTGATCAAGGAGTCAAATGGGGTGGGCTGGGGGAGGGACTGGGGGAGAAGATGGGACAATCCCACGGCTTGGTCTGGTTGCTTCCCTGCCAAAGGTTGAACAATATTTTGAACACAATAAAATGCATTGGAGGCCTCTCTGGAAATTAATAAACTGTGTGTGTGTGCGCGCTCGCGTGTGTGCGCGCGCGCTGTGTGGTGCTTGCGTGCGTGGTTGTGTGTGCGCGTGTGTGACCGGGCTCTACGCTAGGCATCTCTAGTATAGTTAGCAAGTTTCAGCGCAGCCCATCCAACATCAGGCTGCCTAATCTGTCTAACACTAAAAGTCGTATATCTAGTTAAAAATGACAGACTTCTTCTTCCGATTGGGGATGTGTATCCTGCCCCACGCCCAAGTCTTCGCTTAGCTGCTTATTGGCGCACAGGTGCTATGCTTTTGTGGCGCTCGTTTCATCAATTCCACCGCACACAAGACGCGGCTACTCGTACGGAATAATGGAATGGCTTTAACGTGCGCGCAAGGATCTTGTGCGGTGCGTTCAGCAACACGGGACCGGTCGGTTTTAGTCTCATCCGAGGACCCAGAAATGGATAAAGTATATTCCCAGGATACACACTGTGGATCAGCCGGTCGAACCCACCGCAATTGCAACCTGTTGATTACAGCGGCGAAACTCTCACCAACCCTAGGAAACCCTCTAACTAACGCCCGCCTCACACATCAACAATACAGAATAGTCAGCAAATGATTGTGTCGCTTGAAAAGACACACCGGAAGAACCAAAAACAAATAGCAATTTCACTTACATTTTGTTGATACCACAGAACTTGACACTGACGCAATGCCAAATGTGTGGTATCGATTTTGTCACGGTGACGGCACTGGCACCCACTAGAATTTAGATGTTTGACACACAAGATTAGCTGCTGTAGTGTAGGTCTAGTCGCTGCCCACTGTACGGCAATGCATGCAACATGTTCACGGTCAACACGGCACTTTTTCTTCTCAATCATCTCTTCACTGTTTCCCTACTGTACTTTTAGTACTGCCAACCTTCTTTTCTCCTCTGTAGCACTGGGTGTGACTGTGAAATTCTTCGAACACAACAATGAGTTTTCACAAGACACACACCTTCAAGTTGGCCTGCGAATAGATCTTCGAACGTCATTCAGTCACTTCTTTGTTAGATCTAGTATTCTTTGGAACTTGTGAAGACTAACCCATCCGGTTCAGTTGCATGCATATAATGAACAGACAGTGGTAATCCTTGTATGATCTTTTTAGCCATCATCACAATTGTCCCGAAACACAGCTCAGCTTCTTTTTGGTTTCATCACGGTTCACCATCAACATCCAGGGCCTCTGGAGCTTCTGACGACACCACAGACAATTCACACTAGATGTAACTATAATAACGAAATTGATGCCCAAAACATATCAGTTTGCCAGAATACAGCAATCACAACGTCTGTCCACATCATTCAGTGTGGCCAAGTGATTCGGCGAGGAGGCAGAACAAATGAAACTTTATCGTCTGCTTGCTTGAGTAGGCTTCCGTTTGTTTTAATCTCAACCAAATGTAGTCAAACGATCCTGATGTGCTAGGCTGATAAATTCATACATTATAAAGAAGTGTGCTGACTGCTTTAAAATTTATAAGATACTTTTGTTACATGATACAAGCCTTTCATCAAATTGTTGTGGTCTATCATGATAGCTGCGCCGTTGGCCAAATCGTAAATATGGCGGCCCCCCTATTCGTGTTAACATGGCGGCCTTCTTGTGACAGATATTTCGCGGCCCAGTGCTGTCACACAGGTGAGTCATAATAGATCTGCTCTGGTATTTAATAACGAAGCAGAATTTTTTCAAAGCGGTATGGAAGAGTGTTAACTACTCAAAAGAGTCTTTCGCCAGATTTGGCGGCTGAGAGCGGGGGGGACTTTAAGGAAAATCAATATCTGACCTAATTTTTATTTCTGCAGCAATAATGTGTTTTTAAAACAACTGTATTTTTTATGACAAATTTACAACATGCTAGGCTAAATATATGTATTTCTTCTAATGAAGCATTTAGCCTCATAATATGACGAGTGACGACGCATGTACTGTGAGGACCTAGGCTATTTTTAATGCTTTGCATTCATACTTTGTTAGTTTTACAAAAATATACTGTGTTGGAGCACTACAAAATATTTCTTGTGCTATGTTAATTTCGACCTAATAAAGATTTCACAGAGTTATCAACGTATAATGAATCTTGTCCCATTTTTGTTTAGATAACCACTTTAAAGAAAATTCAACGTTTTTCGATCTTTTAAATATGAACTTCCATGTTAATCTTGACGTGAAAAAAAATCCTAAAAATTTACTTTGCTAACTATTAAAGAGGCGTGTTACCCATGTAATGTAGACATTTTACCAGAGGAGAACCACTATAAAAGAGAATATATTTGTTTTGTTTTCAGTAGATAACTTAATCCAATGACCATAGTCATCTCCATTTCGGACCTAAAAACGTTCTGGAAAACTTTCAGCATATCCTACTACACATAGTCCACAGTATACAAAGTGTACTATGTAACCTCCCTTTTAGTACATTCCTTCAGCTAAAGTGAGCGCACACACTTATATTTTCGCAAATCGGTCTCCTTGCAGATTTGCCAGCTGCCTTGAATCTCACTCAAAAATGGGATTTGTGTGCGATAATCCATTTGGAGTGACGTAGTTTTAGGGAAATCAATATGGCACCTGTGCACTGATGTTGAACTACATTTGAAACAAATGAAATTTTCCTTCTTTCTATGTGTTAGCTGTTTTCATCAATAGAAGACGAAACGACGAAGTATGATCTAATATTTAACGATCGTTTAGATTGCATGGTGTTGCCTTAACTCTTATCTTAAAATTTCAGTCCATAACTTTCATACGTTTTTTGTATGATGGGTTTTCGAACCTAGTCAAATACCCGTCCGGAACGTTGTAAGGGAGGCACCTAGCCAGTGCGAGTGAGTACCCACTTCCA
Source organism: Phymorhynchus buccinoides (assembly GCA_017654935.2). NCBI lineage: Eukaryota > Metazoa > Mollusca > Gastropoda > Neogastropoda > Raphitomidae > Phymorhynchus > Phymorhynchus buccinoides. The sequence goes on from JAGGCT020004113.1 coordinate 287,664, forward strand.
TTGAGGCATCCCAGTTTTGTTCTGTGTTTGGTGTTTTTTAAGTGCAACATTTTCAGACTAGAAAGGATAAGCCCTTCTTGAATGTTTGTTGAGTTTTTTGTGATAACTCGTCTACCAATGTTGTTTCTGTACTGTGTGGGTGGTTGTCATAAGCATGTCCTGGGCCATTCTTTTTTGAGGATGACTTGGGTCTGTATTGTTGTGGCAACTACGTTCACTTTGCTATGCGAATAGTGCCATAATAACGTTTTGGAAAAAGGAGTTAATTACGAGAAGTTCCTTCCCCTTATTCATTTCCTAGATCCGCGTCTCTTAGCCGCAACCATTTCATAATGTTTAATCCAAACTTTTTCACATTGAGGATACCAGTTTGTTCTGTGTTGTGTGTTTTTAAGTGTAACATTTATTCAGACTAGAAGGCTAACCATTATTGAATGTATGTGTTTGTTGTGAGCAACTCTCTACCACTGTTTGTTCTGTACTGTGTGGGGTTGTCTAATAGCAGGTCTGCTCATCCTTTTTTGAGATTGAACTTGGGTCTGTATTGTTGTGGCAACTACTTTCACTTTGCTATGCGAATAGGTGCCCTAACGTAACTTTGTAAAAGGGAGTTAATACAAGAAGTTCCTTCCCCCTTATTTATGGTCACTATAGCCTCTCTCTTACCTCACTATTTCATATTTGCTTACCCAGCTTCCATGAGTATCCAGTTGTTTCGGTGTTGTGTGTTGTTTAAGTGTTAACATTATTCAAGCTAAAGGCTAAGCCATTCTTGAATGTAGTTAAGTTTGTTTGTGAGCAACTCTCTACCACGGTCTGTTGTGTACTGTATGGGTGATGGTCATAATAGGCAGACCTGGTTCATTCCTTTTATGATGAACTTGGGTCTGTATTGTTGTGGCATCTACTTTCACTATTTGCTAGGCGAATCGGTGCCATAGATAACTTTGACCCCCCCCCCCAAAAGAGAGTTAATTACGAGAAGTTCATTCCCCTTATTCATTGCAATTCAAAAAATCTAGTTACACTGAAAACTATAACATTATTACAATCTTGGAACAACAAAAAAGTAATGGCTGAACTGTTGTATCCACACAAGTTGTGTGTATAGCAAATATAAAAACCTCCATTTCGAAGCTTAATGTGTTGACACATGCATGTACCTAATTAAGAGCACATCAACATCGTTTGTTAGAAAAAAAAAAATGGTGGTCATCAAATGAGTCTCGACAACCAAAAAAGTAATTCAGCTAGTGCATAAGCATCCCTTCCAAGGCAGGGGGTATTATTTATTATTTTTACATTGTGAACGAAAGTTTTGCTCATTACATATACAATTTTTCTAACACTTGTGAATTTATTTCATGTGTTTTTAGTTTTAGTGAACTGTCCAAAAGTTTTCTGATAGCACCTTCTTTGGCTAATGTATCAGCTAATTCATTCCCAAAGATACTACAGTGCGATACCGGTGTACCAAAGTACACCAGTAATGGCTATTGTAAAGATGATGATGTCAACCTGACAGCAGTTGAAGCAAAAGAACATCTAGAAAAAACATACCCGTATCATCTTAAAATTTAAACAGATGGTTCAGTTGTGGAATCATACACAGGAGCTGGATTTCTGATCCTCGATTCCTAAAAATTAAAAAAAAAAATTCTTTTTGTCTAGGAAAAGGCTTTTCTATATTTACTGCTGAACTTTATGCCATTCTTATGGACTTATCTTGGATAGCTGATTCTGATATTGCGATTTATAGCATATTACTTTACGTTGACTCAAAATCTGTACTTTATAGTTTACAAAACTGGAATGCTAATGTTAGAAGAGATTTTTTTAAATACAAATCTAAGCATAGTTGGTGTTCATTGTTACTAGTACCATAGCCTTAAATGCGTTTACTACTTCCTGACATAAGCTTAATCCCTTTCCAAACATCCGTGTATTCAGAAATTGAAAATTAAGCTCAGCTGCTCCACTTTTTCTTTGTATTGTATTTTGGCTTCTTTGATTTCTTTCCTGACTTTTGCCTGAACCCCGCTATGCTTCCATAATCCCCTGAACTAAATACCACTTTTTTTTCTCTCCAGTTCTTTTGATGACTTTTGTGTTGGTGTTGTTTGTTTCGTTCTCTGGCTAGACATCCCTCAGGGATAATCGCACAACAGCCTAAGCATTGCTTTGAAACTATGGTACACGTGTGCATCAGGCTAGGTAGTGATGAACATTAACGTGTTGGCTGTTTTTTCTTCGCGGCCACCACGTGGGCAGCCACACTCCGAGCCTCGGGGGAGAGATAGTTTAAATAAGAAACCAATTAGTTTTATAATGTTGTGCTTGGATGAGATCTTAACAGGTGCACCTGTTAGCAGGAACCGATCAATGTTGACCAAATAGAGACACATTCAAGATATACTCTCAGTAGCTTTCATGAAGGTATCATCATAACTCAAAAAACATCCACAACAATCGTGGTGTAGCGGTTAGCGTCGCGGACTACTGGCTGGGAGGTCTTGGGTTGAGTCCCATCAGAGGCGTAGGTTTTTTCTGTCCTGGACCGACTCCTAACCAGGTGAATGGCTTATGGGCCAATGGGGAGGACTGAACCACACAGTCGAGTTTCATCTGCTAATCTGATGCAATTCTGAGAGTGGTTGCCTATTGGCAAGACCAACATTGCAGGTGTCTGTAGTTCTTGGTCTGGTTAACGCTGGATATCATTATGAAAGGAAGCGTAGAATACAGCCCTGCATGCATTCTCAGACTGATACAGAAATCCCCATATGCATCATCATAATCGTTCGCATCAGCCGCATTTTCCATCAATCAATAAAATTAAAGAATGTCTCAAATTCTGTGGCTTTGCATGCCCTGCTCTCATGTGACCTCGAGTTTAGGTTTCCATCCAGTCTATGCTTGGTGCGTTCGGTCAAAGTCTGGGGATGCAGTGTGTTCTGGGAGCCTGTCGGTGACCGATCGTGGTGGCGCCCTAGAGGAGGACCTCACTCACGCTGGCTTCCGCGCTAGAGAATAGGGTCATCATATGGGGCTTAGTAGGTGTGTCCTGAACGGCTCCACTGAACGCACCGCAGTGCTCAGCCGAAAGTGCAGGTGTCTCCTCGGGTTGGTTGCCTCCTGGATGGCCTAACATCGATTCGCTCCCCTGTAAAAACACAACAAAAACAAAAACAAACAACAACATCCCAACATAAAGCATTCAAACACCTTGTAGTTCATTAGTTCAGATCAGCATGCACTTATTTCTTACTAAGGACTGTGTTCAACGTGGTGGTCTGTAAGTAAAGCTGGGAGGAGGTGACTGTGGTTTTGGTCTGATTGGCTGATGAATGTAGAGTTGTGTGCGAGCGCCTTGTGGTGTGCAATGCATGCATTTGTGTGTGTGTGTGTGTGTGTGTGTGGGTTGTGGTGTGTGTCCTCATTTTGACAAAATACCTAATTATGTACCCGACTTTTATAGCATTTTCCTAACTACCCCTGTATGTGGAGTTCAAGTGGTCCCCTTCATGGGACAGAAGTCAAGGGCGAGCATTCTCGAATATTACCGTTACCGATCATGAGAAGCTAATCGATTGGCTCAAGAATCATGCTGGCATCATCGAGAACCTGATGACCCACGCACAGTTCATAGAGTTCACCGTGAACATGGATGTTTGCCCCAGAGATGGCTCGCCTAGTCCATAGAATTTGAGGGTAAAATGATTCAGATGAACGGATGCACCATGAGCACTACCCCAGGTTCCATCAACTTCAAGTCTGACGTGAATGCGTTAGTGGATGCATTTTGAACAGCTGGGAACCCCCCTTCTTAGAAGACAGTGGTGAGCTTCTTGACTTGGACCGTCCCATCTTCATGCCTCCGAAATGGGTAACAATGTAAGAAAAGTGAGGAATCGATTACAGCTATACACAGCCATTTCTCAACAAGCGAGTCAGTTCTCAGGAAGAGGCTTTCACTGCTCCAGTACCAAAACTAATCTAAAGTTTTCAAGGCTTCTCTTTTCTGAACCACGCCGAAGTCGGATGTCTCTGTCATCAAGGACCAACCCCAAAATTATCCATATTTTGTTGGCTGCGAATTCTGGAGCATCATCAACGACTATGTAATTCTCCCAACAAAGTTACCACTGACCTCCTCGCTTATCGACGGGAATCTGCACCATGGAGTACAAGAGTGAGATCCTGGACTGCATTGTCCCCTACGGATCTTGACAATCGCAGACCAGTGGACCGATGCTGTTGTGCTAGATGGTGCTGTGCTCATTCAAATGCTTCGCTCCTCGAGTACTGTACCATCGGTCTATTCACAACGAGTTTGTGTCCATACATCCTCTCCTGTTTGAAGAATGACCTGAATTGACATTGTCTGGGATTTTACTCCAAGGAAGAGAGCTTTGAATCAGGAACTCGAAGCAAGAGCAGTGGAGCGCGAGTCGGGTGTCACTTTCTAACAAAATTCTGGCATTGGTTTGCCTCCTTTCGTGTACAAAAGACCTGAACAAGCATGAGCTTATTTGTGGAGATGGCCAAGAATCTGAAGCGCATAACTCTTCCACAGGCAAGCAGCTCTTCACCACATTCTTGGTGTTGTGCGAGCTCATCAGCAGATGCTGAAGACAATTCTTGGTGATTGTGCAAGCTCATCAGCAGTGCTGATGTTTGGTGAGTGGCCGCCCTGCACACACGAGAACTGACAATGATTGTCTGCATGTGGCTGCAGCTGCTCCGCTGTTCCTCGCGAGTAATTGTACGACCATGGGCAGCCCTGTATGATTCTCTGTAACATGTATGTCTCCCCCAATGGCAACAGTGAGTGAGGTCAGACGATGGATAATCTGATTACTCCAAAAAGACAAAGGGATACCATGATGTGTTAATGCACTTCAATGTTAATAGACACTGTCACTTTGAAATTACCTTTCAAACAAGATAGATTTGCATTGACTAAAATTTGTGCGTTCATTCCTCCTCTAATTCCGTGTATTCATAAATTGTACGAACATTTCAACTCTTGGTATCATTTTCAAAACTTTGACCTTTTAAAAACATCCCACAAGGCCAAATTGATACCAGAAATGAGTTCAGTGACCCTCAAAATACCTAGAAAGCATGTCTTGCATAAAGGTGTCCATGACAAAAAGTTTTCTGGACTATGTGGTCGACCACTTATCCAATATGGCGCGGTGCCATCTTGGATGTTGAGCTACAGCTTGGTGTCTTTTGGATATTTCTTTTCCTATAGCCCTGAGAGCTTCTATGCAAAGGGGACTCTTTGCAAACATTACTTGAAGTCAAAGCCTATGTTGGTGCACTTACAAGCCTACTAAAAACCCAGAACCCACAAGTTTTTGGCACCCCCAAACCGGATTTTGTTTGTGTTTTCCGCGGAATAGTACGCTCCTGTGAGTAACCAAGAAACACACCTGCTCACCGTTTGGAACTTCATTGGAGCGTCGAACTAGCGCTCCTGGAGTAACCAGAAACCCCGTGCTCACCGTTGGAACTCGTTTGGAGGCCGTCGAACCGACACTCCTGTGAGTACCAAGAACAACCCTGCGCACCGTTTGAATTCTTGGAGCTCAAACCAGCACTCTGTGAGTAACCAAGAACACCTGCCTCACCATTTGGAACTTCGTTGGAGGGTCGAAATAGCGCTCCTGAGAGTAGCCCAAAGAGACACACTGCTCATGCGTTTTGAACTTCGTTGGAGGCGTCGAACTAGTGATCCTGTGAGAACCAAGAAACACCCTGCTCACCGCTTGGAAGTTCTTTGGAGGCGTCGAACACAAAGCAGACTGTGTATCCAAAAACACATGGGCGTTGACCATGCGTTCCCAGCCCAAAGGACCTGTGCAAACAAATAATTGAATGGATTTTGGTATAAATTGATTTTGCCTACACATTAAATGCTGTTACGGGAAAAAATGTTTAAGTCGTCAGACCTACCTTCACATGTGAAAAAAGAATCAGTAAGCTATCCGAATTTGATCATTTCAGGTCAAATTACGTCGTTTTTTACGAGCAAAGTGAGTATATGCATGGATATTTGGTGTTGTGTGTGTGGTCCTGAAAGAAATCAGAGTAGCGGACACATTTCAATCTCCTTCTCATTGGATACGCTATAACGCAGGTATAAGATTACAAACAAGACGGCTATGCACCGAAGAGGATCTTACGTTGTTTATACAAAATCTGTATCCCTGGTATGAGCAGCTAGTAACCATGCAAGCCCCCACCCCCAACATTATTTTCTGAAATGCAGTTTTGAAAGTATGCTGCCTTTAAGAACTTGGTGAGATTAGAAAATTTGCAACATTTCTAGACAGTAGCTCCAAAACTTTCCAAGCTGCCCCTTTTTTAAGTTTGGTCAATTTTGGTAAATTTTGCGTCATTTTAAGCTTTTGCTACATTTTCAAAGTTTACAATTTTTACTAAGCTCTAACAACACACATTAACAATTATTTATACTTTTGGGTGTCTTCTTTGTACTACTTAACTCTATCCACAAACAGAAATGAGACTGTCCTGCTTTGTGGTTTGAATCAGTGCCTGCATGAACAAGGTGAGTTGAGGAAATAAATAGCATCAAAAAGTGAAAAAAATGCACGTTTTTTGAACGAACTGTAATTCAATAACTAAGAAAAACTGAGTTCTGATGTTTTGGATGACTAAGCCCTGCATGTGTCAACCACAACAAGGCAAAGTAATGATCACCCATACCAAACTAGCGATCACCATGGTAACGAAATCGAACAGTTTTGTAAATTGGTTTAAATTCATAAAAAAATGACTTTTTTCGATACGCATAAATCCAAATCTACCGCATTCCTAGGAAGTTTGAATTTTGTGATCTTAATTCTTGGTTTTAAGACAAATCTCATTTACTAACCATTTAAAAAATCCAGTTCTGTTATTTTGTGTCCTCTGCCACAGGAAGTCGGCACAAAGGCATGACATATGACTTTAGTATTTTTGGTTATTGTTTCTGTGCTGCTATTTTTTTTTGTCCTCCCTTAATTTATCTTGTAAACTCTCCCAGTAAATAAATAATTGATTAAAATTCGCGGCATAAGGGTGCATTAGACTGAAATCTGTGGTGTGAAGGACAGTTCAAAGCTCAGTGCATTACAACCTTGGTCGTCTGCGACTTTCGCGCGTGAATAGCGCGTTGCTTGAAAAGATATTGACCTGGAACACTTTTTTTTTGTGCCTGTGCCGTCTGTTGGTATCTGCGCGAAACAAATATTCCTCGGTCACCGTGACGTTACCAGACAGCTGACAGTCATTGGCAAGCATCGTGCATTGCGGGGTGGTATCGCGCGTGCAGGGCGGACAATGTCTGTAACTCAATAAAAGGCCATTCTACATGTAATGTATATCTTCCTGACCGTTGACCTTTAACCTTGGGCATGTTTATTTGTATGGTTTAGGGTCCATAGCATTCCCCCCAAGTGGAGGTTTTAGTGAGAAGGAGTGGATAGAAGGTGTCGCCACCTACACTGATTGATCCGGAGGCGCTCTACGAGACGTAGTCCGAGACGGGCGTGCCGGGGGTGGGCGAGGCTCGGGGGGAAAGGGGGGGGGATGTTGAGGATCGGGAGGGTCGTGGCTGGAGTTAGGGTAGTGAGAGGGAAGGCGAGAGCGGTAGGGGGAGAGCGGGAGAGTGAGAAAGGAGGAGGGGTGGTAGGACGAAGAGTGTGGAAAGTGCATGATGGGGAACGAGAGGGTGGGGAGGTGCGATGCGTAGAAAAGAGCGGAAGATAAGGGAGATGAAGCGGCAAAGGGTAAGGAGAGGGACAGTGGGAATGGGCGAAAGGGGGGAATGTGGGGGTTCGGGAGAGAGGAAGTAAGGATCGTGTTTGAAGAGCGGAGGGGTGGGGAAGGGAGAATCGAGGGTTGTGGGAATGAGAAAAGCGAAGGAGGGGTGAGAAGAAGAATGGAGAAGTCAGTGGAAAAAGGGAGAGGGAGTGGGCACTGGAAGAGGGAGGAGCTCTGAGGTAAGTGGAAAGGGAGGAAGGAGGGAAGTGAGGAGGGAGCTGGAGCGGGAGGTGGAGATGTAGGGAGGAGATGCAGAAGTCCGGCTGTGCGGTGAGGCAGGAAGATACGGGGAGGGAAGAGAGAAGGAGGAGATAGGACAGGGAGCGGGGAGATGGAACGAGAGAGAGAGCGTGGTGGTGGATTCGCAGGAAGGATATGTGAGAGCAACGGAGGAAGAACAAGGGAGGGGGAGATGTAGGTGTGGAGAGGGGTACTGGGTGAGGAGGAGAAGTGAGAGGGGAGATCTAGAAGAGGGAACAAAGAGGAGGTGGCGAGAGAAGGAGCTGGAAAGCAACTAGGAGTGAGCATAAGGCACGACAGTGAGGGGTTGGCTATGGGATTAGAGAAGATGTGCTCGGGAGGACGAGAAGGCGAGGGATCCAAGGGGGAAGAGGCGCATGTCGGGGGCGGGGGGTGGGAGACGGGAGGGGGGGGGAGGGAGGGATGGAAAGATGAGAGGATAGACAAGGAGGGGGGAGGCAAAAAGAGGAAGGAGAATAGTCGAGTATTGGATGTGGAGGGGAAGGCAAGAGGAGGTAGTAGAAGGGAAACTGGATGAGGTGTGTGTCTTGGGTGACCTTTGGTGTGGTTCTAGCCGGGGAAAATAGAGGTGACTAAGCAGGGTACTACTAGGATGGAGGATTTCGCCGCGAGGGGAAGGTTAGAGGAGAGGAGAGATGGGGGGCGGTGCCGAACAGGCTAGTAAGTAGGGGGGGGAGCGGTAGTAGCGAGATCTGTAATAGGGGGACGGGGTTGGGGAAGATCTAGTCTACAGGAAAGGCCGGGGAGTGGGGGCGAGGAACGAGTGAGCAGAGAAGAAGTGTGAGCAAGTAGAAGAATGAAGAGGAGTTAGGGCATGAGGGTCTGGGGTTGAGGGTCTCTTTGGGCTGAGTGGAGAGGGAAATCGTGCTAGGGTAGAGATATAGTATGACCCGGTAGCGAGGAAGGGGTAAGAGTAAGATCTGCCCATTTTTTTCTACCTGCAGTGGCTGGGACCCGATTGCGCCCGCTGAACGCCAGGTCTAGTTCGTTCACTTTCACTTTCTCCCTACCCATACTGCAATATACTAGGTTAGTTCTTCGTATTCCTGACACTCACTGATCCGTTTATGGTCTTTACAGCAAGGGAAAACACGACCCAAAAGTCTTTTTGAATGGATTTTTCGAAGTTACCCCAAATTTTTTTCTTCTAATCCACGTCACGTGACGCAGTATGGACGTGGGATGTTTAGAGTCTGCCATTGATTTGGATTTTTGCTTCTAATTCATGGTTTGTTGTGTGACATTTAATTTACAATAATTTATCATCATTGCTATTCAATATGCATCTTTGAGAAATGAAAGATGAGTTACACTTTATTTTGGGTGATTTTTTAAAATACAGATATGGGCGTGGTATGTTTTTCCGGCAGAGTACTCGCTCTTGCTCTTATTCCAATTAAAATAGGATCGATTATTGGTTCGATTGATCGGGAGGCATAGGGTTAATATTGACCAGTTTTTTTTTTAATTTTGTTTGGGATAAAAACAAATTGCGATATCTCCTGAACCACTGCATGGAGCTAGAGCAGGAAGGAAGGAAAGATAATGTTTTACATCCTCTCGACCCGGCAAGGCACATATGGGACATTTGCACAGGTTAGTATGTAAATAAAGAAAAAACATGTACAAAATATAAAAAGACAATACAAAGACATGGACAGCACGAGTAATATGGAAGGTTTTCTCTTAGTAAACAAGTTGGCATTTTTATTGGAAAGATTTAAAATGTGTAAAAAACATAGATTTATCTGTTTATCATCAATAAGATCTTATATTATAACAGGTTAAGTTAAATATTATTTTGGCATAAGGAGGACTGGCCTAGCAACGAACCCAAACTCGATTAAAATTCCAGGGCTAATGGGCTAAAAATCCGTACTTTTATTTTATAATTAAAAACCAACTTTGCCTTTATTTTATTTTAAAAGGAAATTATATACAAATATTTGTTTCTTATATACAGGGAGATGTAAACTGGCATAACTCTTTACAAGGGATAGAATAAAATTATTTTTTAAGTAATTTAGTTGTCCAACCAAGGGAAGGAACCCCTTCCCCCGGGACTTCCCTGTCTGAACGACAGGGGAAAGTATATACATCAAGGACTATGTACATTAGTCTGTTTAAGTAATTTAGTTGTCCAACCAGGGGAACGAACCCCTTCCCCCGGGACTTCCCTCTCTGAACAGGGGTAGGGGACAGGGGAAAGTATATACATCAAGGACTATGTACATTAATCTGTTTAAGTAATTTAGTTGTCCAACCAGGGGAAGGAACCCCTTCCCCCGGGACTTCCCTGTCTGAATGACAGGGGAAAGTATATACATCAAGGAATATGTACATTAATCTGTTTAAATTAGGTTATCTTTGGGATCTTAAAAAAAAGGGGGGGGGGGGAATATTGGAGGAATATTGGAGGCCCGGAGGATCTCAACTCACCGTGCCAGGACGGACCAACCGAGGGAAGGGTACGCGAGACATCCCCACATCAACAACCCCCAGCCGGCCCGCCCCACCAAAGGGGAGACCATCTAAATGGACCTAGAGCTTAAAGGAGATGAAAACCCTGTGGTAAGCATGTCGCAAACATGCTGAGATACACTGGACTTTGATGTTGTGGTTTGTAGATTGGATGAACTTACCAAACATGTCGCTATAATTGTTTCTGATTGCAAGAGTCGACTTTGTGGTCAAGATTTTGTTGCGATAGAATTAGTCTGCTATATTTCATCCCGGTGGTCTCTTATTGTTAAATAACGTCAATGTTAGCAAACTTCTCTATCTTTGTATCTCTGAACTAGCATGCTGTGTTTTTGATTGTCGGCAGCTACAGACACCCCTGGGCTCCAAAGGGGCGCTCAATGTCGAAAATGTTGAACAAGAGTAGCCAGTTGTGCAGTGGGTAGAGCTCGTTAGTTGTCCATCGAAGAACAGGAAATGGTCTATCAGGGTCAGTTGGATGTTCTAAACAGACAAAGATTGGAAATAAATTTGTAGATATTGTTATCCACATTTACACTCGGGTTGTTTCCCCTCCCCACCATATAAACTGTTCGGCGTGCCCTTTAAAAATGGCCTCTTGGGTAGCCTATGGATTTGGTTGTTTGTGTTTTCAACAATTGCGGGGAGTAGGACTAGTAATACGCATGTTTGAAGGTTCTTTTAGTTAGATCTAGTCTAGATGTTCTCCATTAAGATTTGAAGATTTAAAAATTAATCAATTAATGGACAGACTCATCTGGAGGCGAGTCATTGAACGTGTAAGTGAAAGTAGAAAATCAGGAAGTTAATTTTAAGTTAATTCAATATTAAAAGGCACAGTTAGGACGCTAAAAACAATATGTGCACCTTGTTTCAGGGGAGGTAATTGTCATTTCAATAATACATTTATTTAGTTCGTTTTATTTGTTTTCTGTATCACATGGCAATTTTGGATGATATTGTTATCAACAAATAAAGTTTGTGTATCTAGATAACGTATAAATTAAGTTAACTGGAAATATCTCATTTGTATTGTTTTATAATAACTATTTTCTGTTAAGGTAATGTTCATAACGTTATCATAGAGTAAAATGTTATTAATAGTCTATACACTTAGGCGTCTCAAACACTTAGTGTTAACAAATACTTGTAGCGCGCGGTGCCATAGCCGATTAGTGTTTTTAAACAAAAACCGGGCTTGGTTACCGCTACCGACCTATCTGTATTACTATTTTCAAAAATCGGAAACTTTCTGGTTTGTAGTACACTGCCTCCGGCATTGCCTCCATATTATGTTCCACCAAATTTGTATGTTTACATATTTGTCCCAGTACAATCTAAAGTCTGACCATTTTCTAATATCGCGGCGTTTGGCTCTAGTTTGTTGTTTATTCAACTGCACTTATTTTTTCTTATCTTCGTGTATTATATTTAAAGGCGTGGTTCTGATGCACATAATTATAAAAAAAAAATCGGGACTGGTTACTACTGGTGTTACTGCCTCCGGGCATTTCCTCCAGTATCGTTCCTACCATCTTTTTTTGTATTTACAAATGTCCCATATGCGTGATTCGGACCAAGAGGTCGTAAAACTCCATTTTCTCTCTCTCATTCACTTGAGGTCTGACTGCCGTAGCGACAACATCGAATTTGGACGCTCCTGTTTGCTGTTTTGCTGCCACGCTGATCTTCTTGCTGCACTGAGTGTATCACCATGGCCCACTTTGACACTCAGGATGGCTAACGCAGGCAGCCAGGAGCGGCTTTCCACTACTAGGCAAAAACACACCAAGTTGACACGGGGGTCCCACAAGGCAGCATCATTGCCCTGACCCTCTTCAACATCATGATTCATGATATTTCTAAATTAAAACTAAAAAACTGTAAAATCTCCATGTATGCTGATGACATAGCCATCTGGAGAGGCGTGAGTAAAAACCTGGCCCCGGAGAGGTAAGCCTGGTGACTGCGCCCTTCTCGAGCAAAGATTGGACTTCTGCTTGCAGAATCTCGTACCGTGCTGGGTCTGCCGGCGGAGGAAAGGCGATGGGCTTGTCCGAGAGAGGGGGTTCTTTGACGAAGGGGAACTGGTAGCCCTCCCGCATGACAGCGAGAATCCAGGGATTGCCGACCAGAGCGTGCCAAGCGGGATACGCTAGAAAAAGAGCATCCACGCTTGACACAGCGACTCCAGGAGATTCCCGCTGCCGCGTGGAACTTACTTAAAAGGCTGAGCCCTTCCAGAACGGGACTTCCCAAAGCCTCTTGAAGGCTTGTAAGACTGACCATGGGCACGGGGTGCCGACATACGTTTGCCAACGTACATGGCCGCATTTGAGTCCGAAAACTTCGGACCGAAAAAGGGACGTCTGGGTTTCTGCCTGAACGAAGAGCCAGGGAACTGACGGTTGGCTGAGTCCGGCCGGAAGCCTTTCATGAGTAAGGCCATCATAGCCTCGTAGTTTGAGTCACTTTTCCGTTTGCTTGCCGAGTCCGCAATCGGTTGAATTCTGTCTTCACCGAAAAGGCCAGAAAACGGGATCGGAAGGGACCGGAGCCGTTCCTTTTCCCGAGAAGAGAGCGACTTTGACCTGGCCAGGAACTGGTCACGGGCCAGTGCACACGACTGGACTTTCAGTCCGGCGAGAAGGTCCGTGAGGCTCTGGAGAGACTCGACCAGAGCAGCCAGAGCGACGCCGACCAAAGGTTCGTCAATCTTTTCAAAAAGACGGAAGTCGTGGGGAAACTTAGATCGGAGAGGAGTCACCGCAAAAAGAAAAAAAAGTTTTGAGGTAAAAACAAAAAAAAATAGAGAATTGTGAGAGCAAACAGACCAAAAAGGCCCGCAAGGCGCGCTTGAGGGACTTCTAAAATATCCGATAGAGAGTTCTCAATCTGTTTGAACACCGAGCCTTTCGAGTGAATCGAAAAGTCGCATTGGAGGTGATCTGCCTCCTCTTTAGTAGGTTTGGAGAAGGAAGCAAACGGCAAATAGTCTTCATGAAGACCAAGCACAGTGCGAAACGGTGGAACCGAGAAGGAGCCCACAGCTGTGGAGTCCTCTGAGTTACGAGTTGACCGGCACTTGGAAAACTGTTTGTCAGCGGACAGTTTTCCCAAGCGCAACGTAGCTTCTGCCTTCAGAATAACGTTCTGAAGTGCAGACGGGGGGCTGAAGGTACAGGAAGTCCTTGTCCTGCCGGAAAGTGCCGGCTGAATTCTGCGTAGCAGAGGAAGCGGGCTGTTGAGCCACTGACACAACATCGTGGCAAGTACCACTGGTCAATTTGAGTAGAGCTTGCCCGGAGGATTCCTGGAGAGAAGGCGGAGGAAACCGCACAGAGGGAGCCACGCTACCAGCATCCTCGTCAACAAAGGGTGTTTGGGCGGTAGAATCTTTCAAACGCATCAACATGTGCCGGAGCAGCTTAGGGTCCAATCTGGAAGGAGAGAAACCGTCCGAGGCAGAAGAAGACGGAGAACTCTCCGGGCTACAGAGGTGATCAGAGGAAGCACCGTCGAGAGCCGGGCCAGACAGGTGAGCAAAAAGTCCACGGTCCGACGAGCCCCGGGGGTGTCCACCACCGTGGTGATCGTCCACCGGCTTGGAGAAATCACAACGGCGTTCCCATTCGGACGGACCCGGCGAAGCCCATGGTAACCGGCCCGCCGGCGGGAAGAGCCACACCTCTCCACGGTCAGACGGCCCATGGAGGTGTCATCACCGTGGGTGCCATCCGCCCGTACGGGAGAGAACTCGCCCCGATGCCCGTGGTCCGGCTAACCATGGCGATACCCTCGCCTTGGCCGCCGTCCAACTGCAGACGGACCGGGCGGTCCGGAGAATGTGATGAGCCGGGACCGTTTAGCCTTCCCCCCGCGTCCCGCTGTTAGGTGTAACCGGGAGGACGGTGGACGGACGTTGCCGAACGCACCGCCGTGCTGTTCATCGTCGTCCGAGTGTCCGGTTCCAAGGGCGGACCCTCGCATATAGGGCCCGGAATGTCCTGGACAGTAGTCCGACCGATGCTGTGCTGTCGGCACGGGCATCTGGAAACTCATCGACCCAACGTCAGGCACTCGGCCCGACACGGAGGGGAGAGAGACCCAACCATCACCCGGGCCGGGATCCGTAGCGTTGTGCCAGGTCTCCGGGCTTACTTTGCTGGGATGACTGAACAGCCCTCCGGCAGCGGGAGCCAGATGGCCTTTCGGGCCCTCTCTCTGCCGTGCCATCGAGAGGAAGCCCACTGGGTCAGGCGATACAACCGCGAGCACCCGTATACGCGGGATGTCATCCTGAGCAAAGAGTGACTTCGCGTGTGTATGGGGGGGGGGGGTAGTACTCCATCCTGGAAGTCCTTGTGAGGAGACAGCCCTTCATGGAGAGGGTGTCCCTCGAACAGACCTTGTGAACCTGTGTGGGAGAAAGGTGGGAACCTGAAACACGAGAATACACAATAGTTAGGATGTCTCCAAATTTAGACTGATTTTGACAGAGTGGCCACTGAAGAATCGTAAGGTGGAAAGACGCGCTGCGTCCACTTACTGAAATGAAAGACTCCATTAACGAATTCATATGTTGGGTAGCGAGCGATTTCCTTAGCCTTTAGCACTTCGAACTTCTAGAGGAAGAAGAAGACTATGACCTGACTATTTTTTTTTTTTTTTTTTTTTTTTTTTTTTTTTTTTTTTTTTTTTTCTCTTTTCCTTTCACGAAGACTGTGACTTTTTTTCTTTCTCTGAGGAGTGTGAGCCTGTGGGTGAAATGAAACGGCCGGCCTTCATCCCTAGGAAGGATGGCTGGGAGAATATAGGAACATGACTGTTTTTCGAAACGTATGGGCCTCAGAAGTGGGTGACCCAGAGCGTGCCACACCACGTGCGTGAGGCGCGCACTAACAGAAAGATTCTTCTAGAAAAATGAAAAGAAACAAGAGCTAAAATCGTCACCAAAGTGACGTTAAAGACTAATCGAATCGATATGACAGAGAGAAAAAAGGAACAAACCAACCGAAATTCGTAGGACGAACCAAAATACAGAGAGAAGTGGTGCCCAAGGTCTACAAATATGGAGTCTGGAAAATAGGAATGACGGAAGTAGACGCCATTGGAATAGCCCCCCTAGCCAGAAGGGGGGATAACTCCCCTAGCATATCCGTTTAAGGGTAAAAGTCATGAGCTACTTTCGTTTTTGAAAAAAGGGTTCTATGGTATGTCCCAGGTCCGCTTGAGGTGATGCAAGTGTTCAGGTGTTGTGAGTGTATGTTAAAAGTATATACTATATTCTTGTTTTCGACCAAGCCCTAGTCCGCAGTTGCCTAACCTATGGCATGGAAGTGTTCCATACTATTTCAAACAATCTGTTCAAAAACTACAAACCACAGAACTCAAAGCCTCAAATCAGCCTAACGTATCACCATTTGCAAATGATAAACTTTTTTATGGTACAATAGGATGGATTTCCCCTCAATCATCTCTGTTACTAATACTTCATCATTTTGACTCAGACTATATGCACAAATCAGTTCTCACTAGAAGTTTTTTCAGTAAAATTTTGCAAGATCCCTATTATATACCACCCATCCATTGGGAGTGGGAAGCGGCAAACTTTGACATCACACTACATCAGATGTACTCTAATCAGACCACCAAACCTACTTTCAGTCCCGCTGCTAGGAAAAAAATTCTGATATTCAACATCAATTACTAATTTAATACAGACGGCATCTAAGATTACCGCGTCACAAATAGGCTGTGCTTTCACTTATTCGCAACTTTCAAATAACTAAATCCTTTGTTTAAATTCCAAAATTTCAATTTTCGTGCAGAACTGTTGGGCCATTTCTCAAAGCCTGCCTCTTTTCTGACGATTTACCAAACCACCACTCCAGTCACATTCTTCACATATTCCCTATCCTCGGTTGCAAGCTCTACAAGGCAATACCAAAAATAGAGCAAACATTTAATTCAAGAAATCAAAACTAATCAATCAAATAGAATCAACAATGCACGTGACCTAACTATAATTTGGATCCCCTCTCACCTGGGACTAAAGGGAATGACTCGCGATAAAGCTGCCAAACAGGCAGCAGAACATAACGCAGGTCAAACCATAAAATGTAAAACTATCCCTTTGCAGAAATTAAAAATCTCTAAAATGCGCATTCGCCCGAGGTGGGGCTGAGAGTTGGACCCACGCTACTCTGCGCCATCTCCTGCACACGATTTTTAAAAAAGGACTTTTTTTATCGTCCCTACAGAATTCAATATAATCAACATATCTAACACAAATTCCATCTCATTGCAATTTAAAGGACCCCCCATGTAAAATGCGGGAAATTCTAACTTTTAAAACACAATTTTTACTCCCTGCGATCAGATGAAACCGGAATACAACCTGCCTAGACAAATCTGAACAAAATAATTTGACATATAACGGAGAAAAAAAATCTACTAACATCATAAATTATGTTTGCTCGCCGAGACAGGATATGTTGGCCATCGTCATTCAAAACATCTTATATATTAATCTATAATTAAGAGTTGGATTTAGCCATTTTGAAGCTCAATTTAAAAACAAACTTTTATGGTGGAGGTGGAGTCCCTCCGGGCCGCGGGCCGGCACCTAACTACTTTCCTATCCCCTCCCCCTCCCTCCCCTTTTAACTAAATGTGCGCCTGTAGGGGTGAAGCGACTCCTTTGATTCCACTTTTAAAAAAACCTCCTTCCCCCCTGTAGAATTGGTGTCCTGCGCGCGCAATTGGAAGGGTTCGTTTCTAGCCTTCACTGCTTTTGCGCATGTGCTCCTCCCCTTTTTTGGGACTACTCAAGGCGGTGCCTTACACTGCTTGGTCGAGAGGAGGGGTCCAGCTCCTCCCTCCCTCCTCCGAACACTAGAATCGTTACAACACCCCACCCCACCCCAACCACCTCATTGTTTTATAGTCCAAATAACATTCTACTGGTGGCTCTCTATGATTCCATCATGACATCGAGGTCAGGGGAGTTTTGTGCTACCCCCTTGGATCAGATGGAACAATTCAATAATTTTGCATTAATACTTAAACCCTGGAGGCCTCTGGCGATTGTGTCCCCCCACTTATCCTTATAAAAGTTCATGGAATATAATGCGTCCTGCCTTGACCACTTAATTTTGTACATTAACCTTTAGCAACCGGAGCGCACTGCTGCGCTGAGCGCTAGTTATTCTGCCACCCGGAGGCGCACTCGTGCGCTGAGGCGAGTGTCACTCAGCGCGTGAACCTATTCGGATCTGTGGATACAACCAAGCTATTGAATCAATCCACATGCTTAGGGTTTTATCTCTCTCCTTGCCGGAATACGGCAGCCATCGTGCTTTTTTATTCTTCGAACTGAATTTTTGAAAGTTGAAAAAGTTTTGGGGAAGGAGAAGAGGAAGGAGTTTTTTCGATAAATTTTAAGATGGCGAACTTTCGACGAAGTTGTGCTTGTAGGAGATTTTCTTCGATTCAGCACAGTGATGAAGAGTTCCGGGGCTTCAGAATCTATATTGAGCAACATTTCGCTGATAGGGTCAGAGAGGAAAGGATGCGTGGTAATGGAGCAAGCAGAGGTTGAATCCGAGTGACGAGGGTGAGCCTGATGAGAACGATGGTGAAGTTTCGGATGGTTACGATCATGACTGGCTTCGAGATTTCGATTCAGAGTACGGTCCTCTCAATGTTCCAGATGATAATTCTGAAGCTGAGTTGTTTCGTTTATTCATCAGTGATGCTGTCATTGAGCTGTTTGTTACTGAAACAAACCGGTATGCTGCCGACATAGCACGAGTTCGAGGTGCTGATGCATCGGTTCACTCGCGAGTCAGTCAGTGGAAAGAAGTCACGGTTGATGAGATGAAGGCGTTCATTTCCATTTTGCTTCTCATGGGGATTTCTCAGCGCTCTTCATATGAGCTGTACTGGTCTACAGATCATTATCTTGAAATGCCAGGGTTCAGGACGATCATGTCAAGGAATAGGTTCCAGGCTATTCAGACTTTTTTTCACCTGGCTGACAATTCCACTGCCAGACCCAAAGATCATCCGGAGCATGACAAGGTACACAAAGTTCGTCCCCTCTTTGAGCTTCTGGTTCCTTTGTGGCAGAACTATTATGCTCCAGCAAAGGAAATTTCTATTGATGAGAGCATGATCCCATTCAAGGGCAGGACAAGTCTTCTTATTTACATGCCCAACAAGCCAACCAAGTGGGGTCTCAAGGCGTGGGGTCTGGCAGATTCGAAAACTGGCTACATGTGGAATTGGAAGTTGTATCTTGGCAAGGAGGTGATTGCTCGGGTTCTTCAGGAGGTTGGGCTGGCTCATAGGGTGGTTACTGGTCTTGCTGAGCCACTCTACAACAAGGGGCATGTCCTGTACATGGACAATTTCTTCAGTTCTGGCCCCCTTTTCGATGAGCTAGCCGAGAATGAAATGGGCGCTTGCGGCACTCTCAGACTCAACAGGCGGGGTGTTCCTCAAGGCATCAAGGATGCCAAACCTCGTGCAGGTGAGGTGCCCATCACAGAGAGAGTTGGCCACACTCTGTTCATTGCCTGGTATGACAAGAGAGCTGTCAATGTGATGACCAGTGCTCACTCTGGAGAGACTTTCAGGAAGGAGGTCAAGGTCAAAACGTGATCTGGCCACATGCGTGTTGTGTCAGAAACCCTGTGCTGCTTCAGGGCCTATTCCACGCACATGGGTGGGGTTGATAGAGCTGACAGTCCATGTCCTTCTACATGGTTCTTCACAGAGCAAGAGTGGTGGAAAAAGGTCTTCTTCTACCTCCTGAGATTGTTTTTGCAATGCTCTTGTGATCTGGCGGCACAAGCATGAGGGGCGTGTTTGTGCCCAAAGTTCCGTCTGCAGATTGTTCATCAGCTTCTGGCAGGCTACGATCTGGTGTAGGTGCAAGAAAGGCAGACAGTTGATATCCTCCTGACAGATTTGGTAAACTTGAGCACACTTGGTGCATCACAGACAAGCGCCTGTCTATGTGAAGACCTTCCTCGGCCTCGATTGCATTGTCCTGTTCTGATCGGGCTTTCAGTGTCCCCAGAACAACCCTTTATGTGCTCAAAATGCCGAGTACTTCTCTGCCTACCCCTGCTTCACAAGGTACCACACCCTGCTGAACTTCAAGACCAGGTGTACCCCAGAATTGCACGACTTCTAATGGGTAGAAACGTTGTTTGATTTTTCGTTTGTTTTGTTTTGCATGTTTTGTCATTTTTGTCAGCATGCAAACTACCCAAACCCCAGAATGTGTGGATATCATTGTGATCTGCATTCATTTACCTGCATTTTCATTCCATTATATGCCTCTCCAAGCAGTACCTTAGAGCTAAAGCCACGGGGGGAAGAGTAGGGGTGCACTTTTTGGGGGCATTTTTTCGTGACTCCATTTTTATTTTTTTTAATTTCCACCATAAAAATATTCACAAAATACAAAAAAGGTTTGTATTATAGTAAGCTTATTCACTTACAGTATACCTCCAATTTTGAGCAGTGTCTGAGCAATATCATGGACCAGTACAACCTCTGAAGTAGTAGGGTGCCTGCATTTTTTTTGGCTAGCCAATCTGATTTTCTTTGGCTATGAAAATAGCCAAAAAGTAATACAGGTTTAGTACCACCATACACTATAATCATTCAACTACATTCCACTGCAAATTTCAGAACTGTACATGCAATAGAACAGAACTGACAGCAATTCCAAGAGAGCAGGTGGGCAACATTTTCAGAGTCTCAAAAAGAATCTGGTTGAGGGAAATACAGAACCGAAAATAACCTGTTTGGCCTAAAGTTAAGAGTACATAGCCACGCGAATACATATAATCCAGGGCTTGGGCCCGCACTTAGATAACTAAATAACCGGCGGTTAGTCTCAGTGCCCCAAAACATATAAGGCAATCTAAAATTTTAATGTAACTTGTAATAAACTAGTTTTTCTATCATGAATAACGATTCTTAACCATATTTTAAAATCTTTTTTTAAAACACTAACGTACACACCTTGCTAAATCCTATGACCAGGATTTGAAACTCCTAAATTAAAAAAATTTACCAATTTACAATGTACAAATCATTGTAATTAATATCTAATCTTTTTATAAAATAAGTTTTAAAACTACTAAAGGAATACACTCTGATAAAAACATTGTAATATGGTTCATATTAACGTTTATTATAAATAAAAGACTAGATATTAAATATTCACTCATGACTAAAATCAAAACTTATTTGGAACTGTAAAGTCATGTACATAGTAGTATCATTTCAATGTACATAATGTCATATACATACAAATGATTTAATCATTCCTCTTTAACCTGTGCACCACACAGCATCTAACACTGCTTCGTTTTTGGGTTATAGGTCAATCTTTTAACAATAAAACCTTGGTTTTGTTCTTTTAAACCATTAAGTCTTATGACCACTTGGTCACTAAACTTGTAAAGCGGACCTAAATGTAAATATTGTAAACAGTTCTAAGAAGGCCTTTGCCTCTTTTTAAAGGATTTTAATAATAAAGCTCTTTTGAACACAAAACATGAATTTTAACTGTAGCCCTGGTTTTTTTAAAAAACTATAGGCTCCCTCTAAACTGCCAGACATATAAAAGCAAACAGCTAAATATCTTAAAACAAATATTTATATTACAAACATAAATCTTAGACTCGTTACCACAACAAAATTTAATTCGTTTTCAAAGTAAAAACTTAAATTAATTTTTTCTCAAAAACTTAAAAAACTTTCATCTTAAGTCCTATGCCTTAAAATAATATTTTTCATTTAAAAATCTTCCTTTTCTCCGAATCGTATAATTTCAAATGCCCCAAAATGGTCTCTTGACCCAGAGGCGTACAATCTCTATTTTTCTCTCTCTCGCGCTTGCACGCATCATTGTATTAATTTGTAGCGGTGCCATATTCTTATAGCCAATGAGGTTACCGAGGCGTGGTTTACGCTACATACACCTATCTGTATTAATAAAAAAAATCGGGATTTTACTGGTTTCGTACTGCCTCCGGGCATTGCCTCCTATTGTTTCCCGCGTATTTGTATTTACAAATGTTCCCATATGTGTCTGATTCATACCAGAGGACATAAAAACACATTTTAGTCCGTCGTGCTCGCACGCAGTAGTAGTAGGCGGAAGGTATGGAAAACAGTCAAGTGGTCAAACTCATACAAGTTCAAAATAGATTATAGTATGAACATACTCAGGGGAGCTTATTTAACATTTCCTGAAGTAGGGACATCAAAATGTATGAGTTTATTGTTGTTTATTTGACATTTCAATAATTGGTACAGTGAAGAGGCTGCGAGGCCTAATGTCCTAACTCCCTGACCTGACCTGTGCTTAAGTCTATGAAAGTTATACTAAAGCTTTAAGTAGGGAAAATAATGTTGTTACTTTCTAAATTAACTATATCGTTTACTTAATTTAGAATTAACAACGTCTAGTTTCCCCCTTAGGCTTTATAAGCGGGGGTTCTATGTCGCAAAATCATGCACTTCACGCAACAAGCACCAAATTTGGCAGAGATAGCCAGTTTTATGTCCTGAACAAAACCTGATATAGAGCCACCATAAAAAAATTGTATGTTTTGGGGACATTTTTCAAAATGGCCTGACACAAAAAAATGGAATATATTTTGCATAATTGTTCATTTAATGCTACAAACACCAAATCTGGCTGAGAAGGACAATTTCATGCCCTGAACATAACCTGATACAGGTCTATTATTTTTTAAAAGGAAAATTGGAGTATTTGAGCAATTTCCAAGATGGCCGCCAGCAAAAAGGGGAATCGTATGCTGTACTATCATTCAATTTTCACCCATAACACCAAATCTGGCAAAAAAGGACAGTGCTGTATCCTGAAGAAAACCTGATGAGCCACAATCAAGAAAAGAACAAAAAATGTTTTTGAACAACAAATCAATTTTGAATATCATTCCCGCAAATGAAAGTTAGTTTACAGTGCTATTCATGATAATAGATGACGGAACCAAATCAGCATAACCACAAGTCATCCAGGCTCTCTTCAAGCAAGAAAGCCTTCATAATGTAGATATTTTACAATAACATATATTGTGTACATAACCAGTTTTGTGTAATGCCAGCAGGTGCGGCGGCACGAGGGTGGGGGGGGAGGGTGGGGAGGGGGGGGGGGCTGTGTAGGGTGACTCACCTAGTTGCTGCTGGGTTTCGATGACAGGCAAGCACAACCGCAGAGAGCAGTGCACTGTAGTCCCTGTTTCCGGCACCCACAGTGTTTTGTCGCGCAGGCCTTCTTGCAGCCACATTTCAGCAGTTCTCTGCACACTCTAGATGCTTCTGGAAGGCTGGTCCAGAAAGGCTCCCACTGTCCTGCAATGAACCGCCAACCCCAAGCAGACGGATTTGTAAGAGTTTGTACTGGGCAGTCTGCCTGGCCCCAAATGTAGCTGCCTTGGTAGATGGCCCTCTTCGTGTGCTGCAGCAGCGCCTCACTGGTTGGTGGAACATTCTCAATCTGCCGGCCCTTTTGGCTGAATTGGTGTCTCCTGGCACTGTTGACGTCGAGACAGTTGCTTGTCTTGTCATACAAGAACACAACAAAGCGCTCCAGTGCTGCTCTGTCTGTGGATGTCAGCTCACATGGAGGTTCAGACAGTGCCAGAAAAGTCCTGGTAACATCCTCAGAGGCCCCCCATACATCCCACGCCTTCTTCTTCCCCACTCCACTGAAGAAAGACACAGTGTCACAGCCTGTGAAACTGTGAAAGATGGGCAGGCAACGTGACTTCTCCGAACCAAGGGCCCCTGCGATGTGATGAGCAGTGATGTGTCTGAGATCCTTCCCAGTACCCATGGACACCCACACCTCATGTGACGGATGGCGTGATGCTGCGGCAACAGCTAGGACGACGACGTCAGTGTCCACAGTTCTGAGAAGGATCCTCCTGCTGTCCTTGGCAGCATGGCAGAGGTGGACCATCATCCAGCTGTCAGCTTCCTCATGTGTGCATGGAGACAGGTCACTCAGCTCTGCAGGACTGTTGGAGACAGCAATGGACCCTAGAGTGCTGATGATTTGTTTGTCAGTATCAAGCGTGATAGCACACTGAGCGAGGTAGTGGAAAAGCTCTGATTTGTTTGAGTCAACCCTAAGAAAACTGTGCCAGTTTGGTGGTATGACTGTTTCAGGGCTGACTCGCCTCCTCTTTCCAACTCCTCTGTTGTCCCTGGTGCAACTTTTCAAACTGTCAGATATGTAGATGTCAAAGACAAGATCCAAACGATCAACATTCAACAGCATCTGCGTGATGTAAGGCAGGAATATACTTTCTGCGTAGGATCCAAATGTTTTTGCAGCCCTTGGCCTAATCATGTTGACAACAGCAGCCCCATCAACAATCATCACAACTGCTGCAGGTCTATTTTCTTCTGGTGGATGCACAGCTTCAAGGCACTCAAGCAGGCTTGCTTTTGAGGCGGACCTGAGTTTTCCTGCAGAAGAGAGTGAGCGAGGAGTGGCCTGATTCTCATAGGTGAAGAAATCATCGAGGCCTCCACTGCGTGTCTGGCAAGCTATGTATAGCCTGGAGAAGAGGTGGCAGTCATTCTTGAGGCTTGATAACTTGTAGGAGCTCGCATTTTTCTTCTTCTATTCCCCTTTACGCCTGAAATCAATACCAGGTTGTTTCTCTTGATGGGATCTGACAACAGCTTGGTCTTTTTCAAGAGTCGATCATGAATGAAAGCCTTGAATTGTTGAATTCCAGTCGCCATCAGTTGTTTCATGGACTCATGTGCTGCTGGACACACAATGTCCTTACTGTGAAGTTTGATGAATTCGGCACTCCTCTCTGAAAAAGGGTTGCCTGCCTCTTGGGTGGTTGCAGTCAGCTTCATCACATCACTGCGGAAGGCTTCTTGAAACGCTCTTGACTGCTCATGGTGAATTGATAACTCATCATTATCATCTCTTTCCAGGGATGTCTCAAACTCTTTGATGACACGTGAGACTTCAGGGCCACTGACCATCCACCGTCTGAGTGCAGACGGATTGTCTGTGAGTCCGACAGCGCCACCTTCACCTTTGACTATGGCGTTGTTTTGCTCATGGTCATGGTCTAGTGCAATCTTGGAAAATGGGCGAGCAGTTTTCTTGAGCACAAAGTGGCCTTTGTTGAACTCATGAGACTCATTGGCACTGATGTTCCCCATGTCATTTACGTGTACAGTCAGCCACCTTGCATAATTCTGCTGATCAAGTGCAAAGAACACTGGTGCCATTCTTGTCATTGACTGTAGGTACAGGAGGGAAACGCCGCTTCTCAGTGAAGTAAGAAAGACCAACAGCAGCACCTCAAGTTCCATGATCAGAACCCAGAAGTGAAATGTGGGGCTGCTTTCAGCCATGAACACTCTCCATACGTCAAGTGGCAGGGCAGTTTCTCCATAAATCCATAAATCACCTCTAAAGACAAAGTTTTCACTGGCAAATTACAGACACGCGATCGGAAGCTGCCATTTTGATTTTCCCGCTGCGGGTCTACAAAGTCATGAAAAATTAAGGAAACAAAATAAGGCCCACAAATTTTTGGATCAACATATGTATTTTCATACACGATATATCATAGTCCAACGTTTTAGCATTAGAAAATAATTTTAGCTTACAATCATTTTGCTTGATAATATTCACTGCGGGCACCTCGTGCTAGAAAATCGTCTTGCAGTTTTTGCGCTCATCTTCTTTTTACTTTATTTCTCAAAATATCTAAAAATCGCTGATTTGAAGCTGGCTCAAATCGTCTGAAATCAATTATAACATTGTAAAGAACAATATACCAAACAAAGTATTGTTCTTGTTGCACGAAGTGCCAATTCTGGTTAATTCTACAACATAGACCCCCGCTATTAGCAGAACTGGTACTAAAATAGAGGCCCCCAATTGAAAAACGAAGTCGGAGATATGCTTCTTCACTACAAATTTTTTGTTTCAGAAAAATAAACTTCGCACACACATTATGTTCTTTACATTTTATTTTTGTAAAATACGGCACTGTTATTTTATATCATGTTCCTAATAAGTCATTAATTGTATTATTAGCACAGTTTTTATTCCAATCCGATTACTTGGTGAGTAAGTAAGTGTATTATGATTGTGCTTGTGTATAATGTGGAATGGTTGCCACTGACAGATT